>CM050209.1:3382500-3420000 GCA_027475355.1 Coilia nasus
TGTATGTGTGTTTGTGTGTGTGTGTCTGCCTGCCTGCCTGTCTGTCTGCCAGTGTGTGTGTGTCTGTGTGTGTTAGAGCTAGAGTGTCTATAGAGCTGAATCAATCAGCTGTTCATCTGTCATTGGTTTTCATCTGACCGTTGGTTGACATTAGCTTCTCGCATCATGTCGCACATGTAAATTAGAAGTGGGTCTAATGTCAACTCATCTTTGTCTGGTCGCTAAGCCAACCCCCATGCCAGCGCTGCTCGCACATTTGATTGCTTTTGTCTAAATGTCAAGCACTGATGCCATGATGAGCCGGGAATATTATCCCACACTGATCAGAGTTCATTCATTCATACATTCATTCATTCATTCATTCACATTTTTTTTATTTATCTACTTATGTATTCATTTACATGTGTTGATTTGTTTGCCTTTTTGTTGTCTCTACATGTTGGTTGTTGGTTGCCGTCAAACCCACACAAAGAAGTAGCCATTAAAATAAAGTCATGAGCTGTGTGGTAGTGACACTGGTGATGTGTTTCACCTTCCTGAAAGATTAAACTCGAGGGGCAAATTACTGCTGCGACCTTTAGCAGAAGGTCGTTAACCTGGGATTTGGTTTAATGAGATATTAGCTGCATTAGCCACCATGTCCGACTCCGTCATGAAGGATTAATTGGCGCCGCACCGAATCAAGGTGGGGGCCTCGGGGCACCTGGTCGTTAGCGGTGGTCGGGACTCGCTTCCTGATGTTCCACGTCCATGGAGCAGGAAGGTGAGAGAGAGGTGCAGATCGCCAAGCTGTTGCCAAGAATTTCCAGAATTTGTTACAGTAAGCCAGCACCATGTTTTGACTGGTTCTTAGCTTACGTTTTGTCTTTTGTAGTAAAACTAAGTATGTCTTTATTTTTGTGGGTGAGTCTTTTTTTCTTTGCAGACTATTCTATGTGCAGTTTGTTGACATGGAATTTTACAGAATACTTATGTGTGTGAGTGTGTCTGTGTGTAGGCACGTTTGGCAGTATGAAGAGTGTCATTATTTTAATTTTTGATTTTGCCTATAAGAGTCTAGCAATGACATTTGGAAAGCTGTTGGCCTGTGTATTTATGTTGATGTTGTTGTCGTTATGTGTGCCCTTCATGTTGTTGTGTGTTTGTGTGTTGGTGGGTGTGTGTGTTTTTGTGTGTGTGTGTGTGTGTGTGTGCGTGTGTGTGTGTGTGTGTTGAGCACAAACCCTAAGGTCTCCAACATCTGGCTGTCAGATTTGGTGGAGATCTGCATAGCCATTGGCAGCAAGTTGTCTCACACCTCTGCACAACCCCCCCCCCCCCCCCCCCCCACACACACACCCCCCCCCACACACACACACACACTTCTGCACACCCTTCTCCTTCCCCTGTCATTAGAGATGGTTTTCCTCTCATCAAAAGCTCAGTTGGAACATCTGCTATCTACAGACACACACACACACCACACACACACACACACACACACATACAAATAAAATACACTTATTAAGAAACACACACCCTTGCATATACACACCTACTGCATTTGTCTGGGTGTTCTGTGTGCCGTCCCTCTTGTGCAATCTGTCAGTTCTCATAAGCCTTTCAGCTTATGCTTCTTCATGCTGAAGTCAGAGACCCTACCCAACCCACAAGCATCTGGTTAAAGCCTCGTTTGAGAGCTGGATAATCTTGCCTAAGCACTGTTAAATAAGATTAGATGTTTCATACAAGATCAATCATAAACATTATATGATTAATTATGTTTTATACCTGTATTGTCAAAGACAAGCACGAAATAGTACAGTCGCCAATTTTTACTGTGTGTCTATTAAATTACTGTAATTAAATGAAATCACAGGAACTTAAAAGGCCGCCACTTGTTTGCAGCCTGCCTCAAGGGTTCTGCTAGTACTTCCTCACTCTGTCAGCAAGTCAGCCATTGAAGTCGCCTCAAATTCGGCCAGACCCTATAAAAGCCCAGATGGGGGTGGGGCAGGCCGGATACAGATGAAGCAGTTTGCCCCACAGTCTAATCAGACCTTGCCCCATCAAACATTCCCCAGGGCGCAGAAAATTTCCCCAAGAGTCACAGAGATTACAGGTGACTCAGCTATTTAAACACATTAGGGTTGTTAGCCTACTCTCTCTCTCTCTCTCTCTCTCTCTCTCTCTCTCTCTCTCAGTCTGTCAGTCTGTCTCTTTTCCGGGTTGTCAGGACTAGCTTGCGCAGTCGGAGGGCCGTCTGTGTCTGCACATCAGGCTCCTGAGGCAGGGAACATGCTGACAGAGGGGTTGAGGCGTTGGCTGGGTTTAATGCTCCACTTCCTAGCGCCAGTACACCGGGGACATTACAGGAAACCCTCTGATCTGGGTCTGTCCCCCTGACTAAACGTGGAGCAGGTAAACACACAAAGAGAACCATGATACTTTGATGCATGGCCAATCAGACATGTCACTGAACTTAAAACTTAACTGTTTCCGGGTGAAGGTTTGGATACCTTCCCTATTTGGCCATCATCTGCCTGACTCTGCACCCTCCAGCTGCCCATTTCTCTTGCTTTTTAGGGGTCTGAAGGTGCATTTGTAATCTCATACAGTTTGCTGTCAGAGTAACAAGAGACTCTCTCTTAACATGTGTCTGTTCAGTGTTTGCACCCAGAGACTGTTGAGTCAAGTGAGAGGAAACTATAAACAATTCTTGCAAATCAACACGGTGCTTGGCATGAATATATGAGGTGTACGTTGATTGGCTGCTGAACTAATTTTACATTAAACTGATACCAAATCACAGAATTGCATCTTACTTGTTAATTAACAATTTTTTCACACTTTGAGAAGCATGCAAGTCAATTAAAATGAAAATAACTTTTTCCTATTTACTGCTTTTTGGTTCTTGTATTAAAAAAATAATATAGCAAAAAGATTTCAATTGTTGAAGTTAATTTTGTTACACTTTAGCAAATATTTCCCTCTGTAAGCTTTTATTTGATGTGAGGGGAACATGAAATCATTCCCTGCAAGACCCTAAATGGACTAAGGTGGAGAGGCAAAATAAAACTGGAAACAAACATAATGAATTGTGGAAAAGTACATTTGTTACTACCAACCTGTTTAACCTTGAAGAGAGCTTTGGCTAATTAAAAATGTTAGACCAGAGGGGCTGGGGAGGCTTTGGTGAAATGAAGACTATGAAAACCGGCGCCAATGAAATAAAGGAGGAATAAAAAGAAACAACACAAAAAGTCTCAACAGTTTCCCACACACACGCAGGCTCTCGCACACTAATGACAGGTTACCATTGCCTGAGGTTAAATCAGAGCCTGATAATGAGAAACACTAGGATTAATGACTCAACACCCCATTTGATGAGGGAGAGACAAAAACAGGATGTATTTCATACACACTGCATTTTTGCCTACACTCAGATGTTCCCTTATGAGATACTTTTGAAACGTCTCCTAATTAACTCCAGTGTTGTCCTGATTAGTTCATTAACATCACTGGGCAGATTCATTTAGTGTCTATTTCTTGCATTCGATTTTATTGTCTTGCCTGAGTCTTAAAGCGGGTCTGTGTGAAACGATCAGCCTGGTATCATAGCTAAGCACCTGGCTTGTACAAATCCCTACCTGTGCTCCTAGGTGTTATAGGCTCCTGTAGTGAGTGTAGCTACTTGTGAGAATCAAAGATTTGCATGTGTTTGTGTGTGTTTGTGAGCATCTGTGTGTGAGAAAAAAAGGAGAGACACAGAGAGTTTGTGAGGTTGTAGTTGTCTGACCCTGGAGATTTATATTATTTTTCTCTATGCATGTTTTCATATTGGAATAAGATTAAGAAGTAGTCGACGGGGAGGGAGGGAGAGAGAGAGAGCGAGAGAGAGGGTAATTCACAGAAGATGGGGAAGCAAAAGTGAACAGAGAGAGTGGGAGAAGCGTCACTTACATCTTCCTTTTTCTCACACCATCTCATCATTTATACAACACCGTGCCAACGCAGGTCAGACATGTCACGCTCAAAGCTTGCAGTGTTAACAGCTAAATAAGCAAACAAAATGCTCTTCTGACTCTCATGTCCGTTTTGTTAGGGTGCTGTATAGGTGTGGGATATGACTGATTTTCCCAAGTCAGTGACCTGGCCATGCACCTGTATGAGGATTACCATTTCAAACTGAACACAGTACACTGATTCTGGGACTGTTACAGTTGGTTAAAAGCCACTGCACAGATCTCAGTTTTTTAACAGAAGTATGCCCCTCAGCAAAGCAGGAATTTCCTTTTTATGAATTTGGCCTTGCAGCAATAAATGATTCAACATGGCCTAGGAAGAGTGTCAGGTGTCGAGGGGAAACTCCTGATGTATGGTACACTAGTTCTTGTGAGGGTGTGTTTGTATGCAAGGACTGGGGCAGATGGGAAGCCGAGTGATACAGAAACAGCCTGAATGAGAGAGAGGAAACTCTGACAGGAATAGCGTGTCACTCTGAGTAAAGTCAGGCAGGTGTTGAAGTATGGCACAGAGCATGGTTCTCATTAATGTAAATGTAGTGTTTTGCATTTCTGTGATCTGTGTGTGTTCGTGTGTGTGCGAGAGAGAATAGATAGGTGCATGCATGTTCCTTTTATTTACACTTGTACTCAGGCTATAATTTACAGCTAAGATCAGAGTATTTGAGCTGTGTTTGCCATTCGTCATGGTGGAAATGAATATGTGAATTACTGCAGGACGTGCCAATGTGGACCAGTCTGCTGAGTGGCGACCTCCTTCTGAGTTGTAAAGCAATAAACTAATATAAACTTGCTGAAAGCATTCGGGATCAATGCCAGTGGAGTCATTGACTGAGTTAAGTGATGAGCTGCAATTACAAGCATCCCTTAACTTAAGTTCCAGACTCATTTATGGGTTAGCGTTCTCTCCTTGACTAGTCAACAGTGGCACACACACACACACACACACACACACACACACACACGCCACAGTGAAGCTGTGTAGAGGGTGTAGCAGACTTGCCACTGCTGGTTTTGCAGGGCTGCGTGCATGAGAGATGAGCTCTTATGTTTGGTGAATAAGAAGACCATCTGTTTACGCAGGCCTCCCTTAGGACGCATCAGTGCTCACTCTACCTATGTGTGTGTGTGTGTATGTGTGTCTCATTACAGCCTGTGTAAAGCAGCAAGGAGCTTTATTAGATTAGCGCTGGAGGCAGACATGCTAGCACCCATTAAAACGCAGGCGGCCTGGTTTCAAAGCAGGAAGAGTAGCAGGAGGTGGAGGAGACACACACAAACAAACAAACAAACACACACTCATATATAGGCAAACATACACGCTATCACTCATGCACGCATGCTTGGTTGCGCACATGTTCAAAGACATAACTGCATGTAAATGCAAGCACGGCATCCTAAATTAGTGGTGTGGGGAGGATGCACAATCTCTCACACCTAACTCTTGCACACACCAACAGGCACGTGGCCAGAGCGCTTCAGCCTCGTGCAGACAGACACCCACACACACAATTTGAATGAGTTGTAGCTAGTAGATGAACATGAAGCACTAGAAGACGTATCACAGTGTTTAGCAGTGAAAACTGGTCATGAGCCAACTCTCCATCCCCCAGTCACCTCTCCTCCACCTCCTCATAAGTATGCGCACACACAGGCACAAACTCTGGGCAAACTCATATCGCCCACCAACAGAGGTGGCAGGCTATGATGGATGGCACCCGGACCGGAGGCAATGTGCTGATTGGCCGAATGAGAAACAGGCAAGTGTGTGTGAGGAGACTGATTATGGAGTTATCACACCCATTGATTGATTAGGCTGTGAGTTAGTGTGTGTGTGTGTGTGTGTACGTGGGTGGGTGCAGGCAGGAGCTTTTGTGTCCGAAGATGTGATGCATTATTTATATCGCTATGATGACTCAGCATGGAAAAAAGCAAGATATGGAAGTCGCTGGAAGTTCAGACTTGTATACACACCACACCGCACCTTCATTTTCAGACGTTGACCATAGGGATCCAGTCTCTTTTTTATAAATTTGATAAAAGCTCAGTAATGTGACGTGATGTAACAGTGAAATAGTGAGTTGATTTTTCTGTTGAGTTAGATTTTTCCTGTCACACAAATCCCCTTCCTGCTGGCCAGATCCTGCCTTGTCTTGTTCGTTTCGTCACATTCCTTCAGGAGGCGACAGCTTACGTAACGTCTGCAGCAAACGTAATGCAGCAAAACAATGTGAGTTCACAAAGAAATGAGCCTCTACCAAACCATAATGGAGGAATTTACTCATTACCACTCTCCCCTCTCTCTCTCGCTCTCTCTCTCTCTCTCTCTCTCTCTCTCTCTCTCTCTCTCTCTCTCTCTCTCTCTCTCTCTCTCTCTCTCTCTCTCTCTCTCTCTCTCTCTCTCTATACACCCCTCAGGGGAGTTCTCTTCACAAAGTCTCCCTAAACATTCTGGTGACTGCTAACGATGGCGTCTGCCGGGCAGAGAAAAAGAAGGAGGAAGAAGGGGGGGAAGAAAAAAGTGAAGAAAGAGAAGAGTTGAGGGATTTCTGAGCGCCACTAAGCCTTGGTTACTGCTGCAAGGGGCCTTGGAAAAGGCGATGAGGAGAGGAAGTGAGCAAGGAAAGGAGAGAGGGAGAGAAAGAGTTGAAGGAGGGGGTGTGTTGTGCTTCTAGAATTTCTTTGTGCATCCTTCTCTTTCACCATCCACTGAAGGAAAGTATGAAGAAAAGCAGGGGATGGGAAGAAAAGCAACGAGATGTGAAGGTAAAGAACTGCAAGAGTTCAGTATCTATGGTCCTGCTGTTCTTGTTCTCTCTCCCTCTTTCTCTTCTTTTCTTCCCTCTCTTTACCTCTCCCACCTCTCTCTGTTTCTCTCTCTCCCTCTTCCTCTCTGTCTGTCTGTCTATCTCTCTCTCTCTGTCCCTCTCTCTCTCTGTCTCTCGCCCTCTCTGTCTCTGTCTCTGTCTCTGTCTCTCTCTCTCTCTCTCTCTCTCCTGCTCTGCTCTCTGTGGTAATGAGGAGAGTGATCTCCCATGAGTCTGTGTGTGCTCCCCAGCCGGCTCCCATCGCTTTTATTATTAGCTCCTTCATTCTATTAAACACTATGAATTATGGATCCTCCCACAGTCCTGTGTGCGCAGCTCCGTAGAGTGCTTGTCCTGATTTAATGTGAAGAGCTGTTAGTGCTGCCACCCCCCCCCCACTCCCCACCCCTCCATCCAACCCCACAGCCAGCCACCTCCACCCTCTTATGCACCCCCCTCTCCATCCAACCCTCAGTGCAACCCACCACCACTCTCTCATGTACCCCCACCCCTCCATCCAACCCCACAGCTACCCACCTCCCTCTTATGCGCCCACACCCCCTCTCAATCCAACCCCACCGACTTATGCATCATGCCTCACTGTGCGTCTGTTTCAGTCTCTAATGGACATGGTGGAGTCTTCTTCCAGATAGCACTAATGGCCAGCACGTTTTATTTAAGGTCCAAAAATAGCCAGGGATATGGAGAGCAGAAAGGAAGTCCCACGAGACAGGAGTTTAGCCGGGGGGATACCACAGAGGGGGTTTGAAAGGGAGGGTGTGTTGTGGGGGGGGGGTGTTTAAGGGGTCTGACAGCTGGAGGTCTTGTGTGATGAGGTGTGTGAGGAAATGGGTCCTGGCTCATGATGGGACAGGGGACAAGGGGGCGGCGATGGCTTAGGTGCCTTTGAAAGTGGAAGTAGAGTCATGCTGTGGGGGGTCTGGGGGTGGCCGTGCTGTTATTGGCTGGAGCGCTGTACAATGATAAGGGTTGTGCGGCGCTCAGGAACACACTCTAACCCTTGCATAGTCTATAACCTGACAGAAAATGCTCTAGGAAATTCAGAACAATCAACATCAACAAAAAATTGCATAGTTTTCCATTCATCAAGTGCCATAATTTTTTCATCCTTTAAAATATGTATCTATCGCTCTATCTCTGTCAGGGACTATAGACTGAACCCACCTCATCATAAATGGTGTGATCGCAGAACTTGTGATGCTCGCTTGGTAACGCGCCTTCAAAGGTCGCCCTTACGCAATGTGCAGGTTCAATTTTCCAGAGGCTCCTGGAAAAAGTGAGTCGAGCACACTGGGGCCTCTCTCTTGCTCTCTCCCTCTCTTTCTCTCTCCCTCTCTCTCTGCTTGTGGGTTTTCAGCCTTTCTACAGGATTATAAAGACACAGGGGGGAGCCGGCCAGTGGCAGCCCCCACATTTAAGGCTCTTTTTTATGGACAGGGAACTCACTGGACTCAGTAAAAGAAAGGGTTATTCAACTTTAGGCCCTGTAGGATATCTGCGTTTTGCAACGAAACTGGAACACTTTGCTATGAACATTAATGTGTATTTGTTATGTAGCGAGAGACAGGACATTAGCGTGCGTGCGTGCGTGCGTGCGTGCGTGCGTGCGTGCGTGCGTGCGTGCGTGCGTGCGTGCGTGCGTGCGTGCGTGCGTGCGTGCGTGCGTGCGTGGTCTTCATTTCTCTCCTAAAACACAAAAAGGTAGATTTCCATTGAGTTCATCCAGCTAGCGGGTTTTCAGGTTCAGGGTCACAGTAAATGCATGCTGACCCGGACCTTTTCGGATTCATCAAGTTTAATTCCCAAATCAAGATGTAAACCTCCAATTCAGTCATGTTTCACTCCTCTGACTTGCAAGGTTTCCCGAACTACTGCGGCATTTGACACCTCTTATGAGGAGAAGATTGCCGTGTGTGTCAAATGCAAGTGCGAAGGGTCGGGCACATCTGTGACGTCACTTTCTCGCATGCACGGCACGCCATGGCGACTATACCAGAAGCTTAACTCCTCTCCCCTAATACCACGGATTTCTAGAAGCCAGTCTTGGCGGTACATGTGCCTTTTCATAAATGACTGAGCTCCTCTATATGGAACACAAGGCCACCGTTCACCCTAGTGAGGTCGGACCTCTTCTTTCCGCTGTGCCACTGGCACACTGCCAGACCCATGCTGAGAGAGGTTTTGCATGAGCAGGCTCTTTGGGGGAATCCCCCCTCAGCTCCTGCCATTGATTGATTAAAGGGAACATCATCTCCTTCCACCCCCCACCCTAAAACACCCCCCTCCCCACACACCCACACACACACCACTGCCGCTCCACCATCTTACTCCTCTTTTCCAGGACAGATGGTTGAGATGTTGATTAAAAGACAAAGTTTTGCAGGTGAAGCGGCAATGTTTCATCCCCAAGCTGATACAGCCCCCTGGGTCTCTCTCACTCGCCTCCCACTGTGGACATTTGCAGTCACTGATCCTGCGTCAGTTTGCTCTTGAGATCCCAAACGAAGGAAACAGATCAGCTTTGTCTCACACATGGGCCCATCATGTTTTTGTTTTTAATGCCATCCCCAGTGACCAGAACATTCAAATCACTTCAATCCTATCTCGCCAACATAAAAGTTAAGGACTGGAAATGATCTAATGCCTCTATGTGTCGGTCTGGCACAGGGCTGTCAGTGTGGTGGCTGCTGTGATCCCCTGAGCTGTTTAAAAGGAATGACTCTCTCTTCCGGTGGTGTACACACACACACACACACACACACACACACACACACACACACACACACACAGATGACTCTCTCTTCCAGTGGTGCCCCGATGGGAAGCAGACGCAGTCGGCCGAAACGGCCCTGTCCCTTCCTCCCCCCATCGCGAGCCCCTTGGAGTGATTGGATGGCGTGAATAGAGTGAAACGGGTGTTCATGGATGTCATGTGCTCGAGCTCAGATCCAGCGTCAGATCGCTGCCCACGCCCTGAGCCCCATCGCTCAAAGAGTGCCGACAGGCCACTGCACAGGAAGTCACGCTCAGGTGGCTTTTTCTGGCCTTCCTGGAGTCAGATTTGCATGGCGGTGGAGAGCTCTCTTTCCCCCACTCTTCCATCTCTCTGTAGGCACCTGGTGGCTCTGCAGCCTATGGAGTGGCCCAGGCTGGATGAAACGACAACCCCGAAGGCCCTGAGAGAGAGAGAGAGAGAGAGAGAGAGAGAGAGAGAGAGAGTGGTGGCTCACTTGACCTTTGCCTGCTGCAGTCTCAGGAGGAGCAGATGGGGGGGCTGGAGGCATCCCACTTGAGAGAGAGAGAAAGAGAAAGAGAGAGAATAGTCTTGCTGATCTTGTATTTGCGGTATCTCTGCCAGTGAGGAAGGGCATGAGCAATGATAGACGAGCGTGTCTGTGTGTGTGTGTGGATGTGTGTGTGTAAAACGGAGTGTCTTACAGGACCACAGTCCATCAGTGCTAAAACCGACATTGTGGCTATTTGTCACTGCTGGCCTTTGCTTGTCTTTAGTAAATAGCAGGATGCATGTGCACACACACACCCACCTGCACACACATACTTAATGAACTGACTGAGTGTGTGAGCAGTTGCTCTGATTGACAATTAGCTATGTAGCTGGGCATGGTCTAGCACAGAGTGGAAAAAGCAGTGTATAAATACTCTGGCCTTTTCCCATAGGTGCGCCGCATATGTATGTATTGCAAAAAGGTGCTCATTATTTTGGAGCTGGTAAATGTCCAGGTAGGTAGGATTTGAGTTGTGTGTGTGCGTGTGGACATGAAGGCTAATTGCGTCAGTAAGAGCCCAGCAGCTGCAGATGGAAAATCCATTATCCCGTCTCTGTTCAAGCGTACCTCTGCAACTCCATCACTTTCACCTACACAATACATCACATACAAAATACACACACACACCCACAAACACACACACACTGGGGACACACACACTGAACACACACACAGACACAGACACACACACCCACAAACACACACACACCCACAAACACACACACACACACACACACACACACACACACACACACACACACACACACACACACACACACACACTATAACCAGCCTTGGCTAACCCTCATGCCTGGCCTGCTTTATCAGGGGCCCAGCTCATTCGCTTGCTGAGTTGCATATGGTTGGGGTGGGTTTGGCTGGTAATCAGATGTCACACTTATTATTTCACACCAGCGCAGATAAAAAAAGAAGAACAGAGGAGGAAGCGGAGCCCAATTTGGTGCCTCCCGGCAGGAGAGCTCCGATAAGAGGGGCATGACGAAAGCACAAAAAAGAGAAAAGATAATATCCGGTGTCAGCAGACTGCTAACAACTGTATTTAATGCCATTGTGTTTAAGAGTGTGTGTGTAAAGGTGTGGCTGGGGGTGGGGTATGATATATGCAGGGGAAAAGTGTTTCTATTACAAACAGGACGACACAGAGAATTTGAATAATTTGGGGGCTGGCTTTAGAGATCTGTGGAATCTGAGTGGAAATTATTTGGAAGAATAAGTGCATGGGCGTGCTGAAACTGAGGACTGAGGACTCATTTGTCAAGAATACTGGTATGTTTTTTGGGTAAGATATGCCAAAGGCATTTTTCTGCGGTTTTATGGTTTAATGGACATGCTTCACTTTCCCTTCCTACAACCCTTTCCTATTCTCTCTCTCTCTCTCTCTCTCTCTCTCCCTGTCTCTCTCTCTCCCTCATCCCTCTCTCTTTTTTCTCTCTGTTCGTCTCTATCCCTCTTTATCCGCTCTCTTACTTGCTTTCTTTCCATCTCTGAGTGTTTCCCCATGCTGAGAGCACAGTGTAGAGTGCTGCAGATTAGCTCATGACAGACTAAACAATACCCTACACCCACTGGGGTGGCCACATCCCTCTGCCTGCTGCCTACTGCCTTAAACGCCACCTCCCCCTGCCTACTGCCTCAAACGCCCACAAAAAAAACCCCATGAGAATGGAGAGAGAATAGAAATAAAGAAGGGAACAAAAATGTCTCCACGCTTCAATATAATCTCTCGCCTGTGCCAGCCCACTCACGCCAGCACATCATCCTGACCCACTTCTTCTTCATCTTCTCCTCCTTCTCCTTCTCCTCCTCCCTTTTCTGTTTTTCATCCCCCTCTATGTAGCCCATTACAAGTTAAGACATCAACGTCCCTCCTTAGGGCTCATTCACACCAAACACTCTGCGTGTTCAGCGCGTGGCCGTATTCTGTCCGTATTCTGTTCGTATTCATTTAGAATGCACGTTCAGAGTGCAGCAGATTAGACCATTCCCACCGCAAACGTGTTCTGAGCGTGGACTACGCTCAGAATACGGACTGCAGCTAGAAAATAGAAACCAAGTCTATTTTTCTGCGCGTGTTCTGCGCGTATTCAGCCAAAATCCCATTGAAAGCTATAGGCACAGCTATACAATTCATGTCAACTGTGCTATCAATGCATGTATTGACACAGGGAATACCTCAAAAACCTCGCGACTGTCTGCAAAATATTACCATTCGCTTACAACTGCATGAAACAAACGCTGGAAAGCTATCAATATTGACATCATATCAGATCTGCACTACAAGGGCATTGACTACATAAACACAGAAACTGAAATACCTGTGAAGTTGTCACGCTGTCCAGTCAAACATGTTGTAGGTATAATAGTGGTTTATCTTTTATGTTCTTAATAGGAACAAGCAAGATTTTGCTGAAGATTTCTTCTTCGGAGTATTCTCAATACAAGAAAAGCATCAATCGCTAGTCTGCTGTCGGCCACTCGAGCTATAAAAAATAGCCACCTCGTTCTTGTCATTCAGTGTTTCCTACTTGGCTTGATAAATCTAGTCAACAAGCCACTAGGCAAAACTGAGGTCCATAAGTCACTACATTTAATAATTTATTTACCCAATGTAGGCAAAGTGACTGTTGGCAAAGAGGTAGACTTTATCATAACTTTATGGAAGGGGTTAAAACGCGTTCGCTTTTCTTGTACCGGGAGTGAATAAAGGCTTTGACAATGATCAGCCTACATGATTTAGAACGATGTCAAATGTTCCACTGGCCTTATCAAAGTGTCAAGTTGCACTATAGGTGCAGTGCTGCTTTCTAAACAACGTTTAAAGTAAGGAAATAAAACCAGAGAAACACATATTGTGTTTACTAAAGTGAGAGATAGGGAAACATGGCTATGTGCACCTAAAGACATTGGCCAAGTGCATTTAAGAGATGTCCGGTGTGAATGCTCATACGCTCAGAATACGCCCACACGCTGAACACGGCTACGCGCTGATTACGGTCAAGGCAGTGTGAATGAGGCCTTACATTACTAAGAGATCTCCATCAAGTTCAGTGTGGGCATCTCTACGAATCATCGCCCCGGCATAATCATTTGTGTTTGTCTTATTCCTCTGTTGGGTTAGATACACACCAACAGTATTGTTGGCCTGCGGGCGTTGCATGTATTTTTTTCCCTGTACAAGCTGCTAGGCAAAAGTTTCTTTCAGTCTGCTAGCTCTGGAACTAATCGAGACGATAGTGTTTTGAAAGAGAGCTGAGGTTAGGCCAATCCAACAGCACTTAGAATGGGACAGATGGTGAGTGCTAAGAATGGGAACGATAACCAGTCATTAAAATGGGAGAGATAGGAAGCGCTAAGCCGACAGAGGCTTATTGATCCCACTAGAGGAGACTCGGAAGGCTGCTAGTCCGGTGCGACAGTGCAGGCCATCGATCTCTGATCCCACTGGGAACACATGGCTTCCTGTCCCAACCGACACACACACACACGTGCACACACACACACACACTTTCTATGCAGCCACAATGCAGGACGAGCCCAGATGGTGTCACTAAATGCCTTCTTACGCCTGGTTCTCATCTGAATTATTTAGAGTCAACAAGGCGCTTAAGTAAACTGCTTTCTTGGTTCATTTCCTGTCATGCTTGTGCTGATGTGTTGGACATACCACAGCTTGTGTGTGTGTGTGTGCTTGGGTGCATGTGTGCATGGGTGTGTGTGTGCATGTGATTGTGGGTGTATGTGTTTGTGTGTACAGCTGGGGCTGTGTGTCAGATGGGGATGTATGTTTATGCATGGACAGGGTGGTGTTGACAGATCTCATGATGTATACAGGAGATGAGCTCACCTTGTTATGTATACAATATGTTTGTGGCAGTTTTGGAGAGAGTGACCATGTGTTTACAGGTGTTTTGGAGGTCAGGTGTGTGTGTGTGTGTGTGTGTGTGTGTCTGGGTGTGTGGGGTTATGGGGTGCATTTTGTGTGTGTGTGTGTGCCTGTGTGTGCTTATGTGTGTGTGTGTGTGTGTGTGTGTGTGTGTGTGTGTGTGTGTGCGTGTGTGTGTGTGTGTATGTGTGTGTGTGTGAGTGTTTGTGTGTGTTAGAGTAGAGGAGAACATGTGTTGACAGATCTAATGACAATGATGAGGCTGAAGAATTACCTGAACTCGTCTGGTCTGCCCCATAGTCTCTCTGGCCAGGCTGTCAATGGCTGTCTTCAGCTGCTGTGCAAAGAGAGGGATTATTAGACATGGAGGAACAATGGAGGGGTGATGGAGTGAAGTACTAGAATGAATGGACAATTGAGAGAGAGAGCAATGGGACACTAGAACCCCTGTTTGGAAAGAAAATGAGAGAGAGAGAGACAGAGACAGAGAAGTTGGATAAAGAGAAGGATGGTGGGTGGATGGCTGGTCTTTATCAGTTTGGCTCAGTGAGTCCCATTCTGGATATATACATTATTGCTCACGCCACCTCATTGTGACAACAGAGTCAGCAAAGCCCAGGGCCCATTGAAATATAGTGTGTGTGTGTGTGTGTGTGTGGGTGGGTGAAACGAGAGAGGGAGAAAAGGGAAGGCAGTCACGGCAGTGCACACAGCAATTTAAATTTTAATTGCTTAGATTTATCTTCCCTCGTGCAGCGTGACGTCCGGATAACAGCAGCTGATAGCACTGAAACTGCATTTGGTGAGGGGCTGGCAGCCCACTGATATGTAGAAAGAAAGAGATGGAGAGAGAGAAATGTGGCATTCACTTCCACACAACACTGCCTCTTCATAACCATATTCTCTGTAGCCACCCACACAGAGACCCATCTGACTCCCATAACACTCATCGTCTGTGTGTGTGTGCATGCATGCCCTGTTGTAAGTTTTCATTTGTGTGTGTGTTTGTCAGTGTGTGTGAGTGTGTGCAGCAAGGTGTGTGGGGACTTCCTCTCCAAGCAACTCTCATCCACCTGAAAACAGAAAGCAACCAGCGAGCAACCATATTAGAGGACTTGTGTGTTTGTGTGTGTGTGTGTGTGTGTGTGTGTGTGTGTCTGTAGCTGGGTGTGTGTGGGGACCTGTTCTCTGAGTGAGCAGCCCTAATAGAGGACTGATAAGTGTGACGATGAGAACAGTCCCCGCGAGGCCAGCAAGTGAGGCCACCAGTGCCAGCAAGCCCTGAACTACTGAAGGCTTCCAGACTTTTCCGCCTCAGCTCAGCTAGCTAGTTAGCGCGGCCGCCAGCCCGCCAGTGGTTTTGCATACATACGGCGGCGCAGCAGAAGTGCAGCACGAGGGGCCACAAGCAGGCTGGCCAGCCCGCCAGCCTGTTTCTAAGTATAAATTCTGGCCAGGCCAGCCAGGGCCAAACTTCATCTGCTGCTCTAAACTGCACTCAAACTGGCAAGTCTTCTCCTTGGAAACTGTCAAATTAATGGCAAAAAAGGAACATGAGAGAGAGGGGGAAAAAATCAGGGAGGAAAAAATAAAATGGCAGAGTTACATTTTTGACCAACATGCTCCCAGAGCTTTAGACATCTGCTAATTAAAGATTTAAAGCTTTTTAAAGTATTTAAGAAAGTTTTTGGAAGTATACCAAATGCATGCTGTCGTTCTACTCTTTCCTTTCAAGTCATGGCTGCTGGACTAATATTTTAAAACTCCGCTATCTTTCCCCGTGTGCTCCTGTACGTTTTATTTCCTCGCCAAATGCAGCCCCCCCTTCTTCGCCTCTCTTTTCCCTCTCATTTCTTCTTGCTCACTTGTTACACAGCAAATGTTGTAGTGTTAAAATCCCAGGGTTAAAAATTTGGGAGTTAAAATTAAGTGTAATTTTAACATGTTTGGATTTAAATGATGTCCAGACAATTTAACTCTGGAGAGTGTGGAGCTATATAAACCCTTGAAGGTATTGAAATTAATTCTGTGGGTGTCAATTCAACACTGGTCCTTTTGCTGTGTAGCTTTCATTCTTTCTTTCTCTGCCTGTTGCAAACCTTTTACTTTCCTCACTGTCCAGTGACACAGTTCCTCTGTTCTCCTGTTTCATCCCTTGACCCTAATCATTCTTTGTCATTTGTTTTGTCTGCCTCTTCTCCACCTATTCAGTTTCTGCAATGAGGGGACAGTGGCCTGTTATGCCTGAGAGGGGTAGGATGAGGAGGAGGAGGAGGAGGAGGAGGAGGAGGAGAGGATGCATAAGGTCCTCATGTCAGTGTATCAGGGCAGGCCACCACCGCCTCCGCTCTCTGCCAACACCCCACCCCACCCCCCCGCCATCCTCACCCACCCACGTCCCCTCCTCTCCTCCAGTCTGATGCCTGGGGCACTAGGCTGCCAATTACCCATGCTTCCCTGCCTCTTGGTCCAGCTGCCCTAATGAGAGTACACACGCCATGCAATATGTAGGAGCCCTTGAATTCATGTTTTTAAAGACCTAATTGAATAGCGAGGCTTTTGGGACTGCACAGACTGGAATTCATTAGCGAGCCATAGAACAGTACCTATTGTTCTACACTTCCCCTTTCTACCTGTGCCATGTTTTACAGCACAAGTGAAAAGGCATATAGGTGTGTTTGTGTACATTTGGTTGTATTTGGGCATATATGGATGCTGAGTGTGTGTGTCTGTGTGAGTGAGTGAGTGTGTGTGTGTGTGTGTGTGTATGTGTATTTGTGTGTGTGTGTGGTGAGGGGTGTGTGTATAAATACAGGGGAGGAGATGTGGGAGAGAATAGACATCTTTGTACAGGCATGTGAAGTGCACTGATGATGTGGCGTGTGTGTGTGTGTGTGTGTGTGTGTGTGTGTGTGTGTGTGTGTGTGTGTGCACGTGTGTGAGAGAGATTGTGTGAGAGGTTGAGCTGCACACCAGAATGGGGTTGTGGTTGTGATGAATGGGAACAATGTCTGCTTTTGTTCCTCTTTCCTTTCACAACCCCACCAACACCCCCTCACTCCCCCACCATGCGCGCGCGCACACACACACACACACACACACACACACACACACACACACACAAACACACACACACACACACACACACACTTATACACAGACGCGCACACACCTATTCTACAGGAAGAACTGTGGCAGGCATGAAAAAGCCCTGATTAATTAACCAGTACAATAAAGTTAAACGTCTTTCATTGTAAATGGCACACGGCCGGAGATACATTTGCTCACCAGTGAGTCAGGGGCAAAAGACATGGCATGGGGCTAATGCATCAATTACCCCCTGTCTTGTTCTGGTGGTATGCTGCACACACACACACACACACACACACACTCACTTACACCACACAGAAATGCACACGTAATGGGATTGTAATGACATTTAATAACAGAGGTCGTACCATGATCTGGTAGTTGTTTGTGGCAAAAGTTTTATTTTTAGTTGGTCTGCGGTGCATCAGTGGGATGTCTCTCGCATAGACAAGCTGTACTGTATGACTAAACAAGACTGAACATGAGTGACTGAACGTGTGTGTGTGTTTGGGTGTGTGTGTGTGTGATGGACAGAAAGAGAAAAAGCACTCAGTCTACCACATTCTTGTCCAAATGGAATGATTGGTATCATGCTTTGCCTGTGGCTTCTCTCTGTGTGTTTTAGCAGGGGCTCCACTGTTAGAAGTTTATATAGAATGACCTATCTCAGGCTGTATTACCAGCCATACCATTACACATCACTGCACCCTCTGTGACCTATAATAAACCTACCTGTGTGTGTGTGTGTGTGTGTGTGTGTGTGTTTGTGTGTGGTTAGCATAAGTCAGCTGCCCAGTATGTTTTTGCATTCCAGACACTGGGCTTTTAAATACCATGCCTAAACACATAGGTTCTTTGTGTGTGTGTGTGTGTGTGTGTGTGTGTGTGTGTGTGTGTGTGTGTGTGTGTGTGTGTGTGTGTGTGTATGTGTGTGTGTGTGTGTGTACATGCACATGCATGCATTCATATATGCATGTGAGATGCTGAATAATTTGCACGGCCTTGTTGGACCACAATGAGCATGATGACTACTCCTCAAGCATCACAGTGGAGCGGGGGCATTAGTGATCATTTTGGTGCCCAAGCATTGCCAAGATGGTCAAATTTCTTTCTGCCCCTCTCATCCGTGTTATCTCACCCTCTTGTCTACACTTCAAGACTGCAAGACTTTTATGGTCATTGAACAGTTGCCTGTACAACGGAATTAAGCAGCAAGGCCACTAAGGTGCAAGATGAAAGTATCAAAGTGTCAAGTATAAAAGGTACGAAGTACAAAGTGTCGAGTACAAAAAACTGAACAGAACTGAAGAAACTGAAACTGAACAGGTGGTTGTTAGGATGGAGGTGGTCTTTTATGATTGCCCTGGCTCTGGTGAGACATCTAGAGCTGGCTGTGTTCTTCCCTTCCTTCCCTTCCCCCATGTATCATCTTTGCTTTTTGCTCCATTTTCCTCCTGGTCTGGTTTCCCATCTCTCTTTCTCTCCGTTTACACACTGATTGCTTAAGTGGCTCCTCAAACATTGGCTCACTTCCAACTCTGCTCTCCCAGCTCGGTTGCTGCAGAGAGATAGAGAGAGGGATAAAGAAAGTAAGGAGATAGAAACAGAGAGAGAGAGAGAGGAAAAAAAGAGCAGTGTGGAAGTAGGAAGGATGGTGACGTGGAGATGTGGGCCAAGGCCTTGGTCTGGTTCCCCTGCGAGTGCGGCAGTGCGTGGCCACGAGGCGCAGGGCGGGGAGTGAGCAGCGAGGTCACCTTAGCCACACTCTGCTCCGCTGCCTTCGAGCCAGGCCTATTCATAACACTCTCCTTGGAGATTGCCCCAATACACACATGCAAACATATCACTGTCACCCACACACACACACACACACACACACACACACACACACACACACACACATACACACAGGCACACAGACTCATGCAGATGTTACCACACACACTTTAAAGTCAGACACATATATGCAATGCAGAGATTTATACACTTGACTCAGTTGCACATACCAACCCACCCAACCACACACACACACGCACACACTCCCATAGATCATAAACCAGGCCAGTTGGATTGTCGTTAGTTCAAGGTCCCTCCCACTGGAGTTTCTGCTGTTCACTGGCAGGCAGTCAAGGGAGAGAGTGAGAGACAGAGTGATAGAGAGAGACTGTCGAGAGTCTGATAGATAGAGAGAGAGGGATAAAGAATTGCACTTCGATCTCACCGCTTGACAGGAGCGGTAATTTTCTCGGCAGTACTCTGACAGCACTGTCCCTCCATAGATGTGACACATTTTGAGGAAGTTCTTCTACCTTATGAGGCGATAGGATGAAGACTCAGTGCTCATGACAGCAGGATATCCTCAAAGCTCTGGTTCCAGTCACAGTGATCTTTCTGTCTTACTCTAATTCTCTCTCTCTCTTTCTCTCTCTCTCCTCCCTTTCTGTCTTTCACACACACACACACACACACACACACACACACACACACACACACACACACACTCAACTTGCAAGGATAAAAAGGATATTTATTTATCACATGCATAGATATACTAGGTAGTACGACATGCAGTGAAACTGTTGATTGTGAGGGGACTGGAGAGTAAAGTGCAATGCAGTTGGGGGGATGAGTACCATAGGTCACAGGTAGAAAAGGTGATGGGGGGGTGGGATAAAGTGCATAAAGTGCAGTTATGGTTGGGAGGGAGGACTGGCTGTGGTGGCAGATGATGGGCTGTGTGTGGGGTGGGGGGTGGTGAGATGGGGTTGGACAAACGTGCATACACACAGTTGTTTACAGATACATGCTAAAACCTACGCTTAAATACAATAATAGAGTCAGCCTTTTATATATGAACACACACACATGCACACAGAAGCACATATGAAAACACACATACTCACACGTACACATACACATGCATTTCCTGTTGAAATGCAGGAAGACACACTCCTACAAAGTTGTGCAGAGACAGTATAACTGAATAATATTATGAAGAAACCTCCATAGGCAAGACCTCCTGACCCCGGTTGCACATGCTCAAGGTCTCTCACATAGACATAAGCGCTCTTCAAGCCTGGGTTTGTACACATTGTACTCAAGATGTGTGTGTGTGTGTGACAAAGACTGTGTATCTGTGTCTTTGTGATCTGTGTGTGTGTGTGTGTGAGAGAGAGAGAGAGAGAGAGACAGAGAGAGAGAGAGACAGAGAGAGAGAGAGAATGTGTGTGTGTGTGTTTGTGTGTGTCTGTGTCTGTCTCTCTGTCTGTCTGCGTACATACACTATTAGGTCACTCCAGTGTTGTGCGGCGGGTGTGCTGAGGCATTGGGCTGACCTGCCATGGCCTGCCTTGCCTTCCCGCCTGCCTCGCCTGATCGGGCGGTGCTTTCCAGCCTTATCCGTATCATCCATCATCTCCCCGTCTCCATCTCATCTCCCATTTCCTCCCTCCATCACGCACTCCGTCTCTCCTCTGAGCCTCATTGCACCCTAACCCCACCCTAACACTTCTTCTTCCCATTCACTCCCCTATCATTCACCTCTCTGCTCTGTCTGTCCTATCACTTTTTCCATTACCTCTGTCAGCATCCCTCTCCCTCTCTCTTTCATTCACTTCAATTCAGTTTCAATTCAAGTGAACTTAATTGCCACAAATAGTTCGTTGCATCACCAAAGCATAACACCCAGACAATACAGTATGATGAACATACATGTATCCATGACATTTATACATGCAAACAAAATCGTGTCTGTGTGTATATGGAGTCTGTGTATGTGTGAATGATGATGATGTGCGTGGGTGTGGTGTGTTCTGAAATGGTCTGGATCATTCTCTCTCCCACATACACATATACACTGACTCTCTCTTTATCTCTCTTTGTCTGTCCTCTTTCAAACTCTCTTTCCCTCTCACACACACACTTTCCCTCTTTCCTACTCTCTCTTCCCTTCTCTCTCTCTTTCTCTCTCCCTCCCACCCTCCATCTCGGAGGCAGTGTGGCTAGTGTGCTGGATTAGCACTTGACATTTGCAGGCTGAGTGAAACCGCTTGCTCTCCTCATATCTGTTTGTTCTCTGTTGATGTAGCCGTTAGTCATTGGCTGCTGCCTGTGTGTGTGTGTGTGTCTGAGAGAGCGTCTGTGTCTGTGTCTGAGAGAGCATGTGTGTGCGTGCATGTGTGTGTGCATGTGTGTGTGCATGCGTGTGTGTGTGTTTGCGTATGTGAGTGTGCAGCACACAAGTATTCCATTGCTCAGCTATGTCTAACATCGTCTGTTTTGGATTCTTTCCACTTACAACGCCCCCTGGCCAAAACAGCTGAGTCATGGCCAAAATCCACCACACACACGCACACACACAGACACACAAATATACATAAAAACAGACCATCATCTTAACCATTTTTAGCTGGAGAAGAGGGTTTGCTGTTAAGTCATGAGCTGATGCGTTGGCGTGCCACAAAATGTCAAGTTTTGCCACATTAAGTCATCAGTAAATAATTCATAGGCTTCATTAAATTAAAATGCGCTTGTTCCTTCACAAACACACACACACTCACACACAAACATCACACAGACACACAGACACAGACACAGACACAGACACAGACACAGACACACACACACACACACACACACACACACACACACACACACCTCCACCTCCTTTACCTCTGCTAGGCTAGAGGTTATGTAATTATCGGCGTGTGTTTGTTTGTTGGTTGGTTGGTTAGCTAGCAAGATAACTCAAAAAGTACTGGATGTTGGTGAAAAATTTCAGGGTAGGTCCAAAATAGGCTAACTTAAAAGTGATTAGATTTTGGTGGTGATCAGAGCTGCCCTGGTGGAGGTCTGCACTCTCTGCGTCTAGTGTGAGTCTTTGTGGAGTGTTTTATTTAAAATCTGGCATCTGGCAAACAAAAAAAATTACATTACATTACATTACATTACACTTGGCAGACGCTTTTATCCAAAGCGACTTACAATAGAGGACATAATCACAGTGTACAACACTTGCAGATACAAAGTGCACAAGAGATATACAGAGCAATAAGTGCAAATGCCAACTGGGGTTATTTTTTTATTTTTTTATTTTAAGTGCATTAGTCAAGCACACACACAACATGCCTTAGAGTCAATCCCGGGTCTGGGCCACCTCAGGCATTAGTGCAGTAAATACTTTACCTGCTTCTTGAAGGTTGAGAGAGATGATGCTAGTCTTGTAGCTTCTGGAAGTTTGTTCCGCCACTGAGAGACAATTACAGAAAACAGTTTTGCCTGGTAACGCTTAGGGCGAGCAGGGGGCATGGCTAGTCGGTTTGTGTTGGAGGAGCGCAGCTCTCTGGCAGGAACATACGGCCTTAGTATTTCCTTCAGATAAGCTGGGGCTGATCCTGAGATGGTTTTGTATGCAAGGGTCAGGGCCTTGTGCTCGATCTGGGCAGCCACAGTTAGCCAGTGCAACTGGTAGCCAGTGCAACTGGCCAGTGCAACTGGATAAATAGAGGAGTAACAAAAAATACTTTAGAAGTGTGCAAACACCCTTTTACACACCACAACACATGCAAGTGCACACACACACACAGTATTTACTTACACATAGAAGCACACACTATCACTCACAGAATAAGAAAGTAGGCTTTCTGCGTCAGTAGGAACATAGTGAAATGTTACAATGCAGTGGGCTAGCAGTAGTTCAGTAAAACATCCCTGGTGGGTAAGGAAAAAGGCAAGATGATATCTGCATGGAGCATCCTATATACACACACTGGCACACACACACACACACTCTCTCTCTCTCTCCCTCTCTCTCTCACACACACACACAGAAACAAAAAGCAATACATGCATGTTCACACTGTCACTTGTACATGCAAACACAAACACAAACACACACACACACACACACACACACACACACACACACACACACACGCTCACAAAGAGTGATTATTCTCTAAATAGCATTTATGTCAGGCCCACTGAGAGAGAGGAGCAGAAGATGCTGTCATGGTGACATAAAAGGGCAGAGAACTAAACAGCTGTCCACCTTGCCTCATTGTATTGTGGGAAAGTTAATGCACTTGCAGAGGAGACCTATGGTGGTGGCTGGGGTTTTATATTCTGCTTTTATTTTTAAAACATATAGAAAACTTTTGTACGTTTTGTGTGTGTGTGTGTGTGTGTGTGTGTGTGTGTGTGTGTGTGTGTGTGTGTGTGTTCTAATGTGTATAAGCACTGAGGTGCCTGTCTTATTATAGACCTGAAAGTAAAGTATTCATGTGTGGGATTCTATCTAAGCCACACCTGTCTACTGTGGGCTCCATGCACATGTACACTTCTGCGAAACACACACACACATACACACACACACAATCCCCCTCTGTCTTCTGCAGACTTGGGAAAGAGGAGAGGAGAGTGGGGTGGGTCTGTTCGGTGGGCTGAGGCCAGACTGAGTGCAGGAAGTTACTCCTGCTCTAAGTGCCGAGTGCTAGCCGCTATACAGAATCTCACAAAAGTGAGTACACCCTTCACATTTCAGCAAAAAATGTGATATATCTTTTCAAAACACAATACTACACAAATGAAACTTTGATTTGTTGAATTCTTTTCGTTTTTTTGAGTAGTCAGTGAAAAGCTTGTGTAACGGTGTTAATTTACTGTCATCTGAAAACACTTTTGTCCCTTGACTATTTTCATTTGCAAAGACCCAGCACATTTTTTGCTGAAATGTGAAGGGTGTACTCACTTTTGTGAGATACTGTATGTCGCCATCTCCCATCTTCCATCTCCCATGCCTTTCCCTATCCCCTGTCTGCCGTCACCAGCTGACTCCGGCCACACAACTCATTAATGTCTGCCGCACCAACCAGGTGCCAAATTTAAGCTCTATTACTGCCAGCCATATTCTGCTCATCCCTTTTCCCTTTTTTTGGTTTGCATTCTCTCATTTTGTGTTTGTTTCTTTTGTACAGATTAACCACCCCCCACTCCCTTCTAACTTCATTATGTGAAGGCCATATAGCTATTATGTGGTTTGTTCTCAGCATGTATACGTTATATACATATATCAGTCTGATGCCAACCATACCTGCTATAGCCAAGCTAATTCATATGTCACAACTAGGGCTGTCAGTTTAACGCGTTAATTAAGATTAACTAATTACACTGCAAATTAACACATTATAAAAATGTACGCAATTAATTATGAGTGGCAATTCAATGCGTAAGCATTTTAAATTTGGCCCATTGAATGACCTGTAGCCTACTTGGCAGTGGCACGTCACTTCCCACCTGCATCGCTAGTCAAACAAATAAAGCATGGTGACAACTGACATTAATGCGACTCAGGGGTGTGAGGCGAGCAAATCTTTGCTAGGGCCTTTGAACAGCAAGTTTATTTATTAACAGAACGAAGACGGGACTATCAACATGAATGCGGTGATTTGTAGCTTTTGTAAAAAATAATTTTCCTATCACCGAAGTTGCTCCAGCCTGACTTATCATTTGAACACTAAACATGAAGTTCCACTGTTACCGGTGGTACCACCAAACCATGCTTGCAGAATTTGGGAAACGAATGAGCAAAGCCACCACAAACAAACTGACAAACTCAATCAAAAAGTAGGTTAACAAGGAGGAGCCGGGGCCTCTAGCCCACTACAAAGCTGAGTCATGCATTTGCCTGCTACTCCCGCAACGTGCCATGTGAGTGACTCTTTACACTTGCAGGTAACATCATACAAAAGAACAGGGCAGCCTTACAATATAAACACGCTTGTCTGTCTGAGCAACTGGCTCAAGGAGACATAAAGTTGTCTGTTGTGAGATCCTATAAGGGTTTTTGATTTTAGGAGTTACTGTAATCACAGATCCTCTTTTGGGTTTAAGTTGTTATGCCCCAGATACTGTAGCTTTTGATTTTTGGTCTGCTTAAGTGCCTATTTGGGACTCAGCCTTACCCATTTCTGATTTTTTTTTATTTAGCTGTATTTGTATTGCATTGTTGAATAATGCACCTGATCTAATTGGTTTGCTGGGATGTGCTTGACCTTTTTCTTTAGAATTTCATTTATGTAATACACTTCACCAATTAAAATGTGGATTTCAAATCTTCTCTTCTTAGTGTATTCAAATGATTAGTCAAGCACTACAATTTTGTAATGTCCTTGAATTTGAATTCTTTATTTGGGGACCGTTAGCAGATATAAGATTAAAATGTGATTAATTAGATTAATGTATTACAAATCCTGTAATTAATTAGATTCATTTTTTTAATCTCCTGACAGCACTAGTCACGACCAGACGTTAGCGATTGGGTAAAGGCAGAGCCACTTGTTTTAAACTTCAGCAGAGTCCACACCTCCAGGAAAAAAAAAAAAATCTCAATGCAGCACAGCTAGACCCTCTGTAGAAAGTAGTGTGTAGTATGCGGGACTGGTTTACCAGGCTAGCATAGCTCTGCTCCAGCAGGAATAGTTCACCACTTCTACATTTTAAAGTATTTTTTTAAATCCATTGTTTAAATCCCATGTGGATTTGAGAGTAACATGTGCTGAAAAAATGCTAATGATGCTGGCAATAGCAACCTGAATTTAGATTCCTGTCAATAGTGTGTAGTTTCTGTTGGAATTATTTATGTGTGTGTGTATGGTTGTATTTAAAGAAACATTATCATTTCCAGAAAAAAAGCTTTTCCATCCCTGTGTTACAGGCACCTTTTTCTTTGAAACATTTTGTCACAGTCTAGATGGGGGGAGTTCATTGGGTTATTGGGTGCATGAGGGGGGTAAAGAGGTCGCCCATCCCTCACCCCCCCATCCTCATCCTCATGTACGTGCACTTCATTTGCACTTGCACCTGTCTGGAAAGTTTTGATTCAGTTTTTCAAAACAACCATGGTTGTTGACTCTTTGTGCAGCCATTCAAGTGTAAATGAAGTGCACGTAAATGATACTGTACTGCACGTGGATGCTTACATGGGATTGCAAACATATGCAAAGAATACAAAGAATACATTTGCTGCCAAATTACCATAACATATGGTAAACACTAGCACTGTCATCAATGAAATGTAATTAAATCAATGTGCTGAAATTCTAAATGTTGTTTCAAAAATGAACGAGTTCTTCAAACAAAATAGAGGAATGAGACAGGTCTACGGTCATCCTCAGAGCAAGGGTTGCAGCAGCTCCTTGACCAGCTGGAGCAGTATTTCCAGCACTGGGCCCTGGCAGTAAATCCAACCAAGACCAAAATTAATTTTCAAAAAAGGCCCAGGTGTCAGGAAAACAGACACAGATTCAGCATACAAAGCAGTACCCTACCCTACCCTCGTCTGGTAATAACTGCATCGGGAAGTACCAACCTGCAGTGAATGCACTAAAAGAAAAGAAGCAAAGGGCCCTCTGTGTAATAAAAAAGAAAATGTTACAATGTTAACAACCCAATTACAATCTTCTGAAAAACATTTGATAGCATAATCCAGCCTATTGCACTGTATGGAAGTGAGTATGCATGACTACACGAAGTGGGACAAGCATCCAACTGAAGCTCTACATGCAGAATTCTGCCAATCCATCCTAAAATTGTAATCAAAAACACCAAACAGCTGAATTAGCACATTTTTTATTGGTGTTACCTGTTCAAAAAAGAATATTAAAATTCTGGATCCACCTAAACAGCAGTCCCAACAACACCCTCCAACTTGAGGCATTGAAAACTCGAACTAGACTGCATTCCCGCAGAAAAATGCTAAAAGTGTGCTTGCCAAGGTTCATGATCATTGGAGCAAATATGTGCAGAAACTCACATCATAGGGCTCTGTGAAGTTGGACTTTTCCGAGGATTCCAGTCATGGCAAGTGGTTTTTTGAACATTGCATGTTTAGTTCACAAGTTAGATGCATACATTTACCTCCTAGCATTGTTAACACAGTTAACATTGTTAGCATAACTGCTAACAAATGTTAGCTCAGGCCCCGTCCACACGACAACGTTCCTGGATTTTTTTCTTGCCGGGTTAAAAAAAAAGTCGCGTCCACACGACATCGGAGCAGTAAATATTTCCGTCCACACGGGAACTTTTTCATTGCGTTTTCATTGCAGAAGGTGCGCTGTCCCAGCTTGAGGGACATGATCCGAAGCCAATGATTCACTTTAAACATGTAATGTATGTTGATTTTAGCAATGTGGGTTCTAGTTTAGATGGGTCGGATGCAGCGACAGTTGCCCTATTTAAAAAGAATAACGTGAAAAGCGTTTGTTGGGCTGAACTAGCGATGTATACAAAAACATCCTGTAGTTCAATGTCAGAAGGTAGAAACAATTGCATTACACATAGCCTACACTGCAGACGATTTTTACCCCAAAGTATCCCACAACAACCTGTTTGTAAAAGTTTGACGCTGTTGTGAGATGTCACGTCGTTAAATTGACCCATTTAAGCGATACGGAGCAGAACATGAAAAAATAGAAGGAGCTGCAAATAAACGTGAGACAACTGCGCAATTATTCACTTAAAACATGCCATATGTTGATTTTAGCAATGCGTGTTGCTACTGAGGGGAGCTGAAAGCAGCGACAGTTGCTCTTTAATTAATTAAGAATAATGAAAGCATTTGTTATAGCCTACTAGCCATACTGACAGTTTAAACTGGCTGTATCGCTAGTAGGTTATAGTAGGCTATAACAAAGGCTTCTTGAAGGCTTTCATTATTCTTAATTAATTAAAGAGCAACTGTCTCTGCTTCCAAATCCCCTCAGTAACAACACACATTGATAAAATAAACATATGACATGTGACAACTGCGAAGAATTGAGCAGTTGTCTCAAGTTTATTTGAAGCCCCTTCTATTTTTTTTTATATAGTATGTCTATGGTTATAACCATTAGCCTACACCATACCAAAGAAGGACCGTCTTTGCGCATACGGTAAGTAATTGGCCGTTATATCATACCATTATATTAATAAAACCATGGCGAATGAGTGGATAAATACGATGGATGAAACCCCTTCTTTCTTTAAGGAAGCCAGGACTAAGTAGCCATAGCAGAGCAGGATATCAGATCAGTCTAGGGGTTTGTCATCCATCGTATTTATCCACTCATTCGCCATGGTTTTATTAATATAATGGTATGATATAACGGCCATTTACTTACCGTATGCGCAAAGACGGTCCTTCTTTGGTATGGTGTAGGCTAATGGTTGTAACACAGAAGGTCTAGTGGCTGTGGTTGTAATGTGCTGTTATCTCTGCCGCCCTTTTGGTCAGTCGCGCCTGTGATGACGTTGTTAGAACCAATCAGAAGCAGAGTAGCTGCTGTGGCCAGAGCCGCGTCATACGCTTGCTTAGCTGTCCGTCAAATGTGAATACACCAATAGGAATGCACCCATGAGAATCCCGTCCCACCAGGCACGTTTGTGCCAAAATCGCAATCAAAAAATCAGGGAGCGCAAACGAGAAGGCTGGAGTCGTGATCAAAGAAAACGGCAACATCCAAAACTGAGAAAGAGGCGAAAGCAATTTTTTGTTACACAATTTGACATTTTTTAATTGCAATCTTGTATTTTTTATTTGAAAAAAAATTTTTTGGTTGATTTTTTTAATTTGGTATTTTGAATTGATATTTTTTTATTGGGTTTGTAAAAGTCTTCTTTTAATTTAAAGGCACAAATCTGATTCCATACGTGTGGACGGAAGGCCAAAACGCAAACAAACTTTACCGTTTTCACCCGAAAACGTTGTCGTGTGGACGGGCCCTAAGTCAGTGAAGTAGATGTCTTACCATAATCACCATCTTCTGCGTAATTGGCCTTGTGCTAAACTGCTTCAGCTATGTTAACTACATAACGTAAATGGTACAGTTAATTATTTAACATTTTTGGCATAGTTAGCATAAAAGTTTACAAACATTAGCTAAATAATATTGTTACCACAGTTAATTATTTAACTTTTTAGCATAGTTAGCATAATGACCATTGTTAGCATAACTGCTAACAAACATTACCAAAGTTAGCTAAGCAATACTGTTATCCCAGTTAATTACTTAACATTTTTAGCGTAGGTAGCATGATTAGCATTGTTAGCATAACTGCTAACAAACATTAGCTAAGTTAGCCAAGTAACACTGTTAAATCTATAAGTTACTTAGCATTAGAGCATAGTTAGCATTGTTAGCATAACTACTAACAAACATTAACTAACTTAGCTGAGTAACACTGTCAGCACAGTTAACTAGTTAGCACAATTAGCTATTTGACATTGTTGGCATAAGTGCTAGGAAACATTAGCTAAGGAAGCTAATTAGCAGTGTTAGCAAACTTAGGTAACTGACTAACTCACCCAAGGATTCCCGTGACACTAAATTTTTAACATTGGATGCATGGTTCAAAAATTACATGCACAAATGTACCTCTAAGTTTGACCAGATTGTGGCACTACAGAGGTTGAAGTGCTGACAAAACTTAGTGAAACGAATCATGGGACTGCCGTGAATTAGTGTGCCAAATGTCAATTGTTTTACAAATTTGTTCTATTGGCTGTTTTAAACTCCCATGGCAGAAGATTATGCCGGCCATGGCAGGGGTATTAAGACATCACTTGAGAGTTCTAAAATTCAAATTCAAAATAAAAAAAATTGTAGTTGGTCCACCTGTAACTGCCACAGCTGCCACCACATTATCTGTCTCTCTCTATGTGTCTCGTGCACATGCACATTCACTTTTCTTTTTTACATGGTTTCCAACTCAATTCATTAAAAACATGCCTTTTCTCTACACCTCTCACAGAGCACACCCTTAAAAATGAACCCTGAAAGGAGTCCTCTATGCCAGCTGGTACTGAAGCTAACTAACGCAGTAACACTATCACATCAGGCTCAGTCCTGCTCTGCTTCCAAAACATTAATTAGAGTCAAAAACATAATGAATCAAGCAAAAGAAGACTATTTACAGCATTGGGGAAAACCAAATTAACACCCAAAGTAGAATGAATTCCTAACAAGAATGTGAATTGGCTGGGTGTCTCATCTCTGAGGCAGAGGAAAATCCTGACCAAGTACAGGCTCAGTAACACAACTTAGGGCTTATTTCCACCGACTTGAGCGTGTACAGCACGTAACCGCGTACAATATGTGTGTATGTGTGTAACAGAATACGCTCAGATCACGCATGCGGTGCACAAAATATGATATCTTAAGTCAGACATATTTCACCAGACTCCAAAAATCTATTCCAAATTTCAAAGAGGTTGGAGACAATGGATAACCATGCTCTTTGGTTAAGGGCCTTCTGCAGCCTTAGCCGAGCAGTAGGTTTTGAAGTGTCATGAGTGAGGAACTTGACCTGGGTCACCTAAGTGGAGCTGTGCATGTGTGGATTCATCTGGCACTTGTGCTCGTGTTGGTGGAGTGGACACATGCTTGCACACACACAGTAACTCACTCACACACACATGCATCATATATCATATCTAGTATTTGTACTTGCTATGTTATTTATGTTATTGTGTTATTGTGTCTGACCACTGGCTTTGGCAACACTATACTTGCACAGTCATGCTAATAAAAAGAGTGAGCAAATGTGTGTGTGTGCACGTGCATATGCTTGTGTGTGTGTATGTGTGTGCGCATGTGTGTTTTTCTGTCTGTCTGTATATGGATTGTGAAGGACTAGGAAGCAACATGGCAAGTCACTGATGAAGGACCTATTGGGTCTTACCTTTGACACACATGCACACACACACACAGAACCACTCGTTGTGGAAGGATCAGTGATATGCGCTCCCTTTTTGATCCATAGGAGTTCATGTTCTTTGGCTTACCTGACAAAGCCATGCCCTCCTTTTTTCTCTGCTCATCTCTGCCTTTACCCCCCTCCCGTCTCTCTCTCTCTGACCCCCCCCCCCACCCCCCCCCCCCCCCATTAAAAAGAAAACATCTTGCCTTCCTCTGCCGTATTCCTGAAGGCTTAGGTCTGCAATACCAAGCTTCTTTTTGATTTAGCAGGATTTCTGCAACCAGCATTTCAATTACAGAACTACAGAGAGAGACAGTGTGTGTGTGTGTGTGTGTGTGTCTGTGTGTGTGTGTGTGTGAGAGTGGGGTGGTGGGGTGGGGGGAGACAGAGAGAGGCTGCCTCAGAGGCAACCATGCTGCCTGGATGCCCAGTGTAATTAGCTGACCTTTTTAAAAACCCGTCTGCATGTTGGAGTGTGAATTATTAATTATTAGCCCTGGCTGCTCATTACGAGCATCTCCACGAACAATAAGTGAGTTATCAGTCTGACCTGAGCATAAGAAACACAGCAAATAAATCAGATGGCGAGCTGTTCGAACCAAAGAGCACTTTTGCTTGTCACCAATGTAGCATCAAATAGTCGTAGATTGGACTATAGAAACTCTATAGTTTCTGGGGTTACATCTCTTTCCTCTCTGTGGCCAGCATCGATCATGCATTGATTTCACACAGAATAAACCTACGGACTTCTACCAGAGGTTAGAGCTTCAGCATGACTAGCCGTATCCAAAATTTGTACTTATTCACTGTACAGTACACTATGTACAGTGTGAGTTACATTGTTTTGTTCCCTACATGGTGCACTGGTGAACAAGTGAACATTTTTGATCCAGGATTCGGATTCGGATGGTTGCATAAAGCTAGGACATAATACAGAATGCAAGAGTATAGACCATCAATGACAGTTTTCATGCTTCGTAAGCTTCATTGCACTGATGGTATCCTTTATTACTTTGGGAACAGTTTGAATGATTACACCACCAGCCAGTCTCAGTCTCAGCAAGCGTGATTATTCAGATGATGCGACACGGGAAGCTCCTGAGTCCGATGAGTAATTAATGAGCTGTTCTCCATTCCGCGGATGTTACAGCTCTCCAAGGCAATCACCTAGAATAACAGATAAGGGCCAACAGCTGTGCACAGATGTGTGCGGCAAACTTACACACAAACATATGTGCACACATACACACTCACACACACACACATGGACGCACGCACACAAACAAGCACACACACACACAAACACACACAGTCTGACTTGTTGCAAGGCGAAAAATAACATCAAAGGCTTTTTATGGGCTATTTTTTCCATCTTTGATGAATATTAGAGACCATTGAATAGCATCTTACTTGGTAGGTGCAGGGTGATAATGTGCTGATAACATAACGCAAGTTAATTACCCCTAATGGAACCCAAAAGCCCTAAACGACATTGGGAAAATTCTATTAGGTGAATTATCCTTCCTCACGGCTTCCATAGAGGCATGGATCCTGATTAACGCTGTTACTGTCATCACATCTATGGCTGATCTCATTTGGCCGTGTCTTGGTTGCATTTTGTGTTGGAAGTTTTTCACTGCTGAGGTTTGGTCACAGGTGTGTGTGTGTGTGTGTGTGTGTGTGTGTGTGTGTGTGTGTGTGTGTGTGTGTGTGTTTGTGTGTGTGTGCGCACATGTGCGTGTGCATGTGTGTGTGTCTGTGTGTGTGTGTGTGTGTGTGTGTGTGTGTGTGTGTGTGTGTGTGTGTGTGAGAGAGAGAGAGAAGGAGAGAGAGACCACCATCTCCAAAAGCATCTGTGAGCTTTAAATACAAAGCCAACCTAAATTTCACCCAATATGGCCTCCCATTGGAGTATTGACATTGTTAAATTGATACATCTTGTCGAAATTGCTTTTGGAAATGAATGCACTGCAGCCTCGTCTCATCCGCTTTCTTTCTCCTAATACGGCCGCCTGCAAATTCGATCCAGCGCAGGTGCCGCACCACCAAGATTGATGTCATGCATTTCCCAAGTACAAAATATGATCGTGCTATTTCTTCAGTGTTTCCTTTACACACATGGCCTCTGTCTCAAACACACACACACACACACCCACACACACACACATTCGCTGACTCTTTCTCTCATTTTCTTAAACACAGACTCACAGAACTCTTCCCCTCTCTTTCTCTCTCTTTCGCTTGCTCTCTGTCTTTCTCTCTCTCTCTCTCTCTCTCTCTCTCTCTCTCTCTCTCTCTCTCTCTCTCTCACACACACACACACACACACACACACACAAACACACAGTAGTGCAGTAGTACAGGCAGCTCCAGAGGCTTAGTGATGATGAAGCAGGGCTATCTTAAGGGGGGATCTAAATGGCTGTGGTGAGGCAGGGCCTGGGGAGGCAGATGTAGAAGCAGAAGATGGATGCTGTTCTCTTAGCACGGCACTCCTCTCTCGTAAATAACCAGCCCATTGATCCAGCCCGGTCCACGCTTTAGGGAGGCGCAGGGGAGACGAGGTGCGCAGGGGGGTCTGTCTACTTTTCCTCCTCCTCTTTGTTGACTTTGAACTCCACTTAAGTCTTGTCTTCAGTCTCTCTGTCTCTGTCTCTGTCTCTCTCTGTCTGTGTCTGTGTGTGTGTGTGTGTGTGTGTGTGTATCGGTCTGTCTGTCTGTCTCTCTCTTTCTCTCTTCTCCATATTCTTACCAGACCGAAGCAGGGCGGTTTGTCTCCTGTTAGCTGCTGGACTCCCCGGTGATGGCTAACACAAGAACACTGCCCCTTCACCATAGCACTTGCTACTGAACAACAACTAGTCCCTGTTTGACTGTTTGATCATTTGCCATGCTCTGTCTCGTCTACTAGCCCATCGTAGAAAGGCTGCACTGTCCAGTGTGGCCTGGGCCTGGGCCTGGGCCTGGGCCGTGTCGACGGCCAAGTTTATCCAACACCGACTGCTGTTTTTGAGTGTGTACGCGCGTGTGTGTGCGCGTGGTGTGCGTGTATGCCTGTGGACATGGAGAAGTGGAGAAGATATTAGATCTATAGTGGTCTCAGGATTTGATGCCTCAGATGCCCAAATAGTCCAGGGTCTGTGTGTGTGTGTGTGTGTGTGTGTGTGTGTGTGTGTGTGTGTGTAATTGCATATTTATGAAGAATGTGGAGACTTTATGCTACTGACTTTCTTAAGTGCACCAGAGAGAGAGGGAGAGAGAGATAGAGGGAGGGAGGGAGAGAGAGATAGAGGGAGGGAGGGAGAGAGAGATAGAGGGAGGGAGGGAGAGAGAGATGTTCTATGACTTGATCAAAGAGAACTAGTGAGTTAGCAGCGCGCACAGCACAGTGCCCTTGATCAGTGTTGTGCTACATCTGATTGGAATGGACATTCCGTTCTAGCTGCCGCTCATTGCCCACCACTCCTTTGTTTCTAAGTGTGTTGACCCCTTTGCTGCAAAACAAAAGAGTAGGGGCAAAGAAACAGAAAGAAAGAGAGAATGAATGAATGCATGAATGAATGAATGAATGAAAAAAAGAAAGAATGGATAAAAACAAAAAAGAGAGCAAGAAAAGGAAAACACTTGCAAGTAAAACACACAGGTTGTAGAGCTGTCCATCTCAAAGACCAGGCATATTTTACTGCCTGCAGGGGCGCACACAGGAAAAAGCAGATGATGGATTGCAGGAAGACAGAAGAGGAGAGGAGATGAGAGCAGAGGAGAGAAGCAGAGGAATGCAACAGAAATAGGAATTCAGGTCAGATGGAAGCAAAGGTGCTGTTGGCTTGAAAGTTTTTTCACATCTCTCCATTGTTTTCACTCGACTCTTCCTCTTCTTCTCCACTTCGCGCTCTGATTCTCTGATCCTTACATCAGTGCTACTGGATTCCACTGCTTGTGTGAACATTTTATGTGTGTTTGTGTGTGTGTGTGTTTGTACGTGTGTGTGTATGTGTGCTTTGTCCAAAATCCAATGAGTATATTTGTGTAATAAAAGCACACTGCATCAACAGAGTGTTTCTGAGCTCAGGGAGAACAAAGGTAAAAAGAAGGAGAGAGAACGTAATTGTTTTTCACTACTCGTGTCATTGCCTTTGCTAAGATTAGGCCAAAAACAGGACTTTAGATTTGCTGTTCTTGCTGTTACATCATTGGTTGTGTTTTTCTGTGATTTCTGTGAAGCCTTTAGGTTCAGTGGGCCAGTGAATATTTTTTCATTAATTGATTTAGTTTTTTTAGTGTATAATGAAATGATGTCAGTGGAGGATGAATAGAGGAGTGTTTCTGCTTTATGTTTTTTTCTTCCCTTTTCACAACTCCTCCGTCTTTTGTACACCAGTACTGTTCAAAGAATTTGTCTAATGCAGCATTGCACTTAAACACACACACACACACACACACACACTCACACTTGCTAACACACTTGCTCACACACTTCTCCCTTCTTTGAGAGAGGGGAAGTAGATGCTTTCCATGACTGTTGAGAGGGTGCATGCCCTATCCACCAACCTCCCACCCCCACATATGCCAGCCGCTTTTGTTGCTGGGCACCGGTGCACCTCCCGCTTCACTTGGCAGAGTACCTTAAAGACATCTCTGCTCCCAGTCCTGCCTGTCTGCATCTTCTCACAAAGCATACCTGGGAAGTGTGAAGGGACCTTGAGTCAACCCCATGCTCGTGGTAGTGAAGCTGGGCTGACGATAGGTTTCCAGTGAGCGCTTGACCCCTTTGCTTTTTTATTTTTTTTAAACAAGAGACGCGCTGCTGTTGCTGCTAGTGACCCTGAGGGATGGAAGAACGTTTTATGCTTGGCACACAAGAAGAGGAAGCAACAATGGCAGCCTTTGATATATAGGCCCTTTGAAGGCTTCATCGCCTTGTTTCTCAAGGGGTGATTTTTTGCATGGTAGTAAACAACATAGAGTCTAGATGGATGTAAAACTGCATTCTCACCACTTGTAAAACCCAACATGTACCAGTTATGGGAACTGGGACAAGGTCGTTAGTGTTTCTGTTTGTGTGTGTGTGTGTATGGGTATGTGTGTGTGGGTATGTGTGTGTGTGTTTATTAGTCTGTCAGTGTAAGGAGTCCTTTAGTTTAGGAGCTGTTTCTTAATTTGATTAGATATGATGTGCTACAGGAGCAAGGCTGTATTAATAGTCTAGGACTTTTATTTTGTTAGCTTCTGGTAGGAATACTCACCTGCCTGTCCTGATCCACCATGTACTTATTTACATTACAATCACGACACTACATTACACTACACTACACTACACTACACCACACCACACCACACTAAACACACTACCCACAAGACACTACACTACACTACACTACACCACACTACGCAACACACTATACACACTGCAGTACACTACAGTACACTACACTACACTACACAACACCACACCACACTACACTACAATACACTACACAACACCACACCACACTACACTACACACACTACACCACAGCACACTACACACACTACCCACAAGACACTACATTACACTACACCACACTATGCAACACACACTACACACACTGCACTACACTACACTACACTATAGGGCTGGGCGATAAAACGATAACGATATGTATCTCGATAGACACCTACTCGATAACAATAGAAAATGCGTTCAATAGAATGTTTCGATAGAGTGTTTTTTTTTTTTTTTTTTTAAGAAAACGGCGTAAGTTTAGTCACGCCCAAAATACATGCAAGCGAAATGTACCGCTTTCTAAAGAATTCTGAATGGTAATGTTTTTTTTGCTTCTGGCATGTCAATATAATGTTAACCACGGCACTATTTCAAATTTTATGTACGTCCATTTTTAAATGTTTATGTCTCCACTTGCCGCCTTCCAACTGAAAAGTGATTTGAAACGATGGCATTGGTTATCGCTTGGCAAACGCCGCTCCTCATTTGCATAAAGTTCAGCAGAGCTCAACTTTTTCGCCCGCCTCGCCCGCCTCGCTGATCTACGTCACCACCTGCCGCCTCCCAACTGAAAAGAATGGAACGTTCCGCTTCGCCCGCTTGCATGTATTTTGAGCGTCAGAGCCCTCTCTTTAAATCTTTGTTGCGAAGCAAGCTTGGTTGCATGAGCAAAGGCACTCGTGCTCTGTAGCCTAGCAACGTATGGGGAGTGACACGCTAATAGCCAATCATGTCACAGTATCGTGTTTGGTTGCGCCATCTCTTGTCTCGTAGTCGTGTTTTTTTCCAGAAACAGCATGGTCAAGAAAGGAAGATGAGTGCCACTGCAACGAGCGAGGAAAATGTGGATAAGGGCTCATTCACACCAACTTGAGCATGTACAGCGCGTATCAGTATACAATATGTTTGTATAGGGACAGAATACGCTCAGATCACGCGTGCGGTGTGAAGAGTCTAATTTGTTAACATGCATTCTAAACGAATACGGACAGAAAACGGCCATGCACTGAATACGCAGAGTGTTTGGTGTGAATGAGCCCTAAGAACAGAAAGGTCTGCTCACCAGTATGGGAGCTTTTTTGGAGTTTACAAATCTCATCATAGTCAGACAAATGTTGTCTGCAAATTATGCAGTAAAACTATATACATATACGATAGTTCTTCT
>CM050209.1:3425000-3435000 GCA_027475355.1 Coilia nasus
TCTGGCAAAAAAGAAATCTGTGATGTGAGAACGCATTACTTGTGGCAACACAAAATTTAGTTCATACTAGTTGAAGACCTTTGTGACATTAATTCGTTATTCCAGACATCCATCACTCAAAACACTCGATACTAGGTCTTTTCTGAGCTGACAGGAAGCAGTATCACTTGCCTACATTTTGTCTAAACTATTGTGTAATACAGTGCAATGGTACAGTATGATTAGCAGTAGTGTGGCAAAATGAGTTCCTTTTTATTGTTACAGGAGGTCTTTTTTGCCAGAGGAACAGCTTTTAATCACTGACATGGTGACTTTGCATTGGCCTGAAGACTAACTTCCTGTGGCACTGGACTGAATGGTTCAGTAGCTGTTGTGGCCGTGGGCGGGGCAAAATTGTCATCCAGATGAGATTGTGGTTTTATTGTGCACAGGTCAGTGGTGCATGGTGCAAGAAAAATGGGTACACATTGTGCTGCCGATCATCAGGCCATCGTGTCTCACAATGGCGCCTTGCTCTCTCCATGGCCTGTGCACAATACCTCAGTGATTGACCGTGAGGCCAGAGTAGCGGGACCCATTGTTAATGGAAGCATGGGTAGCACAACACACATGCACACACACACACACACACACACACACACACACAAAATCACACAAACACGCATACAACATCACACAGATACACACAGATATACACACACACACACACACACACACACACACATATCGCAGTGCAACATTTGTGATAAGTGTATGACTAATGCTTTGGGGCCCAGTAACCATGGACACGGATGCACATTGACTCAACGGAGCTGTGTCTGGGCCATGAATAAAACATAGTGTGGCGTAGTGTGGCAATGATGTTTGATTATAGTGCTCCTTGCACGGCAACACCAGTATTATTACTGTTCTGCTGCTGTTGACGCTGTTGTTTTCACCTCAATATCAGATTACGCTTCCTTCTGCAAAGGCCTGTTTGTTTATGTGCCTAATGCACAAACCCATAGAAAGTACTTTAAAACCAATGCAGTGTATTACATGTGCACGATGTTAAAGCCAACTCTTTTTATACGAGGGAGCCTTTGTACATTTTTGTGTCTGTGGTCGGATTGCTTTGCACAGGCATACCATCAGAAATTGAAGATGTAAAGTTAAAGAGATATTTACACAAACACACACGTACACTGACACAGTGCAGTTGGTTGGTTGTTAAAGAAGGCAAATGAACTTGGATGTAAGAAAAGGCGATTCTTGCATTTTCCCAAGAACTCCAGTTAATGGTTTATCTTTCTGCGATTTCTGTAATTGGAGCCTAAGGAGGTGCCCTCTACAATCAATTTAATTACCTGCTTTTAATTACTTTGGTGCAGTCTGGGAGCAGTCTGAACTCACCCCTGCAGAACTGCAGCAAAGTGCCTTCATGCTTACAAATGCACAGCCTTTAAAAATACTGTTTCAACATGTCGATGCCTGTGGAAAGTCAGCCACTGGCCTGAAAGAAACCATACCCCACCTCCACTCCATGGGTGTGTGTGTGTGAGGCTTAGCAGACATCATGAGATGACTCTGAAGGCATTTAAGTGGGTGCATCTTCTTCCTAAGCTGTAATTGGCTGGCTCAGCTCTGGGAACATGAAAAAAGGGGAAGCGTGCTCAACACCTTTCACTGTTTAAAAGTGGGTGCTCAAACCTTCTGCACACAAATCAAAACATAAGAGAATAAAGCAAGCACTCACCCGTTGATTTTACTTTTTTAATCGCCTGACAGACGTTTCGGGCTGATACCCTTCAGCGTGAGTATATGGTGATTTCAAAAATGGCCATATACTCACACTGAAGAAGGGCATCAGCTCCAGGAGGCCCAGTAGAGAGGTGATGTAGGGCCATAGGGAGCTAGCCATTAGGGTTGGGCGATAATATCATAATAAAGTATCTGAAAAAAGCAATGGTATCAGTTTCATTACCATCATTAAAAAACCTACTGTGCATATAGGCCTATAGGGACCTAACTCTGAAAGCGCCAAAGGCGCAAAATTGTGACAGGATTATGCAGTATTGAATGAAACAACCTGTTGTGTCAAATGTGTTAATACTCCTGTCTGCTAGGTAGCAGACATGTTAATCCTGGTTGAGGATTATGACATCCTTCACAGCAATTCCTTTGAGGAAATCCCATTCAACCCAATGGAAGTAGCACAGCTAATCAGTGAGCTATTGAAGCTAAAGCAATACACTCAGATTTTGCAAATAATTGCACTGAATAAACGTCCAATTGCAACTGAAAAGGTAACTTGCAATGGTGTTTTGTGTATCCTGTTAACATGTTTTGTTCCTGAATGACAGTATATGCCTTTAGGAGATGACAGTCTGAAAATGATAGCTTACAAGAAGTCTTTGTTATAGGCTATGGCACGAACTACTAGAGAAATTAAAAAACAGTAGAGATGGGAAAAAACTCGGGAGCCTCTAATATCACTCAAGAACCATGGATCTAGCCATCTATTTAATCGGCTGAGTTGAGTCCTAGAAAATTTGATTGATATACCATCAATAAACGGTACAATTCAAACATCTTACATCTAATGGCAGAGAAATGAAACGTACGTGACTTGTCACTTTAGCACTACTAGTGGATCCAAGCATGCAGTGCAGGCAGAGGCACTTAGCCACTCACTCACTCACTCACAGAGAAACGAAACTTAACTTACCCGACTTGACTGCAAGGATCCAACTGTTCATGGATCCCTGCTTACTCGGATCGCGTCACGGGTTTCGTTTCTCTGTCGAGTGTGTGAGTGCCTGACTAACCGTGGATCCCAACTCATACCCGCTCGTGGATCCCTGCTTACGGTTGGCTCACGGCTTGACTTGTGGCTTGAGTTGAGGCTGCCTGCTTGTGGTTGCTCATTTCTTGACTCCTGGATCCCTACTTGCTCGTGGCCTTACACAAGCTTTAGCTGGGTGAATCCCCTGCACACAATGGCGGTCTCGCACACGGGCACGAGTTCTCCATGCTGTTGATGACTCCGACTGCCATTGTTGCCTATGTTGTGTGAATTAATACTTGATGACGGGCATGCGGAGTAGTTTGATGTTTACATTAAAGATAGCCTGTGACCATAACAAGAAAAAAAACATACAAAAATAAAATATTTTTACTACTTTCGTAGTGTACCCCGGGGACGTCGCATGTTAAACTTTCGGTGCTATAGCCCAAAAGTTACAGTCCTCTCGAGAACGATTTCTTTAATTTGGGATGATGAGATGAACATGCAACTCTAACATAGTTTGAATGAATGAAAGGAAAGGGCAATCGTCATGACGGGCATGAGGAGTAGTTTGATGTTTACATTAAAGTGAACTTGTGACCATAAGGAAATAAAATAATACTACAAAAAAAGTCTTTCGTAGTGTAGCCCAGGAACGTCGCCATTTAAAACTTTCTGGGCTATAGCCCAAAAGTTACAGTCCGTTTTTATGCGGGGTGGTTGAGGGTTTTTCTCTCGAAGGTTTCTTTAATTTGGGCTGATGAGATGAACATGCAATTTTAACATGAATGAATGAAAGGAAAGGCCAGTCGTCATGCGGAATAGTTTGATGTTTACATTTAAGAGAGCCTGTTACCATATAAGGAAATAAAATCATACTACAAAATAAAATATTATTTCGTAGTGTACCCTGGTGACGTCGCCATTTAAAACTTTCGTGGCTATAGCCCAAAGTTACAGTCCTTTTTATGCGGGGTGGTTGAGTGTTTTCTCTCGAGGATTTCTTTAATTTGGGCTGATGAGATGAACATGCAATTTTAACGTAGTTTGAATGAATGAAAGGAAAGGCCAATCGTCATGACGGGCATGCGGAGTAGTCTGATGTTTACATTAAAGATAGCGTGTGACCATAAGAAAATAAAATAATAGTACAAAAAATAAAATAAAATATTTGTTCATATGGTTACCCCAGGGACGTCGCAACAACTTTCGGTGCTCTCCAAAAGTTACAGTCCTTTTTATTATACGTGGTGTTTGAGGGGTTTCTCTCGATGAGTTCTTTAATTCAGGCTGATGAGATGAATATGCAATTTTAACGTAGTTTGAGAATGAAAGGCTGGGGCACGCCGAGTAGTTTGATGTTTACATTAATTACCTGACGAAGCGTTTCTGCCAGTACATCAGAAGCCAAATATGATTTTTAAAAGTCTAGCCTAGTAAACACTATGCCACTACACAATGTGAACCGCTAGAAATATAGCGCGCACTGTACAGCAACGTGATCAAGCCATACGCATAAAGAAGAAAGAATACCGGCATTGTAACACAATGTGGCTCACACAACCCGACTCATATCACTGAGTGACTCAAAATTAACTGAATCCCTTCAAGGACCCGGATTTACCATCTCTAAAAAACAGAGCTTGCTATTCTGTTTCTGATCGGTATAGGCGCAAGCTGACATTTTTGTGACTCCCTCTGAGCCCTACAACGTGATTTTTAACTAGATGTACCGCATAGCGGTACATGGTATGACCGCCGCAGTGTATTGAAATGTGGGAACTTTTTTGTCCAATTTTATGGCATGTGTTGTGCTTTTAGAGTTTTTTTTTTGTGTTGATCGTGCATGACATATTTTATGCAGTTCCTACCTTCTTAGTCCAAGATATTGGCAAATCAAAATCCCAATTTTTGCATTTACCCTTATCAATAGGTGGCTCTATGCTTCAAGTGAGTCTTTATGGGCTGGGTCGATACACCTCTGTAACACCGACATACTAACACAAAATCGTTTTCTTGTGCAAAATTGTTGACAAATTATTTAACCAGAACTGTTTTTTGACACCTAGCTTGGAACATCACCCCTTATAACGAAATGTCACAAAATTTAGTACACATGAACAGAAAGCTGTTTGAAGATGGCCCTTGCCATCTTCAGCGGTCATAATTAGTCACGGTAATACCATATACCCCGAGAAAATGTGGAGAAGGTTTAACGGTATCAAAATATGGATACCACCCAACCCTACTAGCCATGTTGGTCTATTGGTGCTTTTTGACTGCATAGTACCAGCACTACTTTACCCTGTGTGTTTGGGTTTGTGTGGGTTCGGGTTTGTCTGTTTGACTGTGTGAGTGTGTGCGCACGTGTGAGTATGATGGAGAGAGAGGCAGAGTGTTTCGAGTGCATGCAGTCACAAACAGCCAACAGGAAATTAGCCTATTCTCAGACACGGCCAGGAAATTAAACATTGTGTAAAGATGTATGTGGGGTCTACTGATGTTGCTCAGTAATTTCTGTCACTTAGTGAACACAAATGGAATGTGAGGCAGCAGAAAAAAACAATGTTTGGATTTTTCTAGAATTTACACCTTCTGAATAACAAGGCGGTGATGTTATTTCCCTGACCAGGTGCTTCTTTTATATGTTTTTCCTTTCTCTGTGTTCATTCCTCCCCACCAAAAACCCATATTTCAATCCATGTAGAACCCAGGTGGAATTTAAGGCTGAGGTTCAGATGGGTCCAGTGTATGTTGCCCAGTTGGGACCCAAATAAAACCCAGTATAATCCTGCATGGAGCCCATGTGGGCAAATGACATGGGGCCACTTTGGAACCTGCGGACAATCCCACATTGTACCCATCTTGGCAACACATTTTCTCTCTTTCTCACTGTCTCTCTTTCAATGTCTCTCTCTACAGTTTCTGTGTCTGAAGAACATCAGGACCTTCCTGAAGGTTTGCCACGATAAGTTCGGGCTGCGCAACAGCGAGCTGTTCGACCCCTTTGACCTCTTTGACGTCCGGGACTTTGGCAAGGTAAGTCACACTGTCATTATTATAACCGCCTCCTTAAAACACACACAGGCACACACACGCACACCGATATCAAACAGCACAAGATCGTGCACACTTCATATCTGCTCCATAAAAAATGGCTGCAATCAAATGTGTGTGTCACCCTCACACACACACACACACACACACACACCGTAGAGTAGCTAATACCAACTCCACCAGCATGTGGGCTAATCAGTGGGCTTTTCTTTTGTGTTGTATTGTGTTGTGTGTGTGAGTGAGTGAGCGCGATTGTTCTCGTGTTGTGTTAATTGTGAGTGAGGTTGCCTGTTGTGTGTTGTGAGTGTGTGTGTCCACCGTCCGAATGGCATGGTTGAGGGGAGGGAGAGAGAGAGAGAGAGAGAGAGGGCAAGAGTAGGTGAGTGGTGTGATTTTATCTCTGGTGATATGCAAGCTGCCCCCTAACAACCAACATCACCACTGCAACCAAAACACAGATGCTCTCTCTTTGTCTCACGCACACGCACACATACATACACATACACATGCATGCACACACAGCATATTCATTTTGTATATACTTCCAGGAACATGTGGACTCACACCTCGTGGTCAGGCCTGTGGGTTTTGTGTGTCAGTGCATATCTGTGTCAGCCATGTGTCAGGGTGTTTGTGAGTGCATCTGGGGGGAGGGTGCCCTTATTCTCTCTATCTGTCATTCTCTCAAGTTCACATTTAATTTCGGATTTAGTGAGTGTTTGTGTGTGTGCTTGAGTGTGTATGCACAACCGTGTGTGTCTGTGTGTGTGCATGCGTGAGTGCATGTGTGTGTGTTTGCGTGTGGTGTGTGTGTGTGTGTGTGTTTGCAGCACAGACGAAAACACACCACCTTCTGTTACTCATCTGCTTGTATGCCATGCTGTGGATGCTTTTGCATTTCCCCGATGAGTCGATATTAAATAAGCTGCATTTTATTATGACCGCCACTAGCGAAGCTAGCGAAAGCGGTCATTATAGTGTTGCCGCGACTTTTTTCCCTTTTTTATTTATTTATTTATTTATTTTTTTCAGCAATTTTCCGTCAACGGTTTCCGGGACACTGGAAGTCAGGGGGACATGAATCTTTGTAGGCATGTAGCCCTAGAACTTCTTCAGCGAATAGAAGCTTTTGGCCCCCAAATGCCACCCCCCCGCTGTGCCAGTGTCCTTCAAAGGGGGGGAGACCGGCAAAAGTTTCTGCTGAATAACTCTATGAACGTTTCACCCAACGACATGAAATTTTTGTGATATGTCGGTGCTACAGAGACGTATCAACCCAGGCCATAAACACTCACTTGAAGCATAGCGCCACCTAGTCATAAGGGTAAATGCAAAAATTGGGATTTTGAGTTGCTAATATCTTGGACCGAGAAGGTGGGAACTGCACAAAATACGTCATGCATGATCAGCACAAAGACCTCTAACACCACAGCACGTGCCATACAATTTGGTCCATAGGGGGTGTTGTAATTGTACAAAATCTCATTTTGCCTATTCCTTTCAGAAATCACTCCTACACACTATACAAACACACACAATGCCATTCATTCAAAACCCACATTCATGCCCACTTCCAGAAAATCATTTCCACACAAATTCTCACCTCACAACACTGCTCTACCACACACTCACAGTTTTACATGAAATCAGATTTTTAGCTCTTTCGAAGTGGCACACAGACATGCCATTTTTCACCGAGTGTGTGCCTCCGAGGAGGAGTCTCCGAGGGCGTGCAGAGCATGCTGCAGGTTTGTTATTTTTTGTACACCAAAGCAGGCCTGAACATTTTTTTCCTAATTATCCTAATTAAAAGTAATGCAAACAAATTAGACTGGCTTAAACGTTGGTGTTCGTTGGCATGGCGAAAATATCTTTTTCACATTCCATATTTAGACTATGCCGGGGCAATGTATGAGAAACACTGCTGTGTGAGTTCTAGGCTCCATGTTCGTGTGTGTGCTGCTGGTGTTGTGCGTGGTGTTTATCATGTACTACACAAGTTTTGACCGGCATAAAATCAGTATATTTTAACTTTGACCGGCTGGTTGTTGGTCATGGCTGATTACGTGAAAACCGTCTGATTCCAGCCAGTCAGTCGGTGCATCCCTAGTTCAAATCGGAGTTTGCTTCCAGTAATAGGTGTTACTATTATCTACCTTTGTCAACTATTAACTAACTTTGCCCACAGTTAAATCTGCTTCTGTAGGCACAGGTGTTATGAGTACATGACATTTAATTGAACCCAATAAACATCCTCAAATCAAAAGAGTGAACCTATTCACACTGACCTCAGCGAATACGTTAAACTGAGTAACACACGTACTTGCACAAGTGTACCTATTCCAGCAGCTGAATGAGCTGTGTGGCAGTGGTCAGAGACCGAGGACAAAAGCCCCAAGCTGTCAGCAAGGATGACCAATGCTGGCGATGAGTCTCTGTAGTCAGGTCTGCTGAAGGAAGGCAGATACTCATGGGCCACAGGCAGCACTCCCCAGGTGGACAGACAGAGTGAAGAAGAGAGGGCCTGAGCAGGAGTGATACAAAGAGACATAAGGAAAAACAGGGAGGAAGACAGATAAGTTGAGAGAGGGATGGAATGACAAAATGGTAGAGCAGTGAATGAGAAACAGGAGGAGAGATACACAGAGCAACAGGGAGACAGCATTGCAGGAGATGAAAAGAATGAAAATGGAGAGAGAAAACAGAGAGGGAGAGAAGATGAAAGACAACAAATGGTTTTAGAGCGCTTTGCAAACTGTTTGGTCCAAGCGAGATAGAGCAGAGAGGACACTATCTGTGAGTCAATAAGGCGACGGGCAACAATATTAACCCCCCCTCTGACGTCCGAATCAATCACCACTGCCCGCTCCACACGTCAACTTGTAAATTGCTTTCGCATGGTCTCGGAGGTGACGAGCTCGTCCGCCCATTGATTTTCCATTAAGGGGCCCTGGCCAGCACATTAGAATATATTGAAAGAGAGAGAACGGCTAGCCACTAACGTGAGCTCCGTGTTCAAAGCCTGCATTTTTTTCACTTGCACACGCATGTCAGCCCGACTCCTACATGTTGATAAATGTGTTCGGAGTGGTGTTTACGAATAAGCAGTGTGGCGCGGTGCGATGCGTAGTGCCGTCTCTGGCCTTATAAATGCGTCATGCCTATTGTTGGCTGTGCTCAGAGGAGTGGAATGACAAGACCAGCTCCAGCTTGCCCCATCAGACACTCGCTCGTTCAGGCGGCTAAGCAGGAGGATAATGGGGCTGCTCGTCATGATTGGCCAGTGCGGGTGGACTTGATACGGACTAGAAAGAGGTAATTGGAACACGCATGCTGTTTTAAACAGAATTGATAAAATGTAGAAAATATGATTAGGTATGATGCTCCTTTTATATGGTGAGTTTGTCCAAACTAAGGTCTTAGCATTGGTTGCCATGGTGTGTGTGTGTGCGTGCATGTATGTCTGTATGTGTGCATGTTTATGTTTGTGTGTGTAGGGATGTGCAATGGGCACCCCCATCCTCTTCTCTGCTCATCGCTGTCACTGCACATCCCCCCAACCCCCCCACTCTCTCCCTTTCTCTCTCTTCAATTACCCCTTTCTGTCTTCCTCAGCAGATGGACAGTTCCCTCTCCTACACAGCCATCTACACCCCCCCCCCCCCCCCACCCCCCCCACCCCCACCATGTCTCTGCACATTGTGACAGAGGTGGCACATTAATGAAGACATGAGCAAAGAACACATCACTCATCAACAGGGAGTCCCATCATAAATAGTGGCAGTAACAGTGACAATTGTCACATTCATGTGTCACTCTACTCCAGGTATACTGTGGGACTCTTAAAAGAAAAGCTGTTTTCCTTGTTCTCTATACAGTTATACTGAGAGGCTGTATATGTTTCTTTATGTTTGATGCCTGCCTTAGTATTTACAGCCAGTTTTTGTCAAGACTGTCGTGCTACATGAAGGGTCCCTAAAGTATCCATCTTATTTTCTGGGTGTCTTAGCAGCGTCTTGTTTGCGCTTCATCCAAGCATGCCCTAAGCCATGCTGGGACACGGCACATTTGACTAGCAGATGGGCATCATTTGAGGAGTAAATGCAGGTCTCCTCCCTGCTAATGCCCCAATTCATCAGCCCATCTTTACTGACACACCGAGTAGACACTGGGGAG
>CM050209.1:3440000-3485000 GCA_027475355.1 Coilia nasus
TTGCCCATTAATCAGTTTTAATGTAATTTACAGGGAGCATATTCTCAGGGTTGTCATGATTTTTTAACGCTTAAAAAGATTCGGGGCTTTTGACGTGAGATTCGGGGCTTCAGCCCCAAAAGCCACCCCCTAGCTCCGCCCCTGCATAGAACACACCCGCACACACACACACACACACATACACACACACACATGCTCAGAACAAACACACACATCAACACCAACAAACACACACACACCACCAAACACACAGACACGTGCTTACACACATGGCAAAGAACCCAGCCTCCTTGGCTGTTCTTGTTGAGGATTCTCAGCACATTGTTCTACAGTGCTGTTAGTGGAGATGAACTCTTTTCTTGGAGAGAGAGAGAGAGGGAGAAAGAGGGAGAGCAGTAGACAGATAAGGCTCTTATTCCCTGGCAGACGAAGACACTGTGGCCCTGCCGTTCTGTGTGGCCCCTGCAAGCTGCCATACTTTGAGGGAAAGGTCATCAGAGAGGAGTGGCCCCCTTCCAGGAGGCGATTGTGCATTCAGCTCCAGCTGCGAGAAGCATGCGGTGCTTTCTCATTATTTTTTCTTTTTCTGTCTATCTCTCTGTCTCTCTCTGTCTCTCTCTCTCCCCTGCCTCTCCCTCTCTCCCTCTCTGTTTCTTTTTCTGTCTACATCTCTGCTCATGCTGCTCTTTCCCACTTTCTTTTTTTCAGTCATATTTTTCTCTCTCTCTCTGTCTTTCTGTCTCTGTCTCACATGTGCACGTGCACGCGCACACACACACACACAAAGTAACGCACACCCATTCTCTGTCTTGCTCTGTGTCATACTCTCTTTGCTCTGTCTGAAGGTAGTGTGCTGATAGACAGGTAGTTTCTCCACAGAAAGATTAATAAATAGCTAATGTGATTTGGATGTGGGGACTGTCAAATCCTGGCAATCAGGCAAGTGTTTATAACCACCTGATCTCTCTCTCTCTCTCTCTCTCTCTCTCTCTCTCTCTAGGGCTGCAACTAACAATTATATTTTACTTTATTACTTATTTTTTTTGATTAGTCGATTAGTCACGATTTGTTCTGTTTTCATATTTATTTATTTATTTATTTATTTATTTATTTATTTATTTATTTATTTATTTATTTATTTATTTATTTATTTTTAATTTCTGCACAGGTCTTATTTATTGTAGGCTACAACACATTCTTTACCTAAACTACTTCTGGGATCAAAATGAACTTTTTGACCCACCAGCCAAAAAAGTAGGCTACAGGCCAGAAATGTTTTCTAGGATTAAAGTTTAAAAAAATAACACGTCAAAGAATTTTCGGCGTTGTCGATAATCGACTAATCGTTGCAGGCCTTTCTCTCTGTTTTTCTCTCTTTCTCTCTCCTCCCCCTCTGTCAGTCTCTATCTCTCCGTTGGCCACGCTAGCCAGCTGGCTTTTACAGAAGAACCTCGCTGCTCGCCCCCCTCACATGGAGGTTCTCTAAACCTGGTGCGCACTACTGTACCACCCTCAAGCCCTCCCACACCACCCCTCTCTGCTCAGCAACCTTCTAGTAGCCCCACCATCCACCCTCTCCCTGCAGCACAAGGCCTTCATTTCAACCCCTATTGAATGAGGTAATGGAGGGCATCCATTGTGGAGTCTTATTAAAGATGTTCAGATACTCCACCGAGCGTTAAAGATTCACTGTCATTAAAAAGACTCTGTAGAGGACAGAGATGTCATCTCAGAGTAGGGGTGTGTGCGTGTGTGTGTGTGTGTGCGTGTTGGCCAGCCTATGACCAACCACATTCAACTGCTCCACACAGGATTAAAATGATCTGATTGGCCAACTAATGTTGATGACGTAGATATGAGCGATGCCATAGGTCAGGTGAGCCAGCTGGATAGGGTGAAACCGGGACTTGGTCAGCAGGCCAGGAGACTGAGAGTATTTGGAACAGTTAGGTGGGCTCTAAATACTTATTTCACACACACACTTATACACTTATACACACACGCACACAAACACACACAGACACACACCTAAACACACACACACACCTAAGCACACACACACACGCACACAAACACACACAGACACACACCTAAACACACACACACAAACACGCAAACAGCAAACTGATGCCACAGCTGTGCGGGGTGGAATTTTTATGAGCATCTAAAAGCTCAGATTGTTTCATTTTCTTCCCTGTGTTATAAAGATCAACATAAAACGTGCTTGCCCGCATCCACAGTTCTTACCCTGTGCCAAGTTGTTTTCTAGAAGTGTACCATGAACCTTTGGCACAATGTCCTTTAAAATGCAGTTACAAAAAACTCTTTAGCACACGCACACACAAATCCTTTTGGCTTTAGAGGGCCATTAATTCAGGGACAGCTGTATCTAATCTCTGCTCTGATATTCGCTATCAAAGAGCAGTAAAATGTAAATTACTGTGAATGCATTACACACTTCTCATTCCACTTCAGCCCATGGGTGACTGGAAATCAGCACGCTTACACACACACACACACACAGCGTGGTGTGTACATTGTTTCTCCATACCCCTAACGCAACCTTGTCCTCATGTACTATATTCCATTAGTGCGCCCCTTGCCTCGCAGTGTGGTTGCCATAATGTGTCGGCAACATTGCATGCTGATTTTATTTCCCTTTCCTATCTTATCTCATCCCTCTCATCTTATCACCCTCATCTGTCTGTGAGCTCATGCATCCCTCTGTACATTCCTTCCCTCACTCCAATACTCCATCCATACATTCTCTCTCTCTCTCTCTCTCTCTCTCTCTCTCTCTCTCTCTCTCTCTCTCTCTCTCTCTCTCTCTGCTGGATTGTATGCCTGAGGCTATGGTGTCTGTCTCTGTGTTGTACATTGGGGCACAGTGTGGTGGTTTCTGTGCAGCTTCATAGTTTCATGGCAGTTGAGAATCTCAAGCAGCGGTTCCTCTCTCTCTGTCTCCCTCTTAATCCCCCCTGCATCTTTCGTTGAGTCAAGGATTTTAGTTGAATTTGCCTACTTTCAAGTAACATAAAATATTGAATTGTTTGGAAAAAGATGGTGTATGGACAAAGGGCTATGGTCAATTGATGGTAGCAGTTGTTTTTGTTAACCTGGTAATGATGAGTTTTGGTGCATGTTTGTTTTGCTATGATGGGGTCGGTTTATTGGGGAAGAGGTTTCTCTGTAACATGTCAGAATGTAAACTGGTCACAACAATGACATAATAAATCAGTGTTAAATCTCTCTCTCTCTCTCTCTCTCTCTCTCTCTCTCTCTCTCTCTCTCTTTCTCTCTCTCTCTCTCTCTATCTCTCTTTCTGCATCTCTTTCTCTGTCTTTATCTCTTCTGTTTGTTGCCAGCTCACTGGCTCTTTGTTTGCATCATAACAGCTCTCCTGCCAGGTGTTGGCCTGCCTGCCTGCTGCGCCCGCTAAATCCACACCCGCCCCTGTGTGCCTCCACTCATTTCGCGCCCAGCGGGCATACCCTGCCAGAAGGCAAGGGAGAAGGCACAGGGATGCCCACCCTCTCCACCAGGGGGAGGGGAAACAGCAGCAGTAGCCACTATTCAGTCATACACTTAGCCTAGAGGCAGCCCTAACTGTCCTTATGCACACTTGTTACACCTGCCCAGTGGTTCTTTGAAGTGTTATTATTATTACATTTGAAGTAATATTTGTACTCAAAGGATTTGAAACCTTCATTGGACACCCTTACCTTTTTGCCCTGAGATTTCCTGAAATATATTGACAGATACTCTACAAATTGGACTTTTAAATTTAACTTTAACTTTGTCTCTATAGGACCTAATGTGTTTAACGTTTTTTTAGTCATATATTAGATGCTGAGATGTGTTCACTAAGGATTGCTCTTTCAGTCTTACCCCTGCTTGGTTAAACCCACAAATACTGTGTAACACACACAGGCCTATCGGTTGACCCCCTGAGAAGAGTCAGAATAGGACAAAAGCATTTCCGTCTGGCTGCAGTGGTCCTGCCCACTGGAATGGGGAGGGGGAGTCACCTGGCAGGCGTGGCTGTCGTGTGGGACTCCAGTGTTTGGCTGCTAAAGGGTGTGGAGGTCAGGACGCGTGTGTGTGTGAGTATTTGGGTGTGTGTATGTGTGTTAGTAACAAAGGCAAGAGAGCACTGGTGTAAGCTGGTTTCTGGTGGTTGCTGTTAGCCTTTAACCACCAGCCTGGCACACACACACGCGTAACCACCAGCCTGACACACACACATATAAACGTATGCACACACATACATACACAGACTCATCCTCTCTATAGCTCCATGCCCTAAACAGAGAGACACATGCACACAAACATAGACACATATGCACACACACACATGCAGAGAGGTATGTACACATAATCTCACATTAGCAAACACACAAATTTACACAAATGTCACAATATGTGTGTACACACACATAAAGCCACACAAACACACACAGTCAATTATGGCAGTGCCTTAAATCAGCACAGTATGAAATTTATGAAATTACCATACTGTTTGGTTTATGTTTTATTGTAAAGAAGATTATAACATTTATGATGTCATTATACCACAGACCGTGCTTTCATATTTATGCGTGCAGATGCAGAGGGAATACTTATAGCTGCATAATATTACCTTGGGGTAAGAAGAAAGGCTTTGGAATGGGATTTTGCCTCATGGTGTAGTGGCTGTGTCAGAGTGTTGTGTGTGTGTGTGTGTGTGTGTGTGTGTGTGTGTGTATTGTGTGGGCGCATATTGTTAAAACTTCATATACCGTGCGGTATAAGCAGAGAAGCACAAACATTGTTTTTCTGTGGCATGCATATGCAAAACTGGGAGTGTCCGTGGCAATGTGGCCGTTAAGTGTAAATTATGGGAGGAGAGGCATAAAGACCACCTAATTATTTATTCCCCTGTATAAACGAAACCTGCCGGTAAACGCGCACATGTATTTTGCGGTATGAATTCTCTGCCTGATGAGAGCAGGTATAAACCAAGAAGAGCAAATTTCCTTGCTTTTCAAAATGTCTGAAAACATGGAATGAAAAACGTATCCGCTGCACATCTAAAATTGTTGAAAGTGCCCTTGTTTGGGCACTTTGCTCATTCAAAAGAGTGTGAGTATGTGTTTGTGTCCCACAGAATGTGTCCATGACACAGCTTTCACTATTGCATTGAGATAAGACAGAGGTATAAGATATAATAATACAAGATAAGACAGTTAAAATGTTTAGGTCCACAGCCAGTGGTATGTCTTTCTTCACTGTCTTTTCTTAACGAAGAACTGAAGTTCTGAATCAGCCTATGGGGGAGTATGTGTGTGTGAATGTGTGTGTGTGTGTGTGTGTGTGTGTGTGTGTGTGTGTGTGTGTGTGTGTGTGTGTGTGTGTGTGTATGTGTGTATGTGTGTCTGTGTGTGTGTCTGTGTGTGTGTCTGTGTCTGAGGGTGTCTCTGTCTCGAGTGTTTCCACATGTTTCTGTTTAGCAGGCTGTATGATGCATGCTTGTTTATGCCTGGTCTGGAAGCTTTTTTTATAGAGAACATGCTGTAGCTTAGAGGAGATGAAATGATTAACTCTTGGTGAAGAACACAGCCCTGGTGCTCTGCTAGCCATCTTTAAAGCACACACACACACACACACACCTACACACACACACACACACACACACACACACACACACACACACACACACACACACACACACACACACACAAACACGCAAAACAGTTTTAGGGTACTCAGCCCTTCATGCCTGTCTGGACCCCACAAGTGGTTTGTGTTTGTCAGACTGTCCCTGCCCACTGCTGCTGTTCTCTTCCTGTTCTTTCTTCTCTCTCTTCCTGTCTTTGTCCCCCTCTCCAAGTATCCAGCTGGGCTGTTTTTCTACTTTACAAGCAGTTTGGGAGCCAAGGTGTGTGTTTCTGTATGTTTCAGAAAGAATGAGAGAGAGAAAGAGGGGTTGGAGGGTGTGTGTGCGCGTGCATGCGTGCGTGGTGTGGGGTGTAAGGGAGAGAGAAAGGGAGGCAGCACAAAACGATTCCAGTAATGCCCTATTTGATGATTAGCCCATAAACCCTCTGTCTGAGCCTTTCAGTGCCATACACACACACACACACACCCTAAGCCAAAACCTCACAACACTAAAAATACCCCCTCAATAAAAAAAAAAGGTTTCAGAAAAAAGGAGACAAGTAGTTGTGTGGGCAGCACATTGCCAGGGCTCAGTGTGGCTGGCATGAGGGAAAGAAAACATGACGCACCCTGTCTCATATACATCAGAGAAAATCAAAGCCAACGGCCCCCGCTGTCTCTCTCTGCTCTCCTCACACAACACTCCTGGCACACTGGTCTCCTGCCCTACGAGCCTCTGCCCTCAGTACCCTTGCTGCCATACCCATTGAACGTGTGCAGCAGTCATCGGGCCTCAACAGCAATCCCATATGTGGCCCACCAAAGCTTAGTGCAGCTAACTCGCTGCATTCTGTAGGCCTTTTACCTGCCATTACAGAGGTGGCAGTATTGTGGTGATTTCAGCCTGTATGCTGCTAAAAATGCCTTTGACATCTGTCCAACCTTTGGCAGTGCCATTTTTTGTTACATTACATTACACTTAGCGGATACTTTTATCCAAAGCGAAAAAAAGAGGACAAAAACAAGCTACAGATATGCTGAGAAACACCCAGTTACTGCAGTCAGGGTACAGGACAGTGTTGGTGAGTGAAGGATAGTTTTGTTAGGAAGGGAGTAGTCTCGGAACAGAAAAGTCTTCACGAGCTTCTTAAAGATGGAGAGGGATGACCCTACTCTCGTAGCAACTGGTAGCTTGTTCCACCACTGAGGAACAACAACGGAGAACAGTTTAGAATGACGTCGCCTTGTGTGAGGAGAGGGCAAGGCCAGACAGTTTGTATTTGAGTATCGCAACACCCTGGAAAGATCATAAACCCTTATTACAATCTTCAGATAAGCAGGGGAGGACCGTGAGGCTACTTTGTAGGCTGGAGTCAAAGCCTTGTGCTTAATTTGAGCATCCACCGGCAAGCCAATGCAGTTTGATGAAAGTGTTATCACTACCGCATGGACAAACCTGCATTATTAACACACACACAGACACAGACACACACACACACACACACACACACATTACACACAAATGTTGATTGGCCATGTGTCTCATCTGGGGCTTTTGAGCAGTGACTGATCAGAGAAAGCAGTGATCCAGTGAGCAGGCCTGCTAAAGTACTTTATTTCTATGCCTCATGAGGTCAACCTGCACATTCGCCAGCTGTCTGAGGACTGTCAGTGAAATGGCACTAACAAGGACACAGATATTCTCATGTTGGGAGTCCCTATATAGACCTGGTCATTTCATTTGTCTGTGTGTGTGTGTGTGTGTGTGTGTGTGTGTGTGTGTGTGTGTGTGTGTGTGTGTGTGTGTGTGTGTGTGTGTGTGTGTGTGTGTGTGTGTGTGTGTGTGTGTGTGCGCGTGCGTGCATGGGCATGTGTGTGTGCAAGAGAGGATCTACTCAGCCACTGCAGTTATGAAAGTGACCTCTTGTGGACCTGCTGCAGGGTGGACAGACAAGAAGGGAATCCATGACAGATATGCGAGTTTCATCAGAGGGCACACTGTTTTCCTCTCTTTCTGTGTCTGCCCCCTTCCCCCCACCCTTGTCTGTCTGTCTGTCTTTTTGTATTTCTCTGTCTCCCCTATCTCTGTCTCTCTCTCTCTTTGCCTTCAATCTAATTTCATTAGTGAGCAGAAACAACCCATGGCCCAGATTCAGCTTCGCTCCAGGTTGCTCAGCAACTTTGATATGAGGTTGCTTAGCTAGAGTTTGAGTGGCTTTTTAATTTTTTTAGCTGTTTAGTTTTTTTTTTTTTTTTGTTATGCCTTGTTGCTGAGTCGACTGCACAGCAGAAAGAAAATTAGATTTCTGTAGCCTCTAGCGAGTCATGGCTTCCAGGTAGCCCTAGAATTACGTTTTAGAGAAACAAAAAACTCAGCTAGGAAACAAGAGTTGGAGAGAAAAAAATGTTGCAGACAGATTGCTTCATCACAAAGGGGTTCTCTCTGTTTCTCTCTCTCTCTCTCTCTCTCTCTCTCTCTCTCTCTCTCTCTCTCTCTCTCTCACAGTGTTTCTGTGCAACTCACTAAACTTAGGCAGATTCATTTATGGTGAGATTTCTGGAAACATACTTGAAATGTGAGGCCAGATGTGTATTTGCTCAGAACCACTGCAGTTGTTGAAGACTGATGGGTTTACTTAGAAAATAGAAATGTTTCCCTGAGTAAGTGTGTGTTCTGACTACTAAAGCAGGTGTGGCTCTTTACTTACTGCAAGCTGATCTACTTATTTATCACCTGAATATGTGTGGTTTCCTTCTCTCTCTCTCTCTCTCCCTCTCTCTCTTTCACTTTCTCTGTGTCTGTCTATCTCTGTGTCTGTGTGACTGTGTGTGTTCTGAAGAGCAGTTAATGTGCTCTGACTCACTGTAGATGTTTCTAGAGGTGATTTGTAGCGTACGGTCTGTGCATGCTCAATAGTTTGTGTGTAGTATATGTTTGAATGTGTGTACTGTGTGTGTGTATGGGTTTGCGTATGTATTTGCCCTGTACACACACACACACACACACACACACACACACACACACACATACACACACACACACAGACACACACTTCTGCGTGGTGTTCCCAGTCATTCCACTTGGCTCGCACTCAGGTTCATTCATTATGCAGTTGGATGGTGGCTGCCAGGTCGGCCTGCCTAATGCTCCATAATCTCCACCTCCTCTGGAGAGAGGGAGAGCCAGGGGCTCAGGCCCTGCCTGGCTCATGAAGGTCAACCCTGGTGGGGGAGGATAGGGCACTAAGCACAGCCCCCCCCCCCCCCCCCCCTCCCTCCCCCTCCCTTCCCTTTCCCCTCTGTGTGGAGCAGACAGCACCTGCAAGGGTCAGTGTCTACACCCACCCATAAATGCCCCTTAGACAAATGCACACAGAAACATACACACACACACACACACACACACACACACACACACACACACACACACACACACACACACACACACACCCGCACACACACACAAACACACAAGCATGATAGGGTGTTATTCAACTGTAAAGCATTTGGTGACATAGTTCATTGCCCAAGAAAACTCCCTGAGCTGAGTGACATCTATTTAGCATTACAACTACTGCTCTCTCTTTGTCTTTGTCTTTCTCTCTCTCTCTTTCTCTCTCTCTCTCTCTCTCTCTCTTCTTTCTCTCTTTGTTGTTCTTTCTTTCTTTTTTGTTTCTGCCTTTCTTCAAGGCTCTATTTCTTGCTTGCTTTCACTGCCACCCCTGCAAGGTCCAATTCTGCCGCAGGGTTTGTGACCTGATTAGCTATCTCTGAGCTGTGCTCATGTCTGTGTGTTTGTATGTGTGTGAGAGAGAGAGGCTCTTTGGATTGTGAGTATAGTCCGATGATCATGGTGACCATGCTCCCGGTTTGAATGACCTCAGAGAAACACCATTGTCTCTCTTAGTCTCTCTGTCTCTCACTCTCACTTACCTATTGGATATGTGTCAGCTATATGCACCAACTAGGTCTGTAAGATCACAGCAGAAAAATCTGTTGGTAAAACCTGCTGTCAGAACAAAATGTGGCGAAGCACCTTTCAGCTGCTATGCTGTTCAGCTAGAACTAGAACCAACTAGAACCAATTTCCAGAAGACATCGAAAATGCTCATACTGTTGTCAGTTTCAGATCTAGACTTAACCCTATGTGCCCGACGGAAGCAAAACTCGTCCAAATTTACACCCATTTTTCTCGTTGAATTACTCCGAAATGGTACATCGTAGCAAGATGACACTTATACCAAACAAAACAGCAGAACCGTGGCTTTGCAACGTGACCGCCTCTTATTTTTGAGCTTAAGTATCGGCAAGATTACTCGTGAACCCATGATTGCACAGACAAGGCACGCATATCAGAAGAAAGGAAGAAAGTACAGATTCTCAGCTTTCCAACGACACCAAGCACATACTTCTGCATTGAATATATCACATTAAAACAAAGGATCAAATGTTTGCCAAGTGATGATTTGACAAATTTCTACTTCACCCATTTTACAATCACGTTATCAGTCAATGCATAATGTGAATAGCGGAACTTACCGATTCTACTGCTGTCGTGCATTTCTCTGTCAAAACACATTTTATACAGTTTTGAAATTACTGCAAATTTCTGCATAATATCCATTATAATCCTGATATAACAGCCTTCATTAAATGGAAAAGGCCCTTATTTCCATCAGGCACAGACTACAGATTTATCAACATTGATAAGCCACTGAATATCCCACCATCATCGTTCTTATATTGCCAGATTCCAGACAACCTCCTCTACTCAAATATGAAAAGATATCCCTACTGACAGCATCCTATGGACAGATACTTGCAAGAATACAAGACTGTTTTATACGCATAATGATTTTTTATTGGTTTACTATCATGGGTGTGGCCACGTGGGGGCCAGGGGGGGCCATGGCCACCACTGGTCAGAGGATGGCCACCCCGCCTACTTAATTGTTGAACTTAATATTTTGCACTCACAATGAAAGCTTACTAGCTCGACAAATAGTTAAACAAAGTCAGCCAACAATAACACATCAATTTTCCTTATTTGGTCTTTACTTTTCAGTGAAACCGAAGCACAATTAAACACGAAATACAAATGAGCATCTGTCATTCAACGGTTAGCTAACTGCGATTAGCATCGCTATAGTTAACATTTACTTTAAACACGTTAGAATCATGTTTTTATAAAATACTCAGTAGGAATTACAAAAAAATAATATAAAGTTAAAAATCTGCCAGTACTGTAACTTACAGATATGAATTCTCTGCGTCTTAAAAAAGAAACTGATTTATTGAACCTCTTTCCAGTCTCCCATAGTCAGGCAACTATCTAACTACGGCAAGCCTAGAGGGACAAAATTCAATACAATTCTTGCAGGGGCAGGTTATTTGTTTATTGATACGTTTGGAATTTAAAAAAGAACCCTGCTAGTAACATGCCCGTTATCTGTGGAGTCCGCAGAGTTCATCTTGATGATAAAGTGTGTAGTTAACAAATATGGATACAAGACGATTTTGTGAAGCATCGTAACAGTGAGCTACCCCTGCTGCTAATGTAAGTAATATGCTAAACTTAACATTTTCAGGTTAACTCCCCCACGTTTTGGTTCAGTTTATAATCACACAATTGACTCAAGATACCAAGGCTAAGTTCATCTTTAGACACGTATCCACTGGCGGTCTCAGTCTACTTCTTCATTTAGAAGTTGCTAAACATGCGTCTTATTTCTGAAGTTATTTTTTCCAAATTTTCTTTAGCCTTGTCATGCAGTGCATCAATATACCTGATATTTCCATTCATAAGAAATATCACAGCAAAACACCTTATTAAGCAGTAGGTGCATTTAAAGACATAACTATGACAGAACAAAGGAAGCACAAAGGAAACCATTTTATTTCCACAGTTGAGTTGTTTATGATACCATGCCATTGAACTAACATTTTTTATCATACATTATATCAGTTTTGTTGTAAATTATTTGTTTAGCCTGATAGCAACAGTTTATCACCATCAATATCACAAATGCTTTTAACCAATTTTAACTTTAGCAAGTGGGAAAATACATGCAATGTCACACCATTTATAATAGTTTTCTAATCATCTGCTCCTTTTGCTCCATAAAAAAGAGGTGAAAAGAGGTCTAAGGTGTGTGATGGGCATATGGAGAAAACACTGGACAGGTCCGCCTTAATTGAATGACTACTATATGGCACCAGATATGCCACCAAATACACCAGAATACAAGAAAATCAAATCTAGCTAATTAAAACATTTCCATGGGAGGACCCCCTGGACCCTCAAACTACCTTGGTCACAACATGGCCACCCCTTCAATAACGCTGGCCACCCTTTTGGCCACCCCATGTAAAAAAGTCTGGCTACGCCCCTGTTTACTATTTTTTATAAAATCAGTGCAAATAGTAGCTCACCAAATGAAACCACATTTGGATAGCCTAAACTGTCCTGAAAAAACAAGATATACAGTAGCATGTATGTATGGCCCTTAAAATGACCAAGATATAAGCTTAAAAGTAAAGGTAGTAAAAATACCCTGAAAATAACGTAGGGCCCATAGGGTTAAGACCAAACTGTTCTCAGATGCTTTCTGTTAATGATTTATACTCATTTCATATACCTTTTAAGCATTTAATGATTTACCTTTATGTGTTTTATGTGTTTTTACGTCTTTTATTTACCACATATTTACTTTTATCCTTTTTAAACTTCTTTTATCTTCTGTGCTTTTACATATTGTTATTTGCTTTTATTTTTGCACATTAAATTGCCATTTTGTATGAAATGCACCATACAAATAAACATGCCTTTACCTTGCCCAGAGTTGCACATCTCTTTCAATGGCCATTCAATCCCCCTGCCCTTCGTGCAATGCCCAGGACATTCACATGCAGTGTGAGCTGGTCCTAGTGCCCCTTTCCCTTACTGCATCAGTGTGTCCACACACCCCAAATCTCAATAGTCTGCTTTTTCTTATCTCAAATGTTCATGTTCTAGTGTCAAATTCATTACGCGGAACACAAAGTCCAGCTTTATCTGTCATGTTTAGCTTAGCCGTTCTGGCAGTTTGCCCATCAAAGCGGGCAATGAACCAACACTGTGTCTAATTCTTTATATTGCTGTAGGAGGCCAGTTGCCTACTGCTGTTTGACCCAGGACCAGGTTGGTGCTGATGCTGTACATGTCTGAAGTGAAGCGCTGTGCAAGACTTATCACATTTAATAAGGTCAGCTAGCTTCTGTTAGGCTTACAAGGCTGCGGTATCACTCCCATGCCAGCTTTCTTTCCTCAGGCCTCTCTGTGCTTATAAGAAGGCCACAAGGGTAGCCTTTTGCCATACAGGTGTGTGTATGTGTGTGCGTGTGTGCGTGCATGCGCGTGTGCACACACATACACAAGTACACATAGATACACACATTCGTTTATGTTCACTGTCTATACTGACACACAAAATTGCAGAGACACACACAGGGTTTCCCTCACTGTAATCCTCAGGTGTATATGTGCCCAGTGATAGAGTCTCTGCTGAACTGTTAGCAACACAAATATATGCAAAGTCTATGCAAGCGAGTCTCTTTTTCCTCACAACAACGGTGTCAGGCTGCCAGTGACTTATTTTACTCCCTCCTGTCTGTCACACCCGTCAATCTATTTGCCTACCTGCCTGCCTGTCTTTGACTTTTGTGCTGGCTGGGAAAACGTAATGAAAAGATGTCTGCAGTTTTCTAATCTTCTCCGGTGCCATTGTCTTTCTGTTCCAGCAATTCTGTGTTGCTTCTAATGTCTTAGAGTTTCACATCAGTTTTCATGCTCAGGCTGCAAATCTTTTCATGTATTCATAGCCTTAGTCCCTCTAGCCCAAGTGAAAGAATTGGATGTGTTTTTTTTAAATCTTTGGACTATAATAAAATAAAATTAAATAACCCTTTCAATTCACTTTTTTTTCCTTCAAAATTCAGCATGAATGTTCACTTACCCAGGCGAAAGCAGAACAATGCAAATATATTGATATAGTCGGGATCAGACATCCCTAATGTCAAAATCACTTCCTCAGAGAGCGTGAGAGAGAGAGAGAGAAATCAGAGACCATGTCAGAAATCCTTACCTTCCCCCCTTCCATCAGGGGGGGGGGTGTTACTGGGGTGTTGCCAGCATAAATGTGTGTTTACCGCTGGCTGCTCATTAGAGTCATGATTTGGCCAATTTTGCCTCATCTGTTAGTGACTGGAGGGATCTGTGCGCTGAATGAGGCCCGCGGCCCACTTGGGGATTGATCAGACGTGCTGCAGACGCCACTCATCAGTTGCTGTGTTAATAGCGGGGGCTTAATCGGCCCCCACCCCACCACCACTCCCAATCTCCCCCTTACCCTTCCTGCCCATGAAAGCCGATTTAATGGAGATATTTAGTGTGTGATCATTTATCACACCCTGACAGACATGTGCTTCCCACCCTTTCATCATACACACACACACACACACGCAGTGCACCCTGACAGATTGAAAACATGGGTGTGCCCCCCCCCCCCCCCCCGTGGCCCACAGGAAGTGGGCCGTGACAGGAGTATCTGTTCGGAGCAGACAAACGTAATTCCACACAATACGGTGCCGGTTCAGACAGGCGTGTTAGACTGGTAGGACGGCTGCCCCTCTGAAATCAGCGGGTCTGTCAGATAACAACCAATCTATTTGCATAGGTAATTCTTCTCGTCTGTCAAACACATGCTCATGCGCACACACATACAAACACACACACACACACCCATACACACACACATACAAACACACACAAATCTTCACACATACTCATGTAAACATCTTAACCTCCAAAACACATGATAACACAAACACAAACTGATACACTGTCAGACATATAATCACAAAAACATAAAACACACACAAATCTTTAGCTATAACCATAAAAACATCGGAAAGGCACAAAAACACATACACACGTCCACGTAACACACACACATACACTCACGCATGCACAAGTGCTCTCACATGCCTGTCCATGTTTCACTTCCCTCTTTGGCTGCCCTCCACAACTCATCGGACCCCAGGTGAAGTCAGGACAGGCGCACACGCACACACACACACACACACACACACACACACACACACACACACACACACACACACACACACACCTCCTGCTGTGACAGGAAACAGTGCCTTAATCAGACACGTGTACAATTAATTTATTGTTCTAAATGAGTGTTTACCTTTGTTTACCTCCACTCCGGGCCAGTAAGCTCTCATGCTCTGATTGTTTGAGAGGGGTGGTCATCGGGCCTGCCTTTGACCACAGTCTGACCTGACAGCTAATGAAAGAGGATGTTTTTTTCCTCCATCCTTTTGGCCTCAATTATCCTCCTCTTCCGTGGAAGTGATAAGGTTACCAGACTCCTCTCCTCTCCTTGACTCCCTCTGCCCCTAACTCCTTGTTTCCTTGTCTCTCGCTTCTTCTTGTCTGCATCTCCCTCACTCCTTCTCTCCCTTTGTCTGCCCCCTGTTCCTGGAACAGCTGACTTCACAAAGAGGTCTGTGGTGGACATTGTAGCCATCTGACATCAGAACTCCTGTTTCCATTGTCTGTGTGTGTGTGTGTGTGTGTGTGTGTGTGTGTGTGTGTGTGTGTGTGTGTGTGTGTGTGTGTGTGTGTGTGTGTGTGTGTGTGTGTGTGTATTTCTTGTGTGCTTGTATGTGTGTGTGTGTGTGTGTGTGAAAACAGCTGATGTCACTGTGCAGATTTTGATTAGACAGAGAAATACAAAGCGGACTTCCCTGCTCCCTTCTCTCCTTGTTTTGGTTCCTCATGTGTTAGCACACATCGTCTCTGCTTCTTTTCTCCACTCTTCCTCTCTCACCCCCCTCTCTCTATCTCTCCATTTTCTTATATATGGTCCTGTAGGCAGTCTACGAATGCTGAGACTATGAGTAAACCATACATTCCAACTCTACACCATGTTCAGGTTACCGGTAGGTGGTTGGGTTTGATTGAGGTGATAAAATGATAAACAATAGATAAAATGAAACAATTTCAGCAAACTGCTGTGTTTCTGTGGGTGGATTATCAAAATAAATTGTTACCATGTTTTTAAAGTATATCACATTTAGCAGATGTTTTCATCCAAAGCAACTTAAAAGTGAGGAGCAACACTCGAGCTATACAATTGGTAAGGGGATTTTACCTTCTGTTGCAGAGACAGGATCCCCACTGGCAATTGATGTACAAGGATACAAGGATACAAGGAGTTTTATTTGTCACATGCATAGACATACTGGGTAGTAGGACATGCAGTGAAACTGTTGATTGTGAGTCTAGACTGTGCATGGGGAGTGGGGAGTAAAGTGCGTAGAATGCATTTGCGGGGGATGACTACCATAAGAAGGGCAGAGGTAGAAAAAAGGTGAAGGGGGGTGGGATAAAGTGCATAAAGTGCAGTTATGGTTGGGAGGAAGGACTGGCTGTGGTGGCAGATGACGGGCTGTGGGTTGGGGGTTGCACTGCGTGTGCAGCTGACAGCGCTGAGGTGGGGTTGGACAAACGTGTGTGGAGAGGGCTGGGGAGCAAAGATATGTGCTGTGTGCGTGTGGGAGGGGGGCTCGTGTCTTGTGTACTGTGTGTGTGGGGAGGTGGAGGGAGGTGGCAGGAGGTGGGCAGCAAGGCTATGCTGTGTGCAGTGTGTGATGGGGGGGGGCAGTAAGGGTGGAGCAAGCACCGTTGGGGGGTGGGGGGGGGGGGGTGGCAAGGGCTGTGTGCGTGTGTGTGTGTGTGTGGGGGGTGGGTGGGGGGGGGGGGCTGTGTGTGAGGGGGGGCATGAGTTGGGGGCGTAAGGGCTGTATTCTGCATGCTTAGTATTGTGTGTGTGTGTGTGTGTGTGTGTGTGTGTATGTAGTATTTAGCATCAAGGACATTCATGTCAGCTTGCCACTCTCTGAATAGTGGTGTGATAAGAATGAAATGCTTTTTTTAGGTCCTGAACACAGTGTTGCTACAGACTTTTCCATCTCCCTATCTCAGCAGAACAGTCTTCCTTGCCAGTCATTATACATATGTGGTGGCCAACCAGGATCCTTCCCTGAGGGTTCCCTTCAGGCGGGATTCCCCTGAGGGTGGGCAACAGCAGCAGAGGCAGTGCCTGCTTTTGTGTCGCACTCATTAAAACTAATCCAGCTGAGCCGAGAGTCCTCACAAGGAGTTCGTTCCCCTTTACTGCAGCTTTTCAGGTGTACAATATGTGTGAAATGTGCATTAACACAGTACATTACCTGTTCATACGGGTGTGTGTGATGGCATTTTAGTGTTTAATATCTTTTATGGGTAAAGGGATGTTATAGGCTGTGCTTGAGATGGTTAATGACCCTGGCGTTTGTCTGAAATGACCCACAGAATGGCTGAGTAGGGACTTTCTATGTATTCTTTGCCAATATAAAATCCTTCCAGTGATGGGGAGACAGCTACACACACCCACACACATACAGTCACTCACTCTCACACACGTAAACAGACATTGAGCCTTGACAGTTCTTTAAAGCCAGTTTCATCTGGGCGCTGATTGACTCAGTCGCATAAAAATCTGTTCTTCTCGCTGTCTCGCCCCTGTCCCCCCCCACAAACACACACACACACACACATTCTAGCTCACTTCTGCCACTACTCTCTCAAACAGAGGTCCCTAATGGCTGCCAAGGCTCCTCTGACCTGTCATGTCGCGCACGCACGCACGCACGCACGCACGCACACAAATGCACGTGCGCACACACATGCCTTTTTTAAGGACACTCTGGAGCATGCTGGCTGACAGCACCCTGTCTCTGACCTCATGCGCTGCCCCCAAAACAGCTGTGTCCCACCAACTGCCTGTGTGAGACGCCCTGGAGACGCGCCCTGTTAGCCTGACTGTAGCGAAGCTGGCACGGGTGTGCTGGAGTGGAGTGTGCCTGCTGGCAGACGTTGGCAGGCTGGGGAATCAAATGCCCTCCTGCCTTGGCTAGTGATAGCAGATGGGAGAGAGTATGTGTGTGTGTGTGTGTGTGTGTGTGTGTGTGTGTGTGTGTGTGTGTGTGTGTGTGTGTGTGTGTGTGTGTCTGGTTTCAGATATGGATGTGTGTCACAAGTCATAAAAATGCTAAAATTCCCAGAAGAAGCTCATAGTAAAACCCAAAGTCAAGGTGCAACCCCACTGGATGCAGCTTTGCACAACCCCAACCCCCTTACACACAACCCTCAGCAATGGATACTTGAGCACTGCTACTGGTCACTGCACCCGTGCAGCTGTGTGCAGCTGTGAGCGTGTTATCGTAAGCCTGACATGGAGAGGGTGGCTGGGAAAGGGGGACAGCTTAGAGGGGAGAGAGATAGAAGAACAGACTGGCTTAAAAATGTGACATACACAACGACAGGCAGAATTGCTGAAATACCTCACTGATTGGACACAAACGGAGATGGGGAGTAACTTACTGTTATGTAGTCGAATTGTGAAAATAAAACATTTGCATACAAAGCTGGTGAGTTAGCTATTGCTATGTAGTCAAATTGCGAAATATTCGCTATTTTAACACATTACAGTTTTATAACAATGCAGTGAAATGTAACCATACCTTACTAATGTTATTTAACATTTTGATGATTATCAAGAGGCTATCAAACATGTGGAATATCACAGTCACACTGTTGAGTTGTGGGGTAACTCCGTTACAGCGTGATCTTCCCTCACAGTGACATAGGAAATTCCGAATGCATTATTGATGGAGATTGACTGCATGTTGCATTGCTGTTTGGTGACATTGCTAAGCAAGCGTGCTACGAGATAAGTGGGAGGACATGCATTTTACATGGCCATGCATACAGGAGACCATCCAGAACACACATGCCCACCTGCATGCGTACAGCAACGCACAGGGCCGCAGAATCACACGACACGTTTCACAGCTGAATGGAGCTCCGTTTGCTGGCCGTGTGTGTTTGTCAGTGCTGTGTGTTTTTCAGTTCCTGAGAGACGGGAAAGGGAGATTTTAAGCTGTGTTTGAATACTTGTTGCCTGTGTGTGTGTGTGTGTGTGTGTGTGTGTGTGTGTGTGTGTGTGTGTGTGTGTGTACATGTACGTGTATGTGTATGTATCTCTATGTGTTTAGGAGCACATCTCATCCATGTATTTCATCCATGGAGGAAGTTCAAATACCCTTGGCTGTAATAATCACTTTGAATCCTGTCAGATGGTGCTTTAGGCATATGTGATTTTGTTGTTGTTGTTGTTGTTTTTCTTTAACACTATTTGTGTTTGTGTGTTCAAAAGTCTCTGGGTGGTTTTGTATTCCTAACAGCATACAACATTTATTTGTTTTCACAGAAAAGGGAAGAGCGAGCAGAGAGATTAGGTGTGTGTGTGTGTGTGTGTACGCATTTGGATGTGCCTCTGTAAGTGTGTGTGTGTCTGTGTACATTATGCCTGTTTGCTGCCCAGAGAAGGGGAAGCTGGTGAAGCTCCAGTGCTATCAAACTGAAATCAATGGCCATCACTGATGTGATTCGCCAGGGTAAAGATTCGGGCAGATCGATTTCACTGTCACCGTGGAGACTGTTAGGGGAAGGGGCTATTGTCTGGGACCAGACTAAGACATAAAAACAGGAAGTCGGGCATGAATAGCAAACACACACACACCCACACACACACACACACACACACACAGGCGCACGCACACACACACTACAATAAAACCTAAACAGAACAATGTTGTCAATTGCTAACAATTGGACACATCATTGCACCAAGAATGACTTCTCATGATTAATGTGTGTGTGAGTGTGAGTGTGTGTGTGAGTGTGAGTGTGTGTGTGTCTGTGGAAGCATTGTCATTTGGCTATGTATTTCCATCTCAACAGTTTAGCACCTTAGTACTGGCAATCTGAGAGAGACTTGTACTGTAATTGTATCAATTCATCTGTGACTTCATTGACATCTGAAATGACAGTCCCATCTACCAGCATTACTCTGTGTAGTTCAGGTCAGTGCTAAATGTGCTTACATGACAGTATGACGGTGAGCTGTGGCACAGGGCTTGCACTGGTTTCATTCTGCTGAGGTAAGGTTGCAGTATACTCTTGCACACTTGCCACATGCGTGGCACCTGCCTTGTATACAGGATGAAAAACAATGAGAATTGTTATTACATTACACTTAGCTGACACTCCAGAGCGACTTACAGATATTTACAGGGTTTCAGGTACAGTCCCTGGAGCAGTGTGGGGTTAGATGCCTTTCTCAAGGGCATCTCAACAATGGGTAGGGTGGGATTCGAACCGGCAACCTTCCGATTGCAAGACCAACTCCTTAAACACTAGGCCACAGCTGCCTGTATCATTTTTGTGTATCATTTTGCGCCACTTTATGTCTCCCAATTTTTGTATGTAGCTTCAAACTGTGCATTGGTGCCTGTGGATGGCACATGTACAAAACTGAAGTTCCAAATTCCCCGAATTTTTTGCCACTTTTTATGGCGATTTATTGGATGATACCATGTCGAACTCGGGTTTAAAATTTTCCCATAGGGCCTGACACACCTTTGGAATCAACCTGTATACTGAGCCTGTTTCCAGTTTGTAGCTATCGCCTATGATTTGTTGGTAGCTTCCAGAAGCCAAGAATGGCAAGCCTCTGAGCTATGCAGAGCTCTGATGTGTGCTGGAGACAGTAAGAAAAAAAGTATGCCTAGGGTATGTGATGTGCACTTTACTTGTGCCTTAAACTTGGGCCTTAAATGCCAGCTCATTTGCCACAGAGGAAGGCCTGTGGCAACGCAGGTCGTAATGACTTCAGATGCTCGACTGGAGCAGAAAGAGCTGTCCTCTCTCTCTCTCTCTCTCTCTCTCTCTCTCTCTCTCTCTCTCTCTCTCTCTCTCTCTCTCTCTCTCTCTCTCTCTCTCTCTCTCTCTCTCTCTCTCTCTCTCTCTCTCTCTCTCTCTCTCTCTCTCTCCCTCTCCCTTTCTCTATCCCTTTGTACCTGTTTTCCCTGTAGCTGAGACTGGTCCCCCTCTTCTAAGATACTCCACTTCAGTCTTCCCCTTCATCAGGACTCTAATCAGCTGGCCAAGCTGGAGATGGTTTGCCAATGCACAGAGCGAGAAAACACACGTGTGTGGAATGTTACTCTATTTCTGACCTACCCATACAACAATACAGGTTCAGGGTAGTATCTTCAAAAACACACATCTCCTCTTCTCTCTCTCTCTCTCTGTCTCTCAAACACACACACATGCACACACACACACACACTCCAGATGTCAGATCTTATGCCTCACTTGGCTTGCTTCTCTGTGGAATGGAGATATCTTGTACAAAAAATGTATGCATAGTTCTTTATTGTTGTTTTGTTTTGTGTGCGCATACGTCTGTGTGTGCGTACGTGTGTGTGTGTGTGCGTGAGAGTGTGTGTGTGTGTTTTTGAATGCTTGTATTGGGGTGTGTTGGCCAGGGTGCTGGCTTAGAGCTGTTTGTGATGTTTGTGTGGGGCTCATGCTGTGCGTAGGGCTTTTAGGTTTTTAAATCACAGCCGCCCGTCTTGAGGGACTTTCGCTGCAAGCTTAGGTTTGCACTGCCAGAGGTTTTCCAGGAATGGCCTTCCACTGCAAATGAACACACACACACACACACACACACACACACACACACACACACACACACACACACACACACACACACACACACACTGTATGACCCCCTGTGCTTACATAACAAATACTTCTAAAACCCCAGCCCAGTGTGCATGCACTTCTTTGTGTGTGAGAGAGTGAGTATTTGCTTTTATATGGGCACAAGCTGTGTGTTTGTGTGTGTCTGTGTGTGTGTGTCTGTGTGTGTGTGTCCTGCTGACTATGGCTTAAATCTGTTCCTGGTCATTTAGTTTAGTCTTTTTGTATCCAGGTGGATTAACCGATGAGAGATTGTCTAATGGAGCTTTATTGCTCTTATAATCACTGTCATTAATGGCATATCGCACACACACACACACACACACACACACGAACACACATACACACACACACACACAGACCCACACAAATACACACTAACCCACACACACACACACACGCACACACACACTCATCATCACTATTATAAATATGCATGGTCGTGTGCCTGTTTTCCCTTGTTTGCATTACATTGCGTGTGGCTGAGTTGAGTGGATTTGCCTATAAGAGATGTGAATGATATGTGTGTGTGTGTTTGTATGGGTATATTTGTGTATGTGTGTGAATGTGAATGATTTAGCATCTGTGTGCATGCCTGAAGACAATCTACATATGGGATGAGAGGAGCTTAAAGTGGAGCACGAAGCACATGAGCTAGCAGTAGTGGGCATGTGGGCATATGCATGTGGCATATTCATAGGATGAGGCGCATCCTTAGTAAGCAAGGTGTCGAGCCCTTTAGTGTCATAGCTCTGGTGCATGATCATAGAGGTGTGCTTGAGACATAGGGAGAAAGGCTCATGTCAGGAGGCCAGGGGGTCTCCATTAGCAGGGTGGCAAGGAAGAGAGAGAGAGAGAGAGAGGGAGTGTCTGTGTGAGTGAGTGAGTAAGTGTGTGTCTGTGATGACTGGGAGCCACTTAGACTGGTCTCAGTGGGGTGTAGTGTGTGTTCCACTCAATGACTTACACCATGCACTCCCCTTAATGGACATATAGGATGCCACATCATGCATACTCGTGACAGGGGAGCGTGTGTGTGTGTGTGAGGTGTGTGAGTGAGTGTGTTTGAGAGAGAGAGATGAGGCTATATGATAACATGTCACATGCTTGTGTGCACAGTGGTGGAAATTCTGTGTTTGTGTGTGTTTGAGTTATGGAGATAGGAGATGTCAGTAGGGAATAGTGGGGTTATTGGGGTTTGGCATTAAACCCAAAACTATTAGGAATCTAGGGTTACTAAACGATCATAGCTATCACACATACAGTACCCACACAAAACACACACACACATAACCACACGCTCACACACTGTCTAGTCCCAGCTGGAGAGAACACCCATTGGCAACATACTTTTGTTTTTGCGTGTGTGTGCGTGTGTACGAGCGTGTGTGTGTGTGTGTGTGTGTTTTAGTGTGTTCATAAAGTAACAGCCTGTTTCACACAATCTTGTGTCTTCTGAAACGCCAACTGTTCAGCTCAGAGGTTGAATGTTCCAGCATTCTCTCACCTCTTCTATCTCCTCTCTCTACATTTCCCGCTGTTATAGCCATATAGCTGTTTCTTATTTTGTATGAATTTATATTTTTGATTTTTGATATTTGGTTTTGAACTATAAGTTATTGAATGGTGGAAAGGTTTATTTTGTTCTTCAATGTTACTGCCTGCCGTCTCTGGTCACATGGGTGTTAATTGTATATCACCTGTGACATAGGGCGTGTAGTGAGTGTTGATGACTAATGGTGAATGGTGAGAGCACGGCAAATCACACTGTTTCAACTGCTCTCTTCCTTTACGTTTTTGGAAACAGTTTTTGGTAAGTTTATTAGCAATCTTTATTTTACACATCTTCCTGTTAAGCTTTATCTCTGTACCTGGAGAAATAAATCATCTTTGCAACACAATCGGGAGAGCATGCGTTAATCCAGCCAGGCCCTACACCGTATTGGAACTTGTAAAAGCTTGTGGATACAAATGGACACTATACCCATTTTCTAGCATTTACCTCTCCATGTCACTCTATTTCTCCATGCGTATGCCTTTCTGCTGTTTTGAAATTGACTTTGAGGTAATGAGAACATGTCTTTCAAGCTCTGACTGCAAAATTGTCTCTCAGTAAAGGAAACTGGTAGCACATGTGTCTGCCTGTGCCTGAGTCTGAAATGCCCTTGTTGAAGTAGCACTTTTGAAGAAGGAGGATATTTTCATATATATATGGTATTATTACATAAATCAGATCTTTTCTCCTTTCGTTCTTGCGTTTATTTTTTCTCTCTCTCTCATCATTTGGTACTCTGGGGCCCATTACTCAACACTGTGTACTTCTCTGCATATGTGAGTGTGAGAGAGTGTGTGTGCACACGTGTGATTAGTTCTGGGGCTTAATTGAACAAATTGTTCCACCTTTTCTTCCTGGTCAATGACTCCTGTGGAGTTTGAGTGGCTGAGCCGTATGAGCAGCGTCTGTGACCTGTTTGATTTTGTGTGCGTGTGTGTGTGTGCGTGTGAGTGTGTGTGTGTGTGTGTGTGTGTGGGATTGGGTGGAAGGTGACGTGAGAGTGCTTGGGTGTGTGTGTGTCTTATACATTCATATTGCATATAATTGTACAGGATATTGTGACCTGTTGTGTTAGTGAACAGCAGTAGCATAACTGGTCTAACCTATAGATTTAGAAGGTCTTTGATTTGTGTGTGTGTGTATGTGTGTGTGTGTGTGTGTGCGTGTGTGTGTGTGTGTGTGTATGTATATGTATGTGTAGGGAAAACATTAAAAAAATGTTATAGATAAAAAAACATTATAGATCTCTCTCTCTCTCTTTCTCTCTCTCTCTCACAGTCTCTCTCGCTCTCACACACACACACACACACACACACACACACACACACACACACACACACACACACACACACACACACACACACACACGCACACACACACACACACACGCACACACACACATACGCACACACACCTCCAGACAGTAAACTATTGACATTGCATGCCACTGGTAAATTTGACTTTAATGGATCTTTGAGAATGTTTGCTCTCCAGCATTATTAATGTAGTCTGAAATGTTGATTCAGTCATTTGTGGTCTGTGTGTGTGTGTGTCTGTGTCTGTGTGTGTGTGTGTGTGTGTGTGTATGCGTGCACTATGCCTGTGTTCTCACTCACACATACACAAGTAGTCTAGACACATACATACACACACTAGTGACACATTTATTTATGTGTTTAGTGTGTCTGCATCTGTGTGCTGGCTGAATATGGCTGGGTGCAAGCCTCAGGGAGTGAAGGAGGGCCTCTGGGGGGTTGGGGGTGGTGGTGGAGGGAGTTGAGGCAGTGGTCTAGCACTATGTAGGTAAGAGCAGAGGCAGAAGAAGAAGGCAAGCTAGGTGAGGACTAGCACACAAGAAATGGAAACTTGAGAAATGAAAGAGAATACAGAAAAATTAAAGGAATATGGATTTAAAAAAATCACCATTGCCACAGAAATTTTGAAAGTAAAACATACTTTTCCTTTTCCCTTCATGCAGTTCTCTGTATTGGTGGTTGGTGCTCAGCCTTGGCAGTGCTGCTTTGATTTTCTTGTGGTTTCTGCTATTAGTAATTTCCTGCTGTGTGCTGAGCAGTGGAGGGCTGGTATTTTATTTATATGCCCATCCAGTGTGGAGGTCTGTGTGGCTTACCAACAGAAAGGACGCAGGCGTTGCGGAGGACGTGGGTTATCACTGCTAATTTTAGACCCTGCTGGATCGGATACCCGTTTATCTGTTGGTCCTTCTGCTCCCCCTTTCCTTTCTCTATTTTCCCCTGTGTCTGTCACTCTCTATTTCCATCTCCATGTTTCTTTCTCCTGTTACCTTTGGTTTTGTACTGCAGATCGATCCTGTGTGTGTGTGTGTGTGTGTGTACGTGTGTGTGTGTGTGCATGTGTGTATCTGTGTCAGTGAAGTGCTGTGCAGGCGTTTTGGGTCTATTGAGAGATGAATGTAAATCGATATCATGTGTGGTCACCGGACATGCTGAAAGCTGCTGTACAATGAACCAAGCTGGCGCGTGTGCGCGCACACACACACACACACACACACACACATACACACACAGGCATACACACACACATACACACACACACACACACACACACACACACATGCATACACACACACACACACACACACGCATACACACACACAAACACATACACACACATACAAATGTACACACACACTCACACAACTATTCCACTTTCTCTCACTCACTCTCTAAGCAGCCAATAAAACCCAATGCTGCAAGAAGACAAACAGACTTTTAAGACTCTGCTCCATATTGTTTATCAATGAAAATGGCTTTACTCAGGCCGTGTGGGCTAAAACAGTCTCAGACGAGGACGAAGAAAAAATGTCCAAATCGAGATTTGTGGGTTGGGGTTTCCGGCTCAAACAAATGGATAGGCTGAAAGCATTGATCTAAGTGGCCTGTGGACTCCCTCAGCTTTCCCATGACTAATTTCAGCAGCGGATGGTGATAGTGGGCACATACAGACACATGGTGGACAATCGGCTTCCTCTTCTCTGTAGTGTCAACGCTACGCTTCATAACGTTCTACCATTCATTTCCAATGAGTTTTCAAGCATCCTGGCGTGGCGGAGCGGCGGGAAATATTTCCATTGGCTGTCTGTTTACATCGATCACTGAATACACCCACCGGAAGCGTTCTACTCAGCACAGGCAGGGCATTTGCAGCGCGGCGTTGACGCTGTAATGTCAAAAAGCTACGTAACTGTGAGCCAAATACACCGGAAACAATTAGACAACCAGCAAGCGTCAAACCAGTTACTGATGATACGCAGCAGGTATTTTGAAGTCGTAACAACATTGGGTGCATAATATATTCTTCTGTCCTTTTGTCACGAAGTAATAGCACATGTTGTTGTGTGGCTGTGTAGTAGTGGCAGTCTGAAGATAAAAGGTGATATTGTTGTCATAATTTATTTATTTTTTAACAGAAATATCCCAAGGCACTGCAACCTGCAGTTCAATGTGTAGACTTCCATGTTTAATTTGTTCAAGTGAGTCTGTGCCAAAGACCAGTATGGTTTGGTTTTATCAAGTGCTTTCCTGTGCTCGGGGCTTAAAGTAATAGATTTTGCCCAAGCCCAAGATGGATGTGTTGGCAGGAGACACTTGGTGAGGTTTGGGCTGGGGAGGCCACGTGAAAGTCACCTCACGGAGAGAGGAAAAAGACAGAGAGAGGGAGGTAGAGAGAGACAGACAGAGACAGAGAAACACAGAGAGGGAGGTAGACACAGAGAGAGACAGACAGAGACAGAGACACAGAAAGGGAGGTAGAGACAGAGAGAGGGAGGCAGAGACAGAGAGGGAGGTAGAGAAAGAGAGAGAAGAGCACAAAAACAGCAGAGAACCACCTCGACCTGAGCGTGCTCTGCCTCGCAATTAACTGAATTAATGAGGCGCAAAAGTGCCCTAAAACGGCCGGCTTTGACAGGGTAAATCGTCTTTGAAAGACACAATAATAAAATAGGAGTCCTGAGAAATGGTTGACATTGACACTCGCTTTCACTCTCTTTGCCTCACACCCCCTCATGCCTCTCCCTCATTCTCTTTCTCCATTTCTATTGCTCTCTAATTATTTCCTCATCTTTGCACAATCTTCCTCCCCTTTCTCATATCTTTCTACAGCCATCCATACCACCAAATCTTTATAGACTTATAGATTTCTGACTTCACTCAATTGCATTAGGAGATTGAGTCTGCTGGCAGGATCATGAAATTACCCGCTTTCTGTTTTCGAGGACAATGGGAGGGATGTACTGTGCTAGCTTAGGGTTGATACCAGGGGAGAGATGAGACAGGCACTTTTGGAAATTATTTATATTTTGCTGGTGGTTCAGAGAACTGTTTATATGGCATAGCAGGGCTGGCTGAGTTCATGGTAGGATTAGTGGAGTAATTTTGTCGTTAGCATCTCCCTTAATCTCCTTCTCTATTTTTTCTGCCTCTCTGCTTGTCTTTCACCTCCACTCTTTTCCTCTCTTCTAGATTACATGAGAAGATAGGTTGTGTGCCATGGGGGTTGTTAAACAGAGTTTTTATAGGCTGCAGAGGGTTATGCCCCGGTCACTGCCCCACGCAGTTCTTTTTAATTGTGCAGACCTCTGTAGCGATTATTACTATTATTATTAATATGGCACAATGTGGCTTTATCCCAGAGCTATGGTAGTAGTTTGCCATGCTGGCCACTGGATGGCTGGATGAAGTCATGATCCAAAGAAGGTGAGTGGGTGAAGGTGCTGCTGCCTCTGGACTTGTTCATCCCCCAAGTGACGCCAAAATTAGATCCTAGCAACTCCAAGGGCCTCAGATGAGGGTCATGCAATCATGAATTTCCAGCTCAAGAGATGAAAACAACGGACAACACCGGAGGTAGTGATAAAAGCTCCCCCCGCGGTGGCTCGATTCCACCCCCAAGCTGCACCCCGTGAAACAGCTTGAGGCTCGTGATGGAGCGGGCACGAGAGAGGGAAAGCCAGCTCCCTGGAAGAAGTGGTGCACCTTCCAGTATATAACCGTCTTCTACTATATTCAGTCCTAATATCACACCTCATACCAGACGCCACGGGGCCCGGGTTAACAACGTGGCTAGACCTCCAGCACTGGTCTGGCTAGGGAACAGTCTCTAAGCCCCCCAGTTGAGGCCTCGTTTTGGGGCGAATGTCTGACCCCTCCGATGGGGGCCGGATAGTGTATGAAGCCTGATCTGGCTGGAGCAGGTGGATGTCCGGAGTCAGGGGCGTCGGTGGCCACTCCCTCCAGGCCCCTGACTCATACTCTACCACAAATGCGGCTGAGTGGTAAGCCGCCAAAACCACTGAGGTTCTGGGCACCATACAGGAGCCTGGGTCGGGCTGGCCTCAGTACCCCAGCGGATGAGCCCCCTCTGGTTCAAATGGTGGGTTGGACACTTTGGTGGAAAGCCCACCAGATTGCCAGTGGACCAGACGCTAAGGGGAACTATATCGTGAAAGCCCTCCTCGCAGCGGCTATGCAAAAACGCAATGCGCAGGAAGCACAGGAGAACACTGCCGCGCGGGTGGTAAGTGAGATCCAGGGGCGAAAACGGACTGCTGTTAAGCGAGGAAAAACTGGCATGCCGCAAACGGTAGCTCTGATGTTGCAATATGGAGAAACATGTAGCCTAAATAGACAGACGCTGTCGTTGACATTGACAAATAAACTCTGGGGTCTGCACCATGCTCTACTTGACTGCTCAAGCCATTTGACCCCAAAGTATGGATAGTAGCTTTTCTCATCTTTCTCTTTTCAGATGTCCTATTCAAATTGAACAATTGAAAACTAATACTGTTGAGTCATCGCATAGTCTTTATGGCTTACTGAAACATAAGTGGTATCAGTGAGCAAAATCAATGTCTTCCAGTGCTTAAAGGGAACTGCACTGTCATCGTGGCTTTGTGCTGAGAGGGCTGGGTTTCATAAAGCTCTCCCTGCTTTAGCCTGGGGCCAGGATTTGATCGCTCTGTGTTTTTGTGAAATTACAGCACAGCTCATAGGAGTTTGGCAGTGCGGTGCGCTGGTTGAATGCCAGCTGGGGACTTTTAATAGGCACACACTAAGCTTGTTCATTTGGCATGTTTCTCACCTCAAAATGCCTGCTGACAAGTCACTGGCATGAAGAAAGGCAAGGCAAGTTTATTTTTATAGCGCCTTTCATACACAATGGCAGTTCAATGTGCTTAACAAAAATAAATGCAAAGGACAATGTGTAAAAGCATAAAAGATAAAATAAGTGTAAAAGGATAAAATAAAATAAGTATGTGGTAGATAAAAGACGTAAAAGCATAAAAAAATAAACAGAAAATGTGTTTATATAAATGAGCATCTGAATCATCTGAAAGGATAAAATAACCGTAAATGCCTACAAGGATATATGTAAAATTAGTATAAATCATTAACAGAAAGCATCTGAAAATAGGCCAAGCTCATCTCTAACACACACACACACACACACACACAAAATAACATAATGAGGGGCCGCATGTATCATGGATGTCACGTAGCTCCCATTTCCTTCAGGAGGCTGTGGGAGCATTAGCACCCCAGAGCTAATGTAGCATGTAGAATTCAGTGCCATCAGCCACTCATCACAGCTGGATGAGCCATGAGTTAGCTGGGCACCTTTAGCCCTAGGGCGCTGATCACTGGAACAGAGCAGGGCCCTTGTGGGTGAGTGCCAGACCTGAGAGAGAGAGAGAGAGAGAGAGAGAGATAGATAGATAGATAGATAGATAGATAGATAGATAGAGAGAGAGAGAGAGAGAGAGAGAGAGAGAGAGAGAGAGAGAGATGGGAAGATGTGAAGAGGAGAGGGGAGGAGGGTTGATTTTTTTTACAGGCTGCAGGTGCAACAGCGTGCCAGAATCCATGCACCATCACCCATCATCTTCTCCAAAATGGGAGTTAGTGGTTGACTCTCCACCTCCGTGACAGAACGGTCAAGAGGACACATTGCAGAAGAGAGGGTCTAAGGAAAGCAAATTTATTTAAAGCAATGGGGTTGAGACAGGAAGGCAGGAGGCATTTCTTTATCTGAGCTCAAAAGCAGAAGTGGGAGCAGACACACAGGATGCAGGATGTATACAGGTCACTCCATCCACAGAATTAACGCCAACATGTGAAGTCTCAGCAGTCATACCTCCTGTACTCTGCTTTAGTGTACTAACACAAGAAAAAACTGGAGCGTACATTTGTTAACCCTGCAGACTAGATCCTGCAGACCATTAACTCTGAAAAAAAAAACCAGACAATTCAAAATGATTTAACACCACTGACTTTGACTCTCACGAAGACACAGTGCAGTCAAAACAAAAACCTGGTATCGATAGTCTTCTTTACTACTAAAGGTTGAAAATTAATTCAGCTTTCATAAAGCACATTTATGTTCTTTTGCTAATGCTGCTGATTAATTAGATATGATGCAAGTATAGATAGTATATGAGAGTGTACCTTATATGTTTCCATCTTCACTTAGACTCCATTTTGATGTACTCACAACTTTACACCAGGAAACTCCACCTGAAATTAACCTGTCACTATTTAATACTGAGGTAAAAATATATAACGTTTGGAGGTCATCTTTCTTTTACCTCTTCTCCTCCTCTCTCGTTTATGTCCTGTGCTCTCAGAGTGCACTCCTGGGCTCCATGATCACTTTTTTGGGGTGGGGTGGGGTGGGGATGGGGGGCAGTGTGGTGCTGTGTGATGATTTTTAATGAGCCACTCTGAAGAGCTCCTAATTGAGCCTTGAAGTGCAGACAGTGGGGAAGCTCAGATGTGAAAATAGTGGTGGAAAGAGGATGTCAGTTGGACTGATCTCAGCCAGACACACAGGAGACACTTTAATGTCTCTGTGCAGAGATTTTACCTCTTTTGCAAAGGCTAATTTGATAATGTGTGTGTGTGTGTGTGTGTGTGTGTGTGTGTGTGTGTGTGTGTGTGTGTGTGTGTGTGTGTGTGTGTGTGTGCCTTTTACATTTTTGACATTCCATTGGGACGTCACATCGGAAGCCAGACAAGGAATGGCTCATAGAAGTACAGTAATTCTGACACCAAAGTCTTTCAACTGATTCCCAACAAATGAATGAATGTTTTTTTTTTTTTTCAGAGCTTGGAGTGTTGGAGTTTTTTTTTTTTTTTTTTTGCTCCAGTGCAGGCCCAAATGACAATACAAAAACTCAGAAAAAGTAATATGGCCCCTTTAAAGGGGGGTCACTTGGGGGGATAGGGACAGCAGTAGGGTATGATGACCCTGACTTATAATAACCATAGTGCTGCCCATGTATTGGATACACAATAAATAGCAGATGCTAACATTACATGACGAAATGAGAGCTTAATGAGATTAGAGCTGGCTCATAGCCATGGGAGTGGACAGCCATTACTCCCTGCTGCCTCCACTCCGCTATCAATGACTCTTAATGACAGCGGCCGCAGCCAGGGATTGATGACCCAACTGATATTTTTGATGATTTATTAGCATAGAAATAGACTACAGAAACATAATGACTTGGCCCTTATCAAGTGCAAGTGGATAAGAGTGCTGAGATCTTTACTCCTGTCAGTGGGAGTTCATGTGTAGCTTGCCTAGTACTGTGCAGCCCCCATCTGTCAGCCTATGAGCTTTCAAAGCACCATGTTACGCCCATTGCCATCCTTATGTGGCTGCATCCAGAGGGCTTCACTACATTAGCGACTTATTCATATTCATTCGCTGTCCTCAGCAGGGCCACTGCTTCTGGTCCCGTTCCCAAGTGGATGTGGAGCAGACACACAGCCTAGGTGAGAAGGGCATTCTTATCAGGCCTCGCAGGCCCTAAACTGGAAGCCTGGATCTCTGAGCTGTCACCAGACACCAGACAAGGTAGTCTGACTAGGACTGGATGGTTCCCCCCCAGGCAAGGACCAGGGGCCCAAACTGCAAATTCAGTTCAGAGCCGCTGCTGTCCTCAACTTGCACTTCATTTGTTTCGTTTTTTTTTTTTTCTTTCCCACCCCATTGGAACTTAACCCGTCTGCATTTAATGCTACACTGAGCGCCAGGAGAGATATACAGAGTGACAGCTCTTGGCCCAGTTCTGTGATTTTCAAATTGCTTTCCCTTGTTCCCTTGTTTTTTTTTCCCATGGTACTATTTCTACATTTATTCTCTCTGTTCTGTCGTCTCTGCCACGACGCTGTCTCGATTTAGCCTTCCAAGACTATCCTCCTTTAAAGGCCTAGTGAAATGCAACACCTTATGGCATGCAAAATCACAGTTTAGGTACTCCTTGGCCATTTTCTGTGACATTCGCCGTCACAGCTTTTCGCATAACAAAAGGAGAGCGGAATTTTGAACTTCCCGCCGACAAATCTCGGGGAATTCTTTCTCTGCGTGGCCATTGTGGCCGGAGCTATGTGTGACGTCACGAGTTGGACCGCTCTCGAGCTGTTTGTATTCACTTGCGCTGTTTTCCGTCTCCACTATCGAAGTTTCTCTAAAGTTTTTGAATTATTATCGGCTTTCTGGTTAGCATATATATTCATATGTGAATAGAGGAGATTGTCTGGAATCTGGCAATATAAGAACCATGATGGATGGTGGGATATTCAGTGGCTTATCAATGTTGATAAATATGTAGTCTGTGCCTGACGGAAATAAGGGCATATGTTCCATGTTATGAAGGATGTTATATCAGGATTATCCAGGATTATGGATGTTATGCAGAAATTTTCAGTCATTTCAAAACTGTATGAAAGGTGTCTTGACAGAAATGCATGCTAGCAGTAGAATGGGTAAGTTCTGCTATTATGCATTGACTGATAACTGGATAATTAAAATGGGCGAAGTAAACATTTGTCAAGTCATTATATAAATAATGATGGCAAATATTTGATCCCTTGTTTTAACGTGATAAATTAACGTTATAATATATAGGCTACTTGGTGTCGTTGGAAAGCTGAGGGTCTGTAGTTTGTAGTGATGTGCGTGTCTTATCTCTCCAATCACGGGTTCGCAAGTAATTTCATTGAGAGTAATGCATGTGCAAAGCGCTAATATGAGAGATTTTGGCGAGTCTTTAAATATTAATATCTCGCCGATACTTGGTCACAAAAATAAGCGGGAGGTCACGTTGTAAAGCCCTGGTTCTGTTGTTTTGTTTGGTATAAGTGACCAGTGATAAGCCAACAATGTAGGATGTACCGTTCCGGAGTATTTCAACAGAGAAGAATGGGTGTAAATTTGGACGCATTTTGCGTCCACCGGGCCCATAAGGTTAGTCATGGAAGTGAAAGAGAAGAGGAAAGGAGGAGGGAAGCGGTGTATTGCTGGTGGATGCAGCAACACAAACGCCGAAGGGGTGTCGATGTGTCTGTTTCCGAAGGATAAAGGCAAGTTTATCATGGCGATTACCGATTGAGTTCTGTTTCGGTCTTCAGAGTAGTTGAAGTATTTTGCTAGGGCGTGGAAGCAAGCTAGATGTATTTGTGGCATTCTGGTTGTATCAGGTTGTAACCTGAGTGAGTGGCTGTGCGTGTGAGAGTGCTGGGATGCGTTTCCCAACACCATAGTTGCTAACCAGTTAGCAACTTAGTTGGTTGGCAATGGGAAATTGCATTGCAACCAACAAAGTAGCTAACTTAGTAAGCAACTACGGTTTTGGGAAACGGACCCCTGATCAGCTGATAGGAGTCACTAAAAGTACCCAAACAAAAGCCTAATCCCCCTATTTATCGCCCATTGCCGTGATTGCGGCCACGCTCAGCATCATGGTGATGCCTAGGCTAGACAAGGTAACTTCAGGCTCGAATCTGTAAGGTTCTATCCCATGTAAAGTCTCTTCACTCTGCTCAGTTTGTTCCTCTTCCCTTTCTGTGTCTTCTTCGTCAATAAACGGATCAGAAATGCCGGATGAGGATGAATAATCGCTAAATTCTGCGCTCTCTTCGTCGTCAACTGTACGGTCAGCCATAATGTAAACACAATCTGTGTCCAACTCGTGACGTCATGGCCTTACCGTCTGCTACTTCCGGTTGGATCAAAAGTGGTTCGCATTAAGCGCTGTTCTTTGCCAGTTTTCTCGCTGTTTACTGTGCCAAAGGTGGCATCATTTCGTCAGTCAACACAAAAATGTCCCTAGAATCGATATATGAAGTTTACTTAGGAGGCATTTTTTCATTTCGCTAGGCCTTTAAATACAATGAGTGCTTTCTCAAGCGGTCTCTTGTACCAGTTGATTAAACTGATCGTTCTTTCCCTAACGCTTATTGAGTCCACCCTTATCCATTTATTTTCAAGGCCTCTTTGTCTGCGGCAGGGAGATGACTGGGTGACAAGCCAGGTTGATCTCCAACCGAACGCTCTCTCCCCTTGTGCTAAGAGCACAGTCCTCTGAAGCTGAGTTTGGGGTCGCTGACCTCATTTGTGTTTGCGACGCTCGATCCCACTTTGGAGTAGGTGAGTCAATGTGACTCAACAGATTGCATTAAAGCGTCACATGTTTAACTCACATGTGATTTTCTGTTTTTAGACCGAAAAGCCAAAATAAAACCAGTGATGTTCCAAACCCTGCACAACACTCACTGTCTGCCACATTCAGTCAAGTCTCATCACCAACAGCAAATAGTCAGTGCAGACCTTCAGTAATAACAAAAATCTAAATATGAAAATATACTTTGAAGCTCTAATTCACTGTGAAACTGTGTTGTTACGACCATGCGTTCATTATTCAGGGTGTGAGCTCCACACTTATATAGTCAAGTGTGCAGTGTGCGATCCATAGCGGCTTTCATCAAGATGGTAAATCCGTGCAACCTTTTAGCTAAATCTCCAGCAATGACCTCAGCGTGGCATATCATCACATTATGTGGGATATGTCACATCGATTAAATCTGGCACACACAATTACTTTTTCTGTAAGAGATTGTCTGAGGTTGAGCTCAGGGATAGATTTCTTATGTGTGTTGTTGGGTGAAGGTGAGGTGGCGGATGAACTGTATTTAGATTGACCTTGTGCGCCTGGCCGTGTGGTAGGTCACGTGCACGTGCTATGTTGCCTCTGACCGGCCTAATGCTCTATGACCTCTTTAATTCTTGGATTGTCAGCGCTCTTGGCATGAAGCTGTTTTTTTCCCCTCTCACGTGCATAATGTACTGGAGAGCTGTGTGCGTGTGCGTGTGTGTGTGTGTGTGTGCCTGCCTATGCTAGCATGTGTAGGAACACATTTAATCTGTCCTTTGGCTCCTGTGTCATATAAAAGTGTGAGACATTTGTTGACATATTCTTTGTGTCTCTTCAGTACTCCTCTCCTGCATATTTTATTATGACCGCCGCTAGCGAAGCTAGCGAAAGCGGTCATTATAGAGTTGCCGCGACTTTTTTCCCTTTTTTTTTTTTTCTTCTTTTTTTTCAGTGAATGTCCGTCAACGATTCCCGGGACACTGAAACTCGGGGGGACATGAATCTTTGTAGGCATGTAGCCCTAGAACATTTTGAGCGAATAGAAGCTTTTGGTCCCCTGGGGCCACCCCCCCGCTGTGCCAGCGTACGTCAAAGAGGGGGAGACCGGCAAAAGTTTTTGCTGAATAGCTCAGTGAACGTTTCACCCAACAACATAAAATTTTTGTGATATGTCGGTGTTACAGAGACGTATCGACCCAGGCAATAAACGCTCACTTGAAGCATAGCGCCACCTAGTGTCACCTAACTCGTCATAGGCTGTTCAGGTGAATCTCACCAAATTTGGTATATGTCATCTACAGACAATGCTGACAAAAAGTTATCAAAGGATTTATTTTGAGATAAACCGTTTCGAAGTTACACGTCAATGAACATTTAACACGTAGCTTAAAATTCTTCAAATTGCCGTATCTTGGCTTTTAATTGCTCAAATTTGGTCAAAGTTGACATGCCATCTCTAAGCAGTTTTCTTTTCATGTGTCAATGTCAATTTTGTGACATTTCGTCATAGGGGGCGATGTTTATTGGTGAAGCTAGGTGTCAAAAAACTGTTTTTGTTAAAAAACTTGTCAACAATTTTGCCCAAGACAACGATTTTGTGTTAGTATGTCGGTGTTACAGAGATGTATCGACCCAGCCCATAAACTCTCACTTGAAGCATAGCGCCACCTAGTGATATGGGTAAATGCAAAAATTTGGATTTTGAGTTGCCAATATCTTGGACCGAGAAGGTGGGAACTATGCAAAATACGTCATGCACGATCACCACAAAGACCTCTAACACCACAGAACGTGCCATAAAATTTGGTCCATAGGGGGCGCTGTAATTGCAGAAAATGTCATTTTGCCTATTATCTAGAGAATGCTTACGTTTACAACAATTTTTTTTTATCGTGAAATCTGTTCACCCTCACACATTGAGAACACTGGTCGACGCCCACTTCCAACGAGAACAATTTCCGTGAAATTTTAATATTGCGAAAACGAATCTGAACGAACTCGTCATAGGCCGTTCATGTGAATCTCACCAAATTTGGTATATGTCATCTACAGACAATACTGACAAAAAGTTATCAAAGGATTTATCATTGAGATAAACCGTTCCGAAGTTACACGTCAATGAACATTTAAAACGTAGCTTAAAATTCTTCAAATGGCCGTATCTTGGCTTTTAATTGCTCAAATTTGGTCAAAGTTGACATGCCATCTCTAAGCAGTTTTCTTTTCATGTGTACTAAATTTTGTGACATTTCGTCATAGGGGGCGATGTTTATTGGTGAAGCTAGGTGTCGAAAAACAGTTTTTGTTAAAAAACTCGTCAACAATTTTGCCCAAGACAACGATTTTGTGTTAGTATGTCGGTGTTACAGAGATGTATTGACCCAGCCCATAAACTCTCACTTGAAGCATAGCGCCACCTAGTGATATGGGTAAATGTAAAAATTGGGTTTTTGAGTTGCCAATATCTTGGACCGAGAAGGTGGGAACTGCACAGAATACGTCATGCACGATCACAACAAAGACCTCTAACACCACAGAACATGCAATAAAATGTAGTCCATAGGGGGCGCTGTAATTGTAGAAAATGTCATTTTGCCTATTATCTAGAGAATGCTTATGTTTACAACAATTTTTTTTTATCGTGAAATCTATTGACCCTCACGCATTGAAAACACTGGTCGACGCCCACTTCCAACGAAAACAATTTCCGTGAAATTTTAATATTGCGAAAACGAATCTATGCGGTACATCTAGTTTCCTCTTTCACACTCCCTCCATTACTCATCTGTGTACACATGGCTCAAGGCTTTCATGTTCATTTACACAAGTTACATTTGAATGGCTTGCACTTCTTTTCACTCTCCCATGTACACAGTTGTAGCTCCACACAGAGACACAGGCACGGACACACGCTTTTTAGCATGCATGTGCACACACACGTACACACACACACACTTTGTCCTTTGGCAATTGAGAGTGATCCCCACCCACACTCATCTTTGTCTTTGTTGCCCTCACCTTTTGTTATCTTTTTCTTGCTGTTATTCCTCCTCTCCCCTTTCTCTTCTTCCTCCCCCACTCATTTTTGTAGCACAGCCATTGATTATTTTTGTTTACCATCTCCTCCTCTGTGGTCCCTCGAAACTGAGCTGAGCTGCGCGGAGCCCTGCTGCTGGACTTTACCTCCGCGGTGACAGACGGATGTGGCGGCTCCCTCCACTTATCAGAGGATGGGTAGGCAGTGGGTGGTGGTGGTGGTGGTGGGCCGGATCGAATCGATGCCTGCTTCTGCCTGCCACACTGCTGAGTCACTCCGGGCAGGGGGAGGAGAAGGAAGGTGGCGGTTGGGTGAAACACTCCACACTCATCCATCCATTCCGATAGGGTCGGCCCTAGACAGCCCAAGAGTGTTGTTTGTAGGTGACAGGATACCTTAAGAGCTGCTTTACCAGCATATATTACCTCTGACGTCATGCTGTTAGGATGCATAAGCCATGTCAAAGAGTTCAGATGCTCATTAGAAAAAGAGCAATTTACAAAGCTCCAAAAATCTTTCCCTCCCTCTTTCCCTCTCTCTTCACTCTCTCTCTCACTTTCTTTCTACGCCTTAACCTCTGCCAAACAGTCTTCCTCTCACACCTTAATGAGCAGACTCATTAAAGCCTAACAAGCTCTGAATTTACAAGGAGGCGTCGGCTCACTTTCACCTAATTACCCGGCCGGCACTGGAACAGTGGATCGATCGCACCGCATCTGTGACTCCCGCTGGGCTAGCGCGGATATCGAAGGATGGGGCTGGAAATAGCACTCAGCACGCAGAAGTGATGAGGAACAAGCGACTGACTAATGTCTCCTTGCCTGTGTGTGTGTGTGTGTGTGTGTGTGTGTGTGTGTGTGTGTGTGTGTTTTTATGTCTGGAGTCCAACAGTGCAAAAAGATTGCAATAGTTGGTCAGACACCATATCGAAGTAAACAATGACAGCAGGGCTCTAAACTAACTTTTACATCACCAGCCAATGTGGCTAGTAGATTTGTTTAATTTACTAGCCAATCAGCCATTCAACCAGCCATTTATTTCTCAGAATTGAAATTCTCAAAAGTTCTTGTTCAATTGTCACATCATCATGCCATTTGTGCAGATGAAAAAGGCAGTTTTATAATTGCATTAAACAAATTGCAAATGCTTTTGTCCATCCATGCAAAAGACTGTGTACAATTCTCAGTTTTTTTGTACATTATCAATTGCTTTTTTCATGCTAATCAAAATGCATTGTTATGAATCTATCAAATAGTCTCACTCCCCAAAACATTTAGGCTATAGTTCATCATATAAGTCTTCATATGCAAAATGATTTACCAAGCTATCATAACATGTCAAGCACATTTCTATACATTTCCATAAGACATTTGTAAATATGATCTAAATTGGTAAATTGCTTGAATCTAGACTTTCTCTAATGAAAAGAGTTACAGTTTTTCTCAGTCGCTTTGGTGCTTTTCTCACATCAGAATGAAAATTCTCATAACTATTAGTTCGACCTCCACAACATTTAGTCATTTGTGCACATCATAGTAGCAATTTTTCCTTCCTCTAAACAAATTGCAAATGGTTTTGGATATGTATCAGTTGCTTTCATACAATACAATGTTGTTTTATAATATTATCATTTGCTTATGTCATGTCAGTTACAGTTTTTCTCTATCGCTTTGGTACATTTTTTGAATCTTTCTTGCAATTTGCAGAAGATCGAGTGCATTTCTCAAAACAGTTTGGACAAATAGCAAAACACCGTGGATCACCTGCAAAAGCTAGTCTCTTGGTCCAAATGCTTAGTTCATCGCTCAAATACAAGTTTTTGTGTATATATAAATGTCAGTGCCATCAGAATGTTTAGTCATTGTGTCACTGTGTACGGATAAGACAGTCAAATTCATTAGTCATGTTGGCAATTGAATAGTGCACTTCGAAGGGACATTTTGATGTAAAATGTGGTTTAGGTGTGATGACAAGTGTTGTACATTTCACCTCCTATAATGTATATGTGTGAGATTCATTGTAAAAGACAAGATTCACATTTACAGAATGACTTCTTTATTGGCAGACATTGACATTGCAGTGCGTAAAGAAAAAAAAACAGCAATGGACAAAGGTAAAATACAGTAAGTAAACATAGGTCAAAAATATAAACATAGGTCATACAGTAAGTAAACAAAAATATGAACATCTCCCTAAATTCTAAGTCCTTATCCTGATCTTCAGCTTCGTCACATTCTTGTCTGTCAGGCAACAAATTTTCACCCACGTGACACCGGCAGCGTGGATAGTATCTTCTGGGGTGCCTAATCCATCCTCTTCCAAATCCTCCACCATGCAGCCTCACCCCTCTTCCTCTCCTTCTCCCTGTTGTTGTCCATTTTCTTGTCCTTCCATTGTCAGCCATTGTAACTTTGTATTGTGCTCTGGTTATATACTTTCCAGTAGATTGTTCATGAGATGCTCCCTTGAGCTCATTCAGAAAACTGTTGATCATTGGTTTCTCAACTCTCTTCATTAGAAAAAGTCTAGATTCAAGCAATTTACCAATTTAGATCATATTTACAAATATCTTATGGAAATGTATAAAAATGTGCTTGACATGTTATGATAGCTTGGTAAATCATTTTGCATGTTAAGACTTATATGATGAACTATAGCCTAAATGTTTTGGGGAGTTAGACTATTTGATAGATTCCCATAACAAAGCATTTTGATTAGCATAACAAAAGCAATTGATAATATACAAAAAAATTGAGAATTGTACACAATCATTTGCATGGATGGACAAAAGCATTTGCAATTTGTTTAATGCAATGAGAAACTGCCTTTTTCATCTGCACAAATGGCATGATGATGTGACAATTGAACAAGAACTTGAGAATTTCAATTCTGATGTGAGAAATGTACCAAACCAATTGAGAAAAACTGTAAAATTAACTATACTTATGGATGTTGAATAGTTGTTCCCATTAAAACTAATAGTCTTCATTTCATTGCTTAAGTCATTACATACAAAATTGTTGAACTAGTTATCTTTCAACCAAATGTTATACCTTTCTTTACCATTGTTTGCTGAAAATGTCTTCTACATTGAACAATTGCTCTCAGGTGAACTTCAGCTGTCTTGGTCATCAGATGGTGACACAACATCACACTTTTCTAGACATCCTTTATAGGGATATAGTCCCTGAGAATGAAAGCGGTGGGGGCCAACTCAACAAGTATGTTGTGTGGGATAATGTCTGTTTTTACCACTCACATATGGTCAGACAGTGGTTTGCAGCACATGGCAGGATGCTTGTTGAATATCTACCTACCTACTCCCCATTCCTTAATCCGATAGAGGAGATTTTCTCTGCCTGGAGGTGAAAGGTTTATAACCGGCGTCACATTTGTGCACAGCTCTACCAAAAGGGTGTTACTTATGTTTGTTCTAAATAAGTGACTGTAGTTTATTTTTCTTTTGCACAATGCTGTAGAATTGCAAAGAGCATATACAGTAAAAATGTGAAATATATGTACAGTATTCAGTGTCTTGTACTCACCTACTCCCCTAACTACAGCAATGTGTAACTTTACTGTAGTTTTCAAATGGCTGTATAAGTAGTGTGTAGTGCTGTCTTGAGCATTTTCAGGTCGTGTCACAGAGTTCTTACCTTTTTTTGCATTGTAAAACACTGATTGAATAAACTGTCATAATGAAAACATGACAAAGCCATTTGACTATCTTGTTCATAAACCATGGTGTCAAGACTTCTCATTTTGGTAACACTGGCAGTTTCAATGACATGAATACTTGCTTTTGAGGAATGGACTATCCATTTTGAGCAAGTGACGTGCTTTTACAGGTTATCCACTAGGTTTTGCAGTTTGCAGTAATTGTTTTGAAAAAAGCACTAACTGCTGTGCAAATGTAAATACTGATGTGCGAAAAGCACCAAAGCGACTGAAAAAAACTGTAATCAACCAATGATCAACAGTTTTCTGAATGAGATTAAGGGAGCATCTCATTAACAATCTAATGTAAAGTATATACTGTAACCAGAGCACAATACAAAGTTACAATGTCTGACAATGGAAGGACAAGAAATTGGACAACAGCGTGACGTGGATGAAAATTTGTGATCTATGTTCACTTACTGTATTTTACTTTTGTTCTGTGCAGTGCTGTCTTTTTTTTCTTTACGCACTGCAATGTCAATGTCTGCCAATAAAGAAGTCATTCTGTAAATGTGAATCTTGTCTTTTACAATGAATCTCACACATATACATTATAGGAGGTGAAATGTACAACACTTGTCATCACACCTAAACCACATTTACATCAATGTGCCTTCAAAGTCAACTATTCAGTTGCCAACATGACTAATGAATTTGACTGTCTTATTCGTACACATTGACACAATGACTAAACATTCTGATGGCACTGACATGTATATTGACACTAAAACTTGCTTTTGGGGGATAAACTAAGGATTTTGACCAAGAGACTAGCTTTTTAGCAGGTGATCCACGGTGTTTTGCTATTTGTCCAAACTGTTTTGAGAAATGCAGTCGATCTTCTGCAATTTACAAGAAAGATTTGAAAAATGTACCAAAGTGATAGAGAAAAACTGTAATCACATTTCTTTAAAAATTTTGCAGCCAATGAATATGCCACGTCATGGCGGTTTTCACAGGAAATGTAGGATATCTCTTTGTGGCCAGAACTGGACCACAGCCATAGAGAGAGCATTCTCTACCAGTCTGGTCAGGACAAATAACCGAGACAACTTACAGTTATTTACAGTGTTTCAGTTACAGTCCCTGGAGCACTGTGGGGTCGGATGCCTTGCTCAAGGCCATTTCAGCCATGGGTAGGGCGGGTTTCGAACCTGCAACTCTCCGATCCCAAGACCAACTCTTGAACACTAGACCACAGCCACACCGAGACAGTTTACTTCCATCACCACCAGCCAATCTGGCTAGTAAGTTTGCATTTCTACCCACCAAAATGATTTCTAACTAGCCCTGTAACGATATGCGTATTGAAACCGAAATCGCAATACGCAGAGCCACGAGCCTGTCTCGTGGTATACGAAGGCAGAATCACAACATGCCCTTTCATGCTCCATCCTTCAGTACAGATCCAGCCACATGGTATGAGCTGATAGTTCTACTAAACTTTTAAAAACACTATTATTTTTATTACACATTAGTTGTCTATTTTAAAATACGTGGGCCTAAACCACAAAACTTTGATTTTTTTCGCCTACCTGCAAGCATCCTCCAACTGCGTGTCACTGACGACCTTTCAGTCACTGCGTGCACATGGACGAGTTGAATCCGATTGGAAATGGTTTGGGATCGTATTGAATTCATGTGCACAGGCTAAAGCTCGTATAGGGATTGGTTTCGCGAATCCGATTGCAACCCCTGGCTTAAGCCGATGTTAATCCGCTTGGTGCCGCCTTGTGCACGCGATTGGTTTGAATTTGCGTACTACGCATGCACTGGAATGGTAAGACCACTCGATCCCAGAAGCTTCTGTCCCTGATTTTCATCCATACTGAACGTCGAGGCCTTCTTTGTTGTAGCAGAGCGCCTGCTCTCAAGTAATTCTCGTTGTCCTCGATTGCCTGTAATATCAAACGCCGACGGCACAGTTCGTGTCATATCAAGGAAACCAAAACGCTGTTTGTTCGTTCATACGGACTTCCAAACAAAGGAGAATGCACAATATGTATGCAAATGCTTTTCTCTTCTGCTCTCTTTTTAGCAGCCGTCAGCCTGAAATAGTTGTAACACCACTTGTTGAAAGGAATACAGCGACATCTAGCGTAGTGGAAACGGCCAGATCTCTGACCATTATCCGCTTACACAAACTGTCATGTGCACAGGGATTTGGGACAGACCACCCGTTGGGTAGCAACACCCAATCCAATCCCAATCCAATCCGATCCTACCATGTGCACGTAGTGAGTTCATGTGACTGCCAAAAGTTTAGCTCACGCATCAACGTGGATGAGACAGATTGTGACAGGCAGCAAACAATGGCTAGTTCAGGTAGTCCTGATTGTCTTGAGAGTAGTAGAGGAGTACAACTTTTTCATTAAAGCTTATCATTGTTCATTTGTTCTCACTTGTTTTCTGTTGTTGTATTGTAGTCTTGACCTAATTATCTCTGGCAGTTTGATTTTTTGTTTGACACCTTTTCTGTTGCTTAGCTCCAGTAGCTTGGTGGCTAGCTTAGCCACGTAGCACTTCACTTAGCTTAGTTTTTCAACAATCTTTTTGAAAACATCTGTTGGTCAATTAGTGTATTGAACATGAACAGATTTTTAGTCCCAAAGACTACACTTTCAAACAAGCCGGTTGCTGCTTCTGGTAAAGAATTTTAAAAGCATGCATCTTGTCACCCTCGTAAGTGCTGCAAAAAGATGGACTGAAATGAAACGTAGAGAGAAATCTGGTGGTGACAAGATCTCACATTAGGACAAACACAGGGGGAAAACAATCACTACTCAAGTAACTTTGTATTATGGGAATTAGGACATGGTCTTATGAATCCTTTCCTTATGGAGTTGAATTCCATTTATTTCTAACCCGTGGGTGGTGGGTTGGCGGGTGTTAATTTAAAAATAAAACTCCTAACACTATAAATTGACTCTCTCTTTGCTTCTCTCTGTCTCTATGTCTCTGTCTCTCTGTCTCTCTCTCTCTCATTCTCTGCATATGGCTGTGGTAATGTTTGCTCTTTGCAGGGGTCACTGCATTTCTGTACTGACCTTTGGGTGCCCCAGCTACTCCGCTGTCCTCACACCCATCGCGGTTGGTGTGTCCAATCTCTGCCCATCAGGCCCCCAGGGGCCCCCAGGGCTGCCCACCCGAGCACGAAGGCCCTAATGGGTTAACACGGCCGTAATGAAGTCGCAGCGATGACTGAGATATGTCATGATACTTTGTGACATGGCGTTTAGATGGTGGGAGGGTGTGTTTGTGTATGCAGTGTGCTGTGTGTGTGTTTATGTGTGTGTGTGTGTGTGTGTGTTTGTGTGAATCGTGGGGTGTCTGTGCATATCAGCATTATCATTGCGAAATGTGTTTAAGTGGTGGACAACTTTGCATGAAGGCAAGATATGTGCAGTCGTGCATGGGGGTTCTGTGTGCATGTGTGTGTGTGTGTATCTTTCATATACACGTGTATGTAAGAATCCGTTAATTCGTTTGTGCGTGCTGCCCACGTGTTAATTTTGCAAATAGTGTTTGTGTGGTGCCTTCCCTGCTAATGAAGTTTGAGCGGCTAATGCAATTAATTTAAGCACTTATCTGGGCAGACAGAGCCCTGCCGGGCTGATCTCATTGCAGCGGCGCGTGCCTTGGCTTCCCCGCGAGGTGCCCACCGAATCAATCTCATCTGCTCAGGGGAAGGGCGAACTCCACTCCCACATCATGACCACGCACCACCACCATCCACCACCCTCACCCTCACCCCACCCCCTCTCCACCCCTGCTCAGCCAGATCCATCCTTACCATACATGGAGGAAAAAAAATCCAATCATCCCATGCACTCATTATTTCACATTAAGTGTGAATAGTC
>CM050209.1:3487500-3525000 GCA_027475355.1 Coilia nasus
CTTTGAAGCCAATGCCAGGAAGTAGTGTTTTTGATGATGTGTGGGCAGAAATATGACTTCCAGACATGATAAAAGAGCCAGGGTTCAGTTTGACAGTCTGATATGAACACCTGTATAAATTCATATTCAAATTTTGGTTGGCGATAAATTGTCCAACAAATTATTGTGCTAAACAATAATATTGTCGCTTTGACACAATTTTCAACTAATATGAGAATGGCATGATAATGCAAGCACACCCTTTCAAAGAGAAACAGACTTTCCGTTCTATAAAGAACTGAAAAGAACTGAAATAAATTTTAAATGTACAAAATTACGAAACAACCAAAGTTGTCGCAGTCTCTGTTAACAAAAAATGCACTTGAATAAAAAACATACATAACCAAAACAATAACTAAAATGGAAATAAAATCCACACACAACCAAAAAAATAACTAAAATAGATTATCAAGTCTGTAAACAAAACTGCACTTCAAAAGAAATATATTGTGCCCATTTTAATTTATCATGCAATTAATTGACTTATTGCTTATTCCGACAGACCTACTCCTCTCCTGTTCTCTGCTCTTCTCTGTTTTGCTCTTCTTCTCTGCAATCTTCTATTCTCTAACATCTTCTTTGTCTCTACCCTTTTTCTCTTGCTTGTTTACGGACCATAATACCTGTGTGTGTTGACAGACGTGGAGTTCAAGCTCAGTGGCCCTTTTCACCAGTCGCACTTTCAGCAGGCACTCGTCTCCCTTCCTCCTATTGTTAACCCCGCTCAGAAAAGTCAGGAGGTGAGGGAGGGAGGGAGGGAAGTGGTGTTAAGCAAACAACGCCTGGATGTTTGCTCTTGTTTAGTCCTCTGGTATTAGTCAGGACAGCTCTCTGTCTGAATGTGTGTGCGTGCGTGCGTGCGTGCGTGCGTGCGTGCGTGCGTGCGTGCGTGCGTGCGTGCGTGCGCGTGCATGCATTCTTGTGTGTGTAATGCTGTGGTCTGTCCCAGAGCTTTTGTATTGTTATTAGTGTGTGTGTTTGCGGGTGTGGTTGGGTGTGTGTGTGAGTGTGCGCACGTGTGTGTGTGTGTGTGTGTGTGTGTGTGTGTGTGTGTGTGTACTTCTGAGTAGGTGTGCATGTGTGTTTACCTGTATGTGCACATGTGTGTGTTTGCCTGTGAGGGAGCACGTCCATCAGGACTTCGTCATTTTCCTCTGTCATCTCCCAAGGTTGGCCAAGCTACAGAGAGAAGGTGTAGAAAACAAAGAGAAAGAATGTGTGTGTGTGTGTGTGAGAGAGAGAGAGAGAGAGAGAGAGAGAGAGAGAGAGAGAGAGAGAGAGAGAGAGAGAGAGAGAGAGAGAGAGAGAGAGAGAGAGAGAGAGAGAGAGAGAGAGAGAGAGAGAGAGAGAGAGAGAGAGAGAGAGAGAGAGAAAGAGCAAAGACATGTTAAGCCCCTGGGAGCTTTCTTGGGTGGCGTGAGAGAAGTGGTGTGGTGGATGTCAGGCTTAATTGGCCTTTGACCCCACAGAGATGAGGAGGCCGTGTCTGCTCTCCCATGATGCTCCTTCCACATGCCCAGAGAGCGCCCCACACATGCCCCTTTAACAGACAGCCAAGATAGAGGGAGCCCACTGTGGCATCTCATGTCCACAGCCAGACAGTTCTCTTCTCTGATCAGAAAACAAACAGGTGTGTTTGGAGTGCTGCAGGGTGTGAGTCCTTTTTCTTGGTGCTCCTCAGTGTAGCGATTCCAGATTTTTTTCCTGTGGCATGTTTTTGTAGACTTATAAATAAATACATTTTAATGCATCAATCTTGAGTGCCTCAGAAGTCTCTTCTCTGAGTCAGCTTACCCAGACTAAATAGGCAGACAGGTGGACAGACAGGGAGACAGACAGCAGAAATGTGTCTATCTTTTCCTGTTTATAAAACCAACATTCAGGTCTTTACTTGTACAGCAGGTGCTATGTAAACAAGCATATAGCTGCTCATGCAAGTCACCAGTTCCACTGACAACATAACAAACCTTCTGCAATATTTTGCAGCTGGACCGTAGGAATGTGTGATCTTTTAGTCATTATACAGTAAATCCTGTTACACCTTTCAGGAATGCTAGAAATTCTGTAAAGACAGTTAGTCTCAAATAAACTTTAGTCTCAGACCTCTAAATGTCCTTCTTCCTGTTTTGAATCTGACATTTAAACACCCACATTATGATGCATTTGTACACACAAGCATACATGTTCTCAAACACACACACGCACACGCAAATACACACACACACACACACACACACACACACACACGCCTAAACACACACACACACGCTTCCCTCTGTTCTGTTCGGCTCTGTGCTCTATTATAGAAGCTGTTGGACATGCACTGTTGTTTCTGGCTGTTTCTCTGATTTCCTGTTCCAAAGAGAACACACACATGCACACACTCAAGCTCTCTTCTGTATGCGCAAACACACACACTCGCACAGAAAAAAGCATGGCTTGGATAGTTCCGGAATGTGCCTTAGACATCTCCCTGCATTGTCTCCTTGCCTGACCTTGTCGGTCTGCGTGATCATTGCAGGGGGTCGGCAGGGTCGAGCACGGTGAGGCGCCCCACCAATCAGAGGTCATGCAAGGTCACATGACCCCCCGCAAGTCCTTCACTGCTGGAATGTGTGGCTCTCTTTCATCTGCCTCACAGAGTTTTCCTGTATTTATGTTTAATAAAGGACGACTTGGCCCTGTCACTGGGGTGAGTCAGTGTGTGTATGTCTTTCAACAGTGTGTGTGTGTGTGTGTGTGTGTGTGTGTGTGTGTGTGTGTGTGTGTTCATGTCTGCCCTTAGATTGTGTGTATGTGTGTTCATGTCTGCCCTTAGACTGTGTGTGTGTGTGTGTATACAATCTATTCTGCTATAATTACTCTTGGAGAGACACCCTTCCATGAGAGAGGGCTCCAGGGGAGGGGAGTAGAGGAGGGTAGGAGGCTCTTTGTTTATGTGGGGTGTGGCCCTCAGCCCTGGCCCCATGGAGGGACAGGAGGCCAGCGGTCCCACCTCAGGAAGCCAAGCCCCCACCTCTCAGAGAGAGGAGAGGCTAGACGCCATGTCATACCTGTGGTCAGACTGAAGCGTGGGCTTAACCAGACATGGCATGCTGTTTCACAAACACAAATGTACACACACACACACACAAGCACAAACACACACACACACACACACACACACACACACACACACACACACACACACACACACACACACACACACACACACACACACACACACACACACTGTGCAATACAGTGAATACAGTGTTTGGGTTAGGGTTAGAAAAAAATGGTCCATTCTCTGTTTCTGCCTCTCACACAGCGCTACACACACACACACACACACACACACACACACACACAAACACACACAGGTCCCTGTGGTCCTATTGACTGGCAAGTGAGTTTAGCGGGTAGGCCAAGCGGTGCGGGTTGCCTTGCCCCCTCCTGTTTAAACTTTTCTACTCGTTGGCTGCAGCGTTTGAAGGCACTGATGAGTTCAAACAGATTGGCACTCTGTGTGTTTACCACGGGCTCCCACTCCACCATCCCCGGCTCCCTCGGCCTCTGTGTGCTTTTCATTTATTTTTAATGGAGGTCCGCCACACTGGGCACCACTGGTGGGCCAGCCCCCCCCCGTGTGTGTGTGTGTGTATTTGAGTGTGTGTGTTTGTCTTTGTGTGTCTTTGTCTGTGTGCTTTCTGTATAGTCTTTCAGAGAGAGTGTGCATCTGCCTGACTGCCTGCCAGATTTTATGGTGCTTAATGGAGCTGTATGTGACTGAGTGTGTGGCCGTTGGGTGCCATGTTGTTTCAGCTTAAAACCGTATTCCCACCTCCTCGCTTCACCACACTGTGAACCCATTGGCACAAAGCGTTGTTTCATGCATCCCTTTACATGCCCCCCTGCGGTCGCTGCTCAGTGAGATGCCGTAGTCTCACCACAACAGTATTCGCGACCTCCGCAGTGGTCGTTTTTAGTCCTTCCACACTCAAAATCAAAGTCAAAGTGTACTTTATTTTCAATTCACAATGTAACAGGCATTACACAGAGCATTCAAATTGCATTTCACCAGATGCCAAATGTGCAATTTAAACTAAAACACACAATCACATGCGCGCACGCACACACACACACACACACACACACACACACACACACACACACACACACACACACACACACACACACACACACACACACACACACACACACACAAACACACAGCCACACTCAGGAACGTGAAGTGTATACAGACATCAACAATAAATAGACATAAGACATACAGGTAGACATATAAGCTTCCAACAAGAAGGAAGTCCGAAGAAGGAACTCTTCTTGGTAGCTGGTGAAGGTGAAAAGTGAAATACGTAATATGTAAGGTGCAATAAGTGAAAGGTGCATTCTTGCTTGGATCCTGATTTTAATTCCACCACTGCAGTATTATATCTAGCAGTATGTCGCAGTCACCAGCAGTGACAGCCACTTCACCCTCATTAATCAGTGTCATCACTAGTCCCAGCTTTTGCTGCCTCAGTAACACTAGATGGCCTTTTTGCGACAGAAATGCACATTCTCCTAGCTGAAGAGATGTTTTTTTTTTTTTTTTGACATTTATGTTGGCGTGTGTGGTAGCTAGCATATCTGAAGTATAAGCATTTTTATGTCGCCCCTACGGATGAGCCATGTTTGCACATATGTCCATAATTAGCCATGGCTATGGCACAAACACACAGGGGAAGTGACGCTTGAGGAGAGCATATGGGAATCACAACTCCCACATTATGGCCCAGTGGAGATGGGGCATAGGATGGCTCTGTGTGTGTTTGCATTAATCTTTTGTGTGTGTGTGTGTGTGTGTATGTCTGTGCGTGTGTCAGTGTGTGTGTGTGTGTGTTATGGTTAATTTCCCTGCTGCAGTTGATCTCTGAAGCATGCTGGGACTCAGAGCAGATAGCAGATCATTACAGAAAGTTATAGCTGCTGGTGCTAATTCGCACATGCACACATGGAGAGCCACAGAGAGGGTTCTTTTTTTGTGAGAACCAGAATGCACTCCCACCCGCTGAGAAAGCACTCCTTGTGTGTGTGTGTTTGTCTGTGTGTGTGTCTGTATGTGTGTGTGTGTGTGTGTGTGTGTGTGTGTTAGAGAGGGAGAGTGTTGTAACTATTGACAAATCCTTGTAAAGCCCCCACTGGGGGACCAACAGGTTGTCACTTTGCACCATTATCCAGCTCTACAGTCCTCCATATAGTGTGTGTGTGTGTGTGTATGTGTGTGTGTGTGTGTGTCTGTGTGTGTGTGTGTGTGTGTGCGTGTGTGCGTGTGTGAGAGTGTTTGTGTTTGTGTGTATGTGTGTGTGTCCACCAACCACACGACAGGAGATATATTCCATCATTTATCCACTTTCACCAAACCTGTAGAGGCAGGTCATATTCCATTTTGGCCATGTAAGCCCTTCCTCCACTAGTCAAGTCCTATATTAGCTATTCAGAGGTCAGGTCTTCACCTTCATAGTCCAGGTGATCTGTGTGGTCTTACTGGGCTGCTGCGGTCAGCAAAGCACTTCCTCTTTGTAGGTTCGTCCTCTGCAGTGATGCTCGAATACCCCCTGCCCTCCGACTCATGCGAAATGCCTCGCTGCAGGTCACTCGACAAGCTGAAGATTAGTACGCGTGATTGACAGATGTGCCTGTCCTGACTGACCCTCTTTATTCCAATAAGAGCGTGTGTTTGTGTGTGTGTGTGTGTACGTGTACGTGTACATTTGTCTTTGATTGTGTGTGTGTATATGTGTGTTTTGTTCATATGTTATTTGTTTATATGTTTATACACACACTGTGGGACATAGCTTTAGAGCTGACCTGAATCCCAGCCTCGATTAGGGAATTACGGATTAATAGGGCAGACCTGATAAGAAAAAAAAAATGAAATGAAACGATAAAAACGTGTTGCTATTAGCTATTAGACATCTCCCTTTGGCTCTAAGGGGGAATAAAAAGGCAGTGAAAGTAATTAAGAGATGAATTAGGAGAGGTTTACTCAAGAGAGCAATGATCATGTGCTGGACTTTAAAAGTCATGTAATGATCTCTCTTTGTCCAACTTCTCTCTGTCTCTTTTACCCCAAAAGTCCAATCTCTACACTTACTCAGCAGTTAATCATAGCTTTTATAGTCCATCAAAAGTCATTTGTTATACAATTGTTTGCTGCAATGAGAGCGTTTAGCTGGATCCTTTGCCCAAAGCTGTGCCACGGGCGGGGCCGGCTTAATAAATTCACTTGCCTCACGGAGACATTTGCGCGCAGTGGAAAGCAGGGCTGCATGAATGATGGTGCGAGCCATCGGCAGGAGATTAACTCAGCAATAAAAAATGTAATGTCTTTGTGTGTGTGTTTGTGTGTGTGTGTGTGTGTGTGTGTTTATCTTCATCTCCTTTCCACAAAGCCCCGATGCTACGTTCTGTGGCAGCCAACCTACGTGGGTGAGATTTAGCATCCCACTATGCCGGTAATCTCCCTCACATACGGACACACGAGGACTGCTTGACCGGGTCATGAGAAAACTGGGGCAACACACACACACACACACACACACACACACACACACACACACACACACACACACACACACACACACGCTCAAACACATACGCACCCATACCACCACACACACAAATATTTATGTTGGGATGACTGTAAAGACACACAGCACATATTTAAGAAATGCAGGTGGAAAAGATTGTAGAAAATAATATTTTAAAAGCAAAAGTGAAATAAAGCAGCAAGATGGAGGAAGAAGTAAAAAAAAACAGTGGTGGGTGGTGCCAAATGGAGGAAGAGAGTCTGTTCTGAGCGAATAGAGGTCTGAAGCCTGAGGCCAAAGTGGAGAAATACTGCAGAGAGAGACAACAGAAAACAGCAGCATGCCATCAAGTGCCCCCCCACCATCCCTTCATCACCTCATCCCTGGTCTCCACTTCATATTTTTTTCCTCACTCTTTTTTAAGGGTCCAAGGTCCTTTTTTTTATTTGGTAGCCATGGTAACGCCATCAGAGGGAGGCAGAGGAAGAGAGACGGGGACATCGGGCAAGTTTGTGGCCACTGCTTGCTTCTTAACAACTCTCAAGCACATTTGACGAATAAATTAAAACGATGTGTGTGTGTGTGTATGTGTGTGTGTGTGTACATGTGTGTTAATTATATAACACCCAACTGCAAGGGCACATTTTATCCTTTCCCTCCTGGTTACAATGACTGAGTTTGTCTGCATGATCCAATTAGTTTAAACAATCATCTGTAGCCTTCATTAGAAAATGATTTCTGTGTTTGATGGGTCTTGGGAAACAGTCTGTCACACATTAAAGACCCACTAAGGCATGGGCACTCTCACACACAGGATCAGACCTTTGTTACTGCGGCAGCTACCACAGGCCTCAGCCTGATAGGCTCTGGCTGGGTGTCTGGATGCTGTTCTCTCTGCTGCTCTAGGACCATGCAGTGGGTGGCATGAATGTGCACCATGCACGATATCCCATAAATTTCCACAGAACAAACACACACACAGTGGGCCCGTTTCAAATGGGATAGTTTGTGATCTTAGAAGGTGCTGTTCCAAACAGACAGTGTCCTCAAAGTCCACAATGCAACACACAAGACTTTACTAGGCCACAACTGCCCACGTGCGTGTGTCTGTGTGTGTGTCCATCCCATCTCAGCTGGGTTGACAAATCCCATTTCCTGCAGTGGGCTGCTGGTGATCAGGAGACAGGCGTCCAATTTCCCACAGATGTATGAAAAACAAGCATCCACTGATGGAAGAGAGAGGGAGAGGGGGAGAAAAAGAGAGATAGAGAAAGAGAAAACAGAGAAAGGACAGACAGAAGAGAAAAAAGTAATTTAAGCAGCATGTAGGGCACTGATCTGGAAACTGTAATATTGTTTTTATGTTCAGTTCCATCTGTTGTGTCTCTGTTGGCTCTTTTCTTTCATTTTCTGTCACGCTTTTTCCTCATTGCTCATTGTCCTCTCTCTGTGGCCCTTGCTGTCATCTCTCAGGTACATTTAAGCTAATGTAGCACAGACTGTATGAAGGTGAATCCATTTAATGTACTTGCATACATACAGTGTGTGTGTGTGTGTGTGTGTGTGTGTGTGTGTGTGTGTGTGTGTGTGTGTGTGTGTGTGTGTGTGAGTGTGTGTGACTTTGACAGCAACCATTGTTTTGTGCTGCTGTCAGAGTTCTAATGAAGAAACCTTCAGACTGGCAAGGACTAACAGCACTAAAGAGCACAGCAATGCATTACATTAATCTTTATCGCACGCACGAATGCACGCACACACACACACACACACACACACACACACACACACACACTATAAAACACATTCACTTTCACTCTCTTGAAGGCATTAAACAAATTACCTCCTCTGCCATCTCGCTAATGCAGAGGGTCAGACAACAGGTAGACGCTTTTCCCCCCCCTGCTTGCTTAATCAACCCAGCCCCACCGCCCAGACAGCAACTGTCACCTACGGAAGCCTGCAAGGACCATTTGAGCTTTTTAAAGCAACATGAAGAACCTGTTGTCAGTCATTAAATTGCACTCCTCCCAAAGAATTACCCAAGTGGGTCAAGACTCAAAAACTTTTTTTTTTTTTTTTTTGGTTAATTGACTGACCACACAGTAAAATGTAGGAGAGGAGAGGCAGATGAAACGCCAGTCTGGATGCTGGGAAGAGATTTCCTAAAATAAAGTAAAGTACTGTGATGAATTGGTGTCATAAAAAGCTTGTTGAATGACAGGCATGGAAATACTGTATCCTGCTGTCAGAGAAACACCCAGGGAAGCCACAGAGAAAGCCACACATTCTCTGTCTCTGTCTCTGTCTCTGTCTCTGTCTCTGTCTCTCTCTCTCTCTCTCTCTCTCTCTCTCTCTCTCTCTCTCTCTCTCTCTCTCACACGCACGCACGCACGCACGCACACACACTACTCACAGTCTTCATGTGGTTCTCTTTAGTCATGTTTAATAGCTTTGGAAGCAGATGACGGGCGCTTCCTCTCACTAGCGAGTTTGAAATGGAGAGCTATTGGAAAAAGTCACACAGTGGCGTCAGTGAAGGAGATCTTGATGATGATGATGATGATGATGATGATGATGCCATTCTCTGGCGTTGCTTATGGGGGTTCCCTAAAACTTGAGTGACCGGCTTGGTGCACAGGCCAGATGCTTTTATGGAGAAGTAGAGCAGAGGAGCTCCTACACTGGCTCTAGCCAGGGATAGACACACACACACACACACACACACACACACACACACACACAGAGAAGCCCGCTCACACATATGTATACACACACACACACACACACACACACACACACACACACACACACACACACACACACACACACACACACACACACACACACACACACATTATTATTACACACACATTACATTACACAATAATGATGCAGACAAAAAGATTTTTCATGCTCTTGCCTGTGGGGAAGACATAGATATATACAGACGTGCTTACTCCAAAAACCACACCTTCTCATATGCAGTATATTGTGCACGCCTCTCTTGCATGACCCATGGTCACTCCAACATGCTCATACAGACCATCTATGTCATCATAATTTGCTCTCGCACACAGCGTTGCACATGCTTGGCAGGGATGGAAATTCAGACCAGCCACCAGACAAATGCTGGTAAAATATGAAAGTGACTGGTAAATTTTGAGCACAAAATAATTGGTAAATTTTAAAATGTATTTGTCAGTGGCTGGTAAGAGCTCACATTTTGCAAAGTTAATTTCCAATCCTGATGTATGGACATACTATTAGAGTTGCACATATGCTTTTGCATATCAGAATTAGATCAGATCAGAATCTCTTTATATGCCAGATGTACAAAGTACAGAGGAATACGATTTTGTGATGTAGCACAGAACAAATATACTGCATAATGCTGTCAGGTCCTAGTGAGGTTGTAACCCCACAAGTTTATACAATGGAAAAAGCAGTGTGCCCAGCCTGAAAAGGCATTGGCTTTAAGAGCCAGACTGGATGAGAGGGAAAAATAATAATGAATACAAATGATTGAGAAACGTGACTCCATAGCCTGTCACTTCTCTTCTGCACAAACTCTCACTGCTCTCTCTTCATTTCTCCCTTTCTTTTTCTCTCCCTTCCTTACTCTATCTCTCTCTCTCTCTCTCTCTCTCTGTTTTTCTCTCTATTTCCCTCCCCCCCTGTCTGTTCTGTCATTCTTTGTGTGTGTTTGTAGTTGTGTGTGTGAGTTTGTGTGTGCTCTTATTTTAGCAGCTGTGGTTCTGGAGATGGTTGTTGTAGAGACCCTGCCCAGACGCTCTACGTCAAACTAATAATGGTTGTGGTCTGTGTCTGATGTAGTGCGAGTCAGACTGTCTGTGTTTCTGTTTCTCTCTCTCTCTCTCTCTCTCTCTCTCTCTCTCTCTCTCTCTCTCTCTCTCTCTCTTTAATAGACATATATTCCATACATTCCAAAAACAGCCACCCATACTAACAGACTCATGCTGTATAACACATGTTGTATTTCATAAAGATGACTTGATGCATCTAATGCATACATTTTTCACACACCTGTACAAACTTTCTTACTCACACACACACGCATACATACACACACATATACACACTTACTCGCTGTAACACACATTGCCTCATTCTCTCTGGCTAAATGAACCTTGATCGAGAGCCATTGTTATTTTAAAAAACAGCAGTTGTTTTGCTGTCCCGCACAGCCCAGGACATTGCTAAAACACCACTATTTGCCTTGGAGTGAGTGGATGCTGTGATAAGGGCGCCTGCAAGCACAAGCACTTCTCTCCCACAGCAAGGGACCTTTGAAGAGCAGATCAACGCTAAGTGCTCGTGGCAGCTCTGTGACTTAACCGAGGGAGGGAAAAGCCTGCAGGGCACCGCTAACCGCACACAGCGTAGCCCAGCGCTGCTAGCGTAACCTAGCGTGATGGCTCAAACACGATGCTCCGTACTAAGTCAACTCACGACAAGTTATTTCACAGAGGAAATGCGCTCTGATTATTCTGGCACAGAGCGGTTCATGGGCCTGATTGTTGAGCTGTATTCGTGATCGGGTTTGGAATGGCCTCCAAATGGCCTTACTGTGTTTTCCTTATTGATTTCTTTTATAGCACCTCAGCCCTGAGGCCAGGCCTTTGGCATTGTTGCTGACTTATCTGTCAGATAAAAGGTGTAGTGACAGATCCCAAGCTTTTTTCCCTGCATGACAATCTTCAGGAAGATTTGTATTAGTGGAAGCTGCCTGCAGCTATCATGATGACATGGACAGAATCTGCCCAGGGACTGGTCAGTGCCTTTGCTTTGCCCTGACATTGACCCTGGGGGTGATTAGTCAGACACATGTGTGGTATTGATGAGTGGGTGGCAGCCATGGGCTTCTGACTGCAGATATGAGGCTGAGGCTTTGTCCGCTGGCCACACCCTGGTGCAGTTGTTGTGCACTCACACACAAGCATGTGCACACACACACAAACGTACATTTATGCATGTACAGACAAACACATACCATATTAAAACCTTTTCCATACATAAGTGCACACTGCTCGTCCCCCTTAGCAAAATATGTAAAGTGCACCTATCTCCTACTCACGTACTCACACTGTCATTCACGCTCTCTCTCTCTCAAATTCAAATTTGCTTTATTGGCATGCCTGTGTATATCAGTGTTGCCAAAGCTTACAAAGGACAACAACATAAAAGTATTAAGACATAAAAACATCTCTCGCTCTCTCCCTCTCTCTCTCTCTCTCTCTCTCTCTCTCTCTCTCTCTCTCTCTCCCTCTTTTCCGCTCCTAAAACATTTAGACAGTATTTATTTATGTAATCATATTTTAATATTCCCCAGCTGCTCTCCTTCACCTCTGCATGTTGCTGTCGAGCTAACTGCCTGAGAGACTAGCGCAGCCCCAAAACAATGCTACATATCCTTAACATCTTGCCTTAGCAGGCGCTGTGTGTGTTGCTAGGCTGTTATTAGCTGCGTTGCACTGTCTGTAAAGAGGGAGGAGGGAAGGATCTTTGTGTGTGTGTGTGTGTGTGTGTGTGTGTGTGTGTGTGTGTGTGTGTGTGTTCGTGTGTGTGTGTGTCTTGGGACAGAGAAGACACAGCAGTGATTTATCACCCAGTTTATTCTGTGAGTCGCTCTGGCTATCACCGAGTGTTTCTCCTGGAATGAAGGGAGACGTAATTTAAATTGATATGACTTGCCCTTGGCCTGCCGAAGCCTTGTGTGCACCATTGTTTTTGCCAATGCGTCTCAATGCAGACGAGTGTGTGTTTGTGTGTGTGTGTGCGCGTGCTGTGTGTGTGTGTGTGTGTGTCCAGTGCCTCTCCAGGTTATTGTTATTTTCATGTAGCATGGAGTGACACAGAGGTCAGTTCAGTCCTTGGAGTGTGTGCGTGCGTGCGTGCATTCATGTGTGTGAGTGTGTGTGTGTCTGTGTAGTAGAGACATTGCACTGATATTAGATGCAGCAGCCACACAACCTTGTTGCAGGCAAACCAAAAATCCTGTGCCTATTTTCACCACTAAGTAAGCTGCTCTAACACAGGACATTGTTTTATCAAGTGTGTGTGTTTGTGTGCATGCGTGTGCGTGCATGTGTGTGTGTGTGTGCATGTGTGTGTGTGCATGCGTGTGCGTGCATGTGTGTGCGTGTGTGCGTGTGTGTCTGCATGTGTGTGTATGTGTGTGTGTATTTTCTGCAGCATTATTTTGTGTGGGTCTGTTTTTGTGTAGGGGGATGTGGTGGTGTCCATGGATGTGTGAACAGGTTGTGAATGTGTGAAAGGAACATGGAGCAGGGGAATCGAGCAAAAGGAATAAAAGCATGTCTGTGTGTGGGTGGGTGTTAGAATGTAGTATGTGTGACAGACATTGGTGTGTGAGGACACTTGTGTCAGTATGTGTGTGTGTGAGAGAGAGAAATGTAACATTTGTGTGTGTGTGTGAGTGGGTGACTTCCCTTTGCTTCAGAGGAAGCAATCTGGCATCCTTTTCATAACACATTGTGGGCCGACGACAGGATTCACAGTCTGCTACTTGACCATAACCTAATAACTATTTTCTCTCCTTCCTTTTCTCTCTGTCTCTCTCTCTACACCCCCCCCCCCCCCCACACACACACACACACAAACACACACACACACACACACACACACAGAACAGACCCAGGTTGTGAGAATGTGAGAATGCTTTTAAACATGCTTCTGCGTGAGACCAGTCACCCTTCAGTAACCCCCCTTTCACAGCAATGTTCAATTTAAATAGGGACCCGCTCCTTTCTGGGAACACAGCGAGAATAAACAAGCACATCCGTTTCTGAAAGTGCATTTGTTGCAAGCGGGGTGAAGGAAAGGGCCAATGGGGATGTACGGAGAGGCATGTTTCACTACTTTGTTGGCCTTTAATGTGATGATGGGGAACAACGCACACGGCTCTGGCTTTTCCTTACTACATGCTGAGGTGAAGTCGTGCTCTTTTCCTCAGCATCAATAGTTGACAACTTAATGGATTTCCAGCTGGAAAGCACTGCTCAAACTTGCCTAAGTATGCATAAAAGCCAAAGGGCAGTAAAGAGAGGCAGAGGGGGGCAGAGAGGGGGATAGAGTAAGTTAGAGAGGGGGATGAAGTGAGCGAGAGAGAGGGCAAGAGGGTGATAGAGTGAGAGGGATAGAGAGGGGGATAAAGTGAGCAAGAGTGAGGGCAAGAGGGGTCACTTCCACACTGAAATGGAGGATGGGGTCATGGCCACACATGTGCTGGTGTTTTTTGCTCCTGATTGTGTTCTGTGCCTGTGTCTTCTTGTGTTTGTTTTGCTTTTCTCTCTTTGTTTTGCTATTTCCCTCTTTCTCTTTGTCTGCCCCCTATCTCTCTCTCTCTCTCTCTCTCTCTCTCTCTCTCTCTCTCTCTCTCTCTCTCTCTCTCTCTCATTCTCTCACACACACTCTCAAGTGGTCATGGTTATTTTCTGTGCTGTAGCTCGTCCTTGAGATGCAGTCTTAAGACCACGTACAGAAACTACGTGAACAAGCTGCTGTAAAACAAAGGCGAGGGGATTACAGTGGCTTTCTCCTTTGTACTTAGCATTAGCTGAGGCCTAATGGTGGCTTCAGTTACCTCCACAATTATAAAGCGTGAACAGAACACTCCCATAAGGTTTTAAGCAGCTATTCTCCATGACTATCCATTCACCGTAGATATCACAGGCCCAGGGTTGTGTTTATGGCTAAAATCGGACACACATTCACAATGTTAAATGGTTTCATCATCAGGGCCTGTGGTCTCCAGGTGTTTTGCAGCTATATTTTCTTTGTGCTTTAGTAGATGGGGTGGTCACTGTGAGATCTACAATGATTACATGGGATTTTCCCCCATTCTGATGAGGATTAGGTATGTGTCTGTGCATGTGCGTCTGGTGTGTGTGTGTATAGGGGGATATGCGTGTGCCAAAGAAGAGAGAGAGAAGAGAAGGGGGACAGATAAAGAGAGAGAGAGACACTGGTAGAGAGAGAGAGAAGAAAGCAGATTCCCTCAAGCTGCATATGGAAGTAGTCACTCATTAAAGCCTGCAGAGACAAAGCCCCATGCTGTTATACTGACACACACACACACACACACACACACACACACACACACACACACACACATTCACATTCCTGTACCAAAGTTGTATGGTGCCCGCATCCTTCCTGTCATGTAAGACTGGACAGAGAACTCTGAAATCCGCAACAAAGCCTGTTTAACAGACCACGCATGCAAGCGCGCACACACACACACATACACACACACACACACACACACACACACACAGCCATATGTGCACCCCTTCACGCCCCTCATAGACCAGGTACCAGTTAGGACACACACTGTCCTGATAGAAAGTAGAAAGTCTAGATGCTGTGTTTCCCTCCTGGTGGGGGGTGGTGGGGAAGAAGGCCATTCCAGTAAAGGGCCATCAGCAAAAAGCTGCTTGGTGAGCCCTCGCCATGGGTCCCACTGCCCAGGGAGCGAGGAAATGGTATTTGGGCCATGCGCATTAAGCCTGTTAAAGCAATCTGTGACATCACTCCCCCCCACCGCTCCCCCTGCCACAGCACTGCACCCAGAGACGATGTGCTACATGTTACGGTCCATATTCTCTCTCTCTCCACACACTTTCTCTTTCTCTCTCTATTGCTCTCTCTTTCTCTGTCTCTCTCTCAATTGCTCTCTCTTTTCCTCTCCCCTCCCCTCCCTCTCTTTCTCTCTCTTCTGCACTCTCTCTCTTCTTCCATCTATCCCTCCATTGCCTCTTTGACTCTCTGTCTCACTCTCTTCCCTACCCTGCCACCCTTTGTCTGTCTGCTGATTTTTGTTCCATTTCTTTCTATTTCTCTCCTTGTTCCTCTCTTTCTCTTTGTCTCTCTCTCTCTTTGTCTCTCTCTCTCTCTCTCTCTCTCTTCCTCTCCCTCCCTCTCTCTCTCTCTCTCCTCTATTTCTCTCGTTTTCCCTCTCCTGTGCCTCTCACGGTGGAGAGAATCAATCAGACTTGCGCTCTCCTCTTGGTTGGCTCTTGCATGCTTGAGCCGACGGCTTAATCCAAACCTTCCGTGCCTTTGCCCCTTCTTTACAGAATATTTGCATTTAATTACACTAAGTGGCACTGATTTGGAAAACACATGGGTGTGTTCATGTCTGTGTGTGTGTGTGTGATCGAGTGAGTGAAGATTGGTCTAATAAAAATAAAGTCTGTGTGTATGTATTATTGTGTCTGGCAATGGATGTATATGTATAAAAATGCTACTCATCTTTCTGTCTCTGTCTCTGTCTGTCTGTTTCTCTCTCTCTCTCTCTCTCTCTCTCTCTCTCTCTCTCTCTCTCTCTCTCTCTCTCTCTCTCTCCACCTTTCTCTTTCTCTATCTCTCTGTCTCTCTGTCTACTGTGTGTATGTCTGTGTGTGTGTCTGTGGACATGTATGTGGGTGTGTCTATTGATCAAATGAGCGCATACATTTGGGGGTTTTATAAATACGTCAGAGGACCTGATGGCTTCTCGTGTGAACACATTTGCCATGTCAGCTCTTTCTGTGTGTGTGTGTGTGTGTGTGTGTGTGTGTGTGTGTGTGTGTGGATGTGTGTGGATGTGTGTGTGTGTGTGTGTGTGTGTGTGTGAGTGAAAGAGCGAGATGGGGGTGTGTTTGTGTCAGTGAGTGAGTGATGGGAATGTTGGGGATATGTGATGGGGAAAACTGGGTGTTGTCCACTGCCTGTGTATGTATGTGCGTATCCATGTGATGATTAACAATGTGTGTGTGTGTGTTTATACATTGCCGTGTGTGTGTGTGTGTGGGCATGATTACGTTAGTATGTGTGTGTGTGTGTATAAGTGTGTATGGGTGTGAATGTTACCAGTGCACAAACCCATGTTCCAGTCTCTGGTAAAACCATTGAGGCTTGATTTCCCGCATACAAGCAATAGGAAACCTTAACTCAGCTAGAGAACTCCACTCGGTATGAATGTGTGTGTGTGTTTTTTCACTTTCCATTGGTTGCAGATTTTCCTGGTGGAGCTACCTAGGGGAGATATTGTGGGAGTTTGGGTCAACTCTTAAGGGTGTGTATGTGTGGGTGTATGTACAGCAGAGGAACATGAATTTCTCTCAAATTTCCTGGAGCTTACACATATCAATGCTTTGATTCACATATATTATCTTATTTGAGTGTGTGTATGTGTGTGTGTGTGTGTGTGTGTGTGTGTGTGTGCATGTGTGCAGGTGTACAGAGCTGGCAGCTGGGTCACTCGCAGAGGATTTTATCAATAGTGATTGACGTTCTCCATCTCTGACTCACTGAGGAGATGTCTACTCCTCCATTTTCTGTATGTGTGTGTGTGTGTGTGTGTGTGTGTGTGTGTGTGTTTTAGGGGTGGCACGGTCCTGGGAAAAAAACCGAACCGAACAATACGCCTGTTGCGGTGCAATACGCGTGTAGACCGTGGTTCGCAAAAAAAAAAAAAAAAAAAAAGCAGAATGCCCGTATGAAACCACGTGGTTCTCTTTCGCGCCAAAGAATTGAAGTGACAGCGAAGTGTGGATGACAAGTGCAAATATGGCAAGTGACAGTGGAGAAGGCATGTCGTACATTGAGGATGCCCCCGCATCATTCAAATCAGGTGTGTGGGAACATTTTGGTTTCCCCATTACATACGATGACGCCGGCAAAAAATTGATTTAGAACTCATGTAGGCTGATAATTGTCAAAGCCTTTATTCACTCCCGGTACAAGAAAAGCGAACGCGTTTTAACCCCTTCCATAAAGTTATGATAAACTCTACCTCTTTGCCAACAGTCACTTTGCCTACATCGGGTAAATAAATTATTAAATGTAGTGACTTATGGACCTCAGTTTTGCCTAGTGCCTTATTGACTAGATTTATCAAACCAAGTAGGAAACACTGAATGACAAGAATGAGGTGGCTATTTTTTATAGCTCGAGTGGCCGACAGCAGACTAGTGATTGATGCTTCTCTTGTATTGAGAATACACCGAAGAAGAAATCTTCAGCAAAATCTTGCTTCTTCCTACAACATGTTTGACTGGACAGCGTGACAACTTCACAGGTATTTCAGTTTCTGTGTTTATGTAGGCTAGTCAATGCCCTTGTAGTGCAGATCTGATATGATGCCAATATTGGTAGCTTTCCAGCGTTTGTTTCATGCAGTTGTAAGCGAATGGTAATATTTTGCAGACAGTCGCGAGGTTTTTGAGGTATTCCCTGTGTCAATACATGCATTGATAGCACAGTTGACATGAATTGTATAGCTGTGCCTATAGCTTTCAATGGGATTTTGGCTAAATACGCGCAGAACACGCGCAGAAAAATAGAATTTCTATTTTCTAACTGCAAGTAGGTCTCGCCTCTTGCCAGAAAACGTTGACAAACTGATTTTCTTGCAGAAGAATATGAAAATTAAGTGAACAGGGGATGTTTGTTTTAAACAGTGCAGTGATTGGTTTTATTGCAATATTTTATATTGGCTGTAGGCCTATGTGTATTTTGTTATAAATCGTTATAAGAATACAGTGGCAGTGCAGATTAGATAACAAATCCAGCCATACTTTTCAAAACACTGCACTTTAATTAAAAAAAATAAATAAAAAATACATCCTCACTGTCAGGAATTAGAAGAGTTTTTGATTCTGTTTTTGTATATAGGTGGTTGGTTGGTCGCCACATAAAAGTTTAAGTTTTAACACACACATCTGTTCAAAAGTAAGCTTTAAGAACTCATTTTTCTTTCTTCCAATTATGAAAACTCTGTTGGCCCTATCATGCCGCGGCGCACTGTGCAGTCGCGACGTGCACATGGTGTCATTACTATTCTGTGCCAGCGCACCGTTCATTTTTTCAGGCAAAAAAATCACGTTGTCTAGATAGCAGATGACACTGCGCCATCACGGGTGTGTCAGCGAAAAGAAGAGGTGTGGTCTGGCGCAAAGCGTGCCAGATGCTATTATAAGGACGCAAAAATTAAATCCGCCAGTGACCAACAAAACCCTGGTCTGTCGTCAGTTGGGCATTGCTGAAAAGCTATTTTATGGGCGCACAACGCTTTGGGAGATCGAAAGGGATCCCCCTCTTGATGAGTCGCTGTTAGGGGACGATAGCTATCCACTAAAGGCATGTTTATTAACACATACATCATGCCAACAACAGGGCTTAAAACATCTTCAAGCTCCAAAACGATGTCCAATTGCATACGACTACGAATCTGATTATTTACTAAGTGCAACGACATAAACACTGATACATATTTTGCAATAATGCACATTCATTGAGCAATCAGTTTTTAATAAACATACACACATTGTTCATAACCAAAGGAAACACACATTGTTCATAACCAAAGGGAAACAGTAAGTGTAAAAAACAGACTTAAATATCCATCCCGGAAGATTAACTGCTCATGCACGAGCAGATCGGTCTTCAAAGTAAAACGCTCCTGATGGGAAACACGCCATCGTAATAGCAACAAGCCATGGACAAAGCGCGGCTGCCTGCCCGAACACACCTATGATTAATTAGGTAACTTAGGACCGACCCTTTTGAACCATGCGCCAGGCGCAATCTTCACTTTTCTCGTTGTAAAAATAGCATATTGTCTCGACAACGCCCCCAAAGCAACTTGCGCGACAGACTTAAGACAATGTGCATATGATCGTGAAAATAGAGCCCTGTGTGTGACAACAGACACCTGGTTCCTCTAGATGCCACAAGATGGCAGCAAACGCTCCTGACACTTTGTATAAATACTGTAGTAAATAAAAAAGCTGTTGAAATTATCCATGTCTTCCCTCTTGCTGTTTCAAAATACTACCTGGCTTTTTATCAGAGATTGTTCATACAATACGCTTATGTTAACTCAAACTCAGTTTGTGCATGATTATTTCATTCTAACTATAATTTTAACCTCTCTTAAATGCTTAAAAACTATGGTTATTTAAGGTAAATAGTATATGCCCAAATATAAAGTACTTGAGATTAAATTAAAAAAAAAAAAAAAAACGCAATACATACCGAACCACAGACCTCAAACCGCAATACGTACCGAACCGCGACTTTTGTGAACCGTGCCACCCCTAGTGTGTTTGTGTTTGTGTGTTGGTGTTGGTGTTTTTTCTCCATGGTGTTAGATTATAAGTCAAATGTGGCTTGTAAAACAATAGCAGGCTTTGTGTGACAGCATTCATGCATGCACACAGACACACACACAGACACACACACACACACACACACACACACACACACACACACACACACATCAAACATTATTTTTATATTCTTATTTTGCCTTATCAAAGACACAAACAAACACTACACACACATACACACACGCGCAAGGGAGAGTGTCAGGCTGGCTAGCAGTGACAGGGCCATTTGTAGCGCTCATGAGAGAGAATTATTAAGCGAGCGAGCCTTGGTCAGCCATCTTTGATCAGCATGCATTATTCTGCACCGCCCCTTCAGACCCCCATCTTTTGTTTGGGCTCATTTAGCCCACTGGCACAAAGACATCACAACCACCAGTCTGATGTTGACAGGTGTGTGTGTGTATGTGTGTGTGTGCATACATACATGCATGTGTGCATCTTTTAGTTGCATGTCTGTGCATCAGGATGTCTCTGATGGTACTGCAAGCCTTTGTGTGTATGAGAGAGAGAGAAAGAGAGAGATAGTACATGCAAGTGTAAAGTGTGAGTGTGTGCGTGTGCACACTTATTTTTGTGTAGTTGTATATGCATATACAGTACTGTGCAAAAGTCTTAGGCAGGTGTGAAAAAATGCTGTCAACTAGAATGCCTTCAAAAATGGAAGTGTTAATCATAATCATACTGTGATAGATTGATGAACATAAATGATTAACACTTCCATTTTTGAAGGCATTCCTAGTTGACAGCATTTTTTCACACCTGCCTAAGACTTTTGCACAGTACTGTATATATTACATTAACATTACATTACACTTAGCTGACGCTCTTATCCAGAGCGACTTACAGATATTCACAGGGTTTTAGTTACAGTCCCTGGAGCAGTGTGTGTGTGTGTGTGTCTGTGTGTGTGTGTGTGCGTGTGTGCGTGTGTGTGTGCGCGCATGCACACGTGTGTCCACCTGACACTGTTTAAAGTGTTTGAAATCTTATTTTGAAAGGTTAACCACCACTAAAATTTGGTTCTCAATCTGACACACCATTCTAGTGTGTGAAGTGTATGTTTTTGTGTGTGTGAGATAGAGAGAGAGAGAGAGAGAGATGTGCTTGTATGTGTGTCTGGTGGTGGTGTCTGTGTGCCAGGAGGTTGTGCTTTCTGAACAGACTGAAATCACATTTGACCTCTGTCAGTCTATGCACAGATCATCCACATCACCCTCTCTCTCTGTCATAACACACACACACACACACACACACACACACACACACACACACACACACACACACACACACACACACACACACACACACACACACACACACTGTGTTATTGTGTTGCCTGGAGGGCAAACCTGTGGTTGTCCGCACCCTGGTCTTTAATAAGACATGAGTCTCTCTGAACCCTCCGTCTCTGATGTCAAATCAGAGTTGACATCATTACTGAAAGAAATAACATGCCCCTCACGCACACACGCATACACACACACGCATACACACATACACACATGCTGATACACAGTTACGTTCACACTATCTCTCTCTCTCACTCTATGTCTGTCTGTCTGTCTGTCTCTGTCTTGCACTGAAAGATACACACACACTCACAAACATACATACTCACACACAAATCTCCTATTTTCTGTGAGTCTTGAGGAGGCTGTCATGTCTGACAGCACGAAGAAGAATGTTCTAGAAAAAAAAAGAAAAAGTGGAGAGGAAGGGATAGCAGGGCCGAGCCAGTGAGAAGGAGAGAATAAATGATTAGAGGTAGAAAAAAGGAGTGTGTGTGTGAAGGAGGAGAAAGAGGATAAGAGAAGAGATGATGGTGAATCCTTTGTTTTTAATTGCTACTCACACATATAAACTGGCAACACAGAATCATCTTCACTTTGAATTTACTTATCCTTTCACTTTATTGCCATTATCATCTTTTATCAAATACTGCCCTTAATGGAATATAATATTTTAAAGGAGAACTTTGGTGTAAAATGAAAATTGGCATGTTAAAACATCATACTGAGTTGGTATGTTTGCTGAGGAGCAAAATTGAGTTAGCCAGTTGCATTCAGAACTTAACTATTTTCTACCGTTTGTCCAAAAAGGTTAACAATGGAAGTGGTAGGTGCCCTTAGACGAAGCACGAAGATTAAGCTATTGTTAAACCATTAAAACAGCTCGAAGAAACTCCACACTCCATCGGTAGTACGGTAGGAATCCTGTCCTATGACCATTTTATCATAACTCATCAAGGAAAAGAGAATGTACCAGGAAGATGTTCATATTAAGTCAGAGGCCTGGGGTAACCTATGAGTGTATGGCTACCCTAATAACATTTTCTGACATTTTACTGAGGACTTCTCTGTGATATATGTAAGTTGCTGTTGAGCTATGTGTGTGGACTGTGGAGCGCTGGAATTAATTAGGAGTCTGTCACTTATTAAACCAGCATTGTCAGGGGGGTGTATGGGGGTTGGGGGGTGGTGTTGTGCCATGTTGGATGTGTTGTGGTCTTGTGTGCGTTTACAGCATTTTCTTGGAATAATTTCAACATGAATGTCCCCTGACCTATGAGTATATTCATGTAAAATTCATTTGTGCTGTGCACGCACATATACCCATGTCAAGATCACTCTCATCTGAACAGATTCCACACCACATACATACTCTATTTTTTTATTTGATTTTTGGTCCAGACTCATACACACACCCGCATACAGTACATGCGTGCACACACACACACACACACCTTTCTGTTCCTTGGAAACCCCTACCATTATGAGTGTCTCATGGCCCTTGTTCTGGGGCATCCTGCCATCATGACACTCTTTGGAGCTGACGGCCAATAAGGCTTCCCTCCACTTACTGTTGACGGGCTCAACCAGCAGCCCCACCACTGCTCACCATCTCTCTGTCAGTCTCTCTCGCTGTTGCTGTCTCTCTCTCTCTCTCTCTCTCTCTCTCTCTCTCTCTCTCTCTCTCTCTCTCTCTCTCTCTCTCTCTCTCACTCTCTCACTCTCTCTCTCCCCCCTCTGTCCTTACTGCTCTATCACTCTATCTCATTCTTTGTCTCTCTTTGTCATATTCTCTTTATTCTTCCCCCTATCTCCCCCCCTTTCTATCTTTTATAGCCCTCCTCCTTCTACCACCCTCCCCCCACTATCCATATCTTACTCTTTCTGTTTCTCTGTCATATCATTTTTGTTAGTCTTTCCCTTTTTTGTCTCTCTGTCTTTCTCATCTCTTTCTTTTCCTTTTTGTTTGGCTGTGTTGATTCACCCCTGCTCTCCTCTCCCCAGATCTGATTTTTTTCTCGCCTTCTCTTTTTATGTCTTACTTTCTCATTTTTTTCCCCTCCCTGTAACATCTGCCCTCTTCTTTCTCTTTTATATGTCCCTCTCTCTCGCTCTCTCCCTCATTTCATCTCTCTTTCTCTCTGTCTCTCCCTCATTCCCTTTCTCTCCTTCAGTGTTGTTTGTTCTCACACCCTTGGCTCCCATTTCACGCCCACTCTACCTCTCCTGTCGCCGCAGCAACAGATTTACCGGCGCCATGGGATGAGGCAGTGCATCCGAGATGTGCTTATGGCTGTTATTCGTTTTCTCCCTGTCTTCCTTTCTTGCTTTTCTTCCTTCTTTTACTGTTTCTTTGTTTCTTTCTGTCTTTCAGACCGCCTATTTTTCATTTTTGTTTTGTGTTCTGTTTCTCCTGGTTTCATCACCTCTTTATTTGGCTGTCTCTGAGGAGTAATGGGGTCATGAAGAGTCTCTATGCATGCCTTCAAATGCAGATGAACACACAAATACATGCGATCACACCTGCGCACACACACCCACCCACCTACACACAACGCCCAACACACAACGCCCAGCACACACACACAAACACACACCACATAAACACCTGCTCATATATTGACTTATTGTCTTTCTTTGTCTCTCTCTCTCGCCCACACACACAAACACAGACAGACAGACAGACAGACAGACAGACAGACAGACAGACAGACAGACAGACAGACAGACAGACAGACAGACAGACAGACAGACGGACGGACGGACGGACGGACGGACGGACAGACAGACAGACAGAGTGGCAGAGGAATAGACACACATGCCCTCGTGGCCCCTTTAGGCAAATATATGGGCTTCTGCAGGGTCACTCCAGACACACTCAGGTACAACATCACACACAGCCTCCCATCCTGCTTGCTAACGTTATTGCGCCGCTCTGTGTGGACCGCCCATAGCAATCCTCCCTATAATGTCAACTAAGAGCATTAAGAGAGAAACTTGTGTGCATAATCTGCTGAATCTGTGGTCAGTATGTCATAATCCCCCAGAGGTCAGACATGGCCACCAGCCTGATGTTGCCAGAAACGTAGGAGTAGAAGTAGTTCTAGAATCAGATGATGAGGGTCAATGGGACAGTGGAACAAGAACATGGAACCAGGAACATTTCTGTGGTGTGTTTATACATAGATTTTGCAAAAATCTTTCTGCTATGCGGTTAATGCATGGGTAAGGTTTATATATGGGAATACATTTTTAAAAGTCTGACAAGCAGGGCAACACAATTTATTAAAAATAAAAATGTACTTTTATCCATGTTATATTTATGGTTTTATCCATAACCAGCGTAGCCACTATGTGTATGTGGTTGTGTGTGAATTGCTGCATGCACTAGTGTGGAGAAGTGGTTGCGGGCAAAGCTGAACGCTACAACAACTCGATAGAACACAAGCCCACGACCATACAGTCTATACCCCCGACTGCAACGCAGTGTCATTGCTAGCCCAACATTTAGGAATGCTAATAAATATGTCTTTGTTTTCATCAGTGGTACAACTGCTGAATTAAGGTTCAGCTTACACATTTACAACAAAGTCAGTGTGTGACTGTTTAACTACTTTCTGCTACTTTGTAAAATTTGTTAAGTTAAGGTTGGCTGAATTTTGTAATTGAATGTTATGAGGACAACCTGTGGAGTTGGGCTGGATTTACAACGGTTTGGAATGCGATTCAGCCATCTCAATCAAGGAACTGCACAAGCCACAAGTAGGCCACACTGTCCAGGGGTTTGGATTGATAAAGTCTGTGGGCCGTGCGAAAGTAAACAGTCATCATGACAAATACGAAGTAGCCTAGCCATGTTGCACATACAGCCAACTCAAGAGTGCAGTGAATGAATGAATGGATGAATGAATGTTGAGGTAGCCAGCAGCCATCCAGCCAGCCATTTCGGATGAACCAACTGTGTCGGCTACATCGGTGATGCAGAGAGTAGTGTAAAACGACGGATGATATGACGCAGATTATCAATTGAAAGTTAGCATTTGGCGGGTGCGGCCAATACATGATTTTGTGTTGTATAATTACATTAAATCATGTCCTGCGGTTTATATACGGTGTGGCTAATATACTTGAAATTATGGTATACCTCAAAGTAGCATTTTTTGTTCGCCTCCAGGTGTCTGTCAGCTTCATTGCCGTGGTGATAGTGGTGTAGATAGAGCCATAGCTAGAAAGGACGGTGTCTTTCACTGCTAAATACACCATGAATAAGAAGAGAGAAATTTGAATAAACTAGAATTTATCTTTTTTTTCCTTACACACTCTTCATCGCTCTCCATTTTCCTTCATGGGATTTTTTTTTTGCTTGCTCATTTTGCTTTGCTCTCGTTCTCTCTCTCCCTCTCTCTCTTTCTCTCTCTCTCTCTCTCTCTCTCTCTCTCTCTCTCCTTCTATGAGTGCAACTTCCATCAGTATTGTGTGCATCTCTGGCTGATGGAGATGAACGCTAACAGCCCCTATAAACGGGGCCAATAAGGTTTAGTCTGGCCAATATGAGCCCAGGCCCCTCCCCCAGCTAGAGGTCTGTGTGGGACTTATTTTTCTGTTATGGTTTATCCTGCTCCCACTCGCTGAATCCTGTAACCAAGGCTAGTGGAGTATAGGGTGGGCCAAAAGTACTGAACACATTTTAAATGCTAACATATTGGCTTCTAAAAATCTAATAAAGTACCAAATATATTTGTTGCCTAAGTGACATACAGAAATGTATGAAACATAGGCTATATTATGTTGGCACAACTCCATTCTTCGCTGCGAATTAGAGATGTCTTTTATGTAAGGGTAGTAACCAGGGGCCTCATGTACTAACACTTGCGTGGATTTCCTACTGAATCTGTGCGTACGTGAAAAATCTGGAAAGATGCGTATGCACAAAAAAATTCAGATGTATCAATCCGTGCGTAAGCAGGTTTCCACGCACATTCTCTTTGTACATGTGAAATCCAGCGCACATGCACGAGCCCGACTCTCCGCCTTGTCTCCTCCCTCAAGTACCCCACATTGAATATGCTAATTAGTATAAATAGGCCTGTAAGTAGTGCTCCCGTTGAGAGAATAGATATGGAGAAAGGAAGGAAAAATAACTTTTCGGCATGCGAGGTGAATGTGCTGATTTCGGAGGTGGAGGCCACACACAAAATCTTGCTTGGTTCACTTTCCACCGGAATCAGCACCAAAACAAAACAATTGCCTGGACAAATGTGGCAAAGGCAGTAAGTGCGGTAAGGTCAGAAACACGGGCCGTGCTGATGGTCCGACAAAAATGGTCCGACATAAAAGTGGATGTGAAAAAGAAAGTCGCTGTCTCCTATGAATGATTAGAATAATTACAGCATAAACTATACCATGTGTATATTTTCCAGTACATTCACTTTAGGTGTTAAATGTCTTACCAAGTAGCCACCCATTACGCACCATGCTGTTAGTCCGGATGAAGGAGTCATGGGTTGCCCGAGGCCACCTTGCTACGATATTTGTAAGGCGCATTTGGGCATCACATATTATTTGTACGTTTATTAAATGGAAATGTTTCATGTTCACATACGCATATTTCCCCCGAGATGGCGCCTTTATAAATATGTGTGAAGGTCGATCGCTACGATTACTTTTGGAAAACCGGCTATCGCTGCAAATTCCGCTTTAATGTTTGATTGATTGATATCAAGTAAATATGGCTTATGGTTACTCCATGCAGCACCAACAACTCTAGTCAACTACTGTCAAGAATTTAGCGACAAACATCTCATGGGAGATATATATATTAGCATGAATGACATCCACAGTCCTGAAAATATGCTTAAGCAGTCATCCCTGAATATGATTTTACCGCGGCTTCTGATGTCCTTGATTCCATTATAGCTATTATAGTTTTATGTATCTGTTAAAGTTAACCCAACAGTGTCACATTACGCGTGTAAACAATAAGCCATGATTGAAGTGCGTTTAAAAGCATGCATCATGACGTTTAAAGCCACCTTTACCTAGCCGCAAATTGCAATATTATGTCATGACTCGTGAGTGAGTACACCTGAAGTTATTGCGCTGCATTGCCTCTATGTGCCGCCAACTGACCAAATGCACTAGAAACGTGCGTACGCCAGCCATGAAGTTTGCGTGGAGGCCCGCACTTTTTCACGTCAAGTCAGTGTCTGTACATCCGAACTCTGGCGTGGGAAGTGGCGTACGGAGCTTTTTTGTGCGTACGCAAGTTTTGTACATGAGGCCCCAGTTCTCCACAAAATACAGCTAACAATGTTTCTAAATAGGCTACAAACCTGAATTAAAAATTATAAAGAGGGCATTAAACAGTGTCAATAGAAACATTTTGAAGTTAAATTTCTGAAAGATTGGTAAACTGTTTATGATTAAAATATGTGGCATTGTTCATTCCAGTCATAGCTCAGGAATTCCATCCCCCGAGATTCCCTCTTAAAGGCGTGGACTTTAAAACAAATTGTATGTATTACATATATTCTCTGCATTACATATGTTCTCCAAGACATGTTGGAGGTAGACCTGTTTTTAAAAGCACCGCGTATCTTCCGGAAGTTTGTAACAGCACACAGGTTCACTTTGGATTGTACCTTTTTAAAAGAGCAATAACAGCATGGACACCAAGCGTACCCTCTTCCTCTTCCTCATGAGACTCCAAGATCCCACCTGCACCATCAATCGGCGCAACGAAAACCTCTGCAAGTCAGGTCGCCACATATGTTGTTCCCCACCGGTGTACCCGAAACAAGCTAAATTATATTTGGTACTTTTAATCATCCTGTATTTTATTCAGTGCAAATGTTTACTTTGTGGGAGTCCAGAGAACAATGTCCTTGTTCTGTTCCCATGAACACATGTCTCTATTCTCGCTCGCACCCGCAAGAAACTCTCAAAACTCTCAAATTTAGACTTGTGCCACGTCCCGTGGGAGCCACTCTGTTGCAGACTTCTATCCCCAGCATCACTTCAAATGAGCCCAATGTGTGATTGCTTGCTGTGCCTGTTTCACTGCAATGAAATGGAGATACACATTCTGCTTGCCGTGAACCCAGACAGCTGGGAAGCAATGGATCATTGAGCCGCAATTCATAATTCATAATGAGGCAGATTAATTATTGATTTAATTTGGAGTCGCTGTTTTCGCCCAACATGACAATGGGGAAAAATGCTGGGATTAATGTTTAATCCTGAGCTCTCTGAAAATCACTGCATTGCGTTAATGCTTACACATCATTCCTCTAATCTGACAAAGAGGTGATTGAACAAGCAGGAGTGTGTGTGTGTGTGGTTGGGGTCTGCACACACACACACACACACACACACACACACACACACACACACACACACACACACACACACACACACACAGCGGAGTACTGAAAATATTGTCTAATTGTCTCAGTATTGCACTCATTGCACTCATATGACTCATTGTCATATGATCAGAAAAAAAAGTATTGTCAAAGCTCCAGAGCCCATAATTAGCGATGTGATTAGTGATGGATTGAGTGACCCGTCAGCTTAGGCAGTATGCCTGTGAAAGCTCAAACTGCCTGTGTGTACTCAGGCTAAATATCACAAGAGGTCATAAAAGGATGTTAAAGACACATTTGCTGTAGCAAGCTGCTTCTATTCCAAGCATTTAAAACAGAAGTGACAGTTCAGCCAGAAAGAGTCAGGGAAACAATTGAACATTCAGCAGGGGATTAGATATTCTTTGGCATAGGTCCAGTCATCAGCCCAGGTCTTGCATCGGTAGATTTGGCAGATTCTGCAATTGCCGTATGGCAGGGACTGGAATTACTTCCAAGCGAATAGACAGGGACCAAACTGGTGATGGTGAGAAAGGAGGAGGATGCGTTGACACGTCGGCACCTGAAGCAGCAGAAAAGGTGAGTTAGTCAAGACATTATTAAGCAGGTGGCAGCTGCTGATTGGTGGAAGACAGTGCGCTTCCATGACTTTAAAGTCTTCCTGGCAGATCTTGCGCAGGCTTACATATCTGAATAATGTCAGTGCTTGGGATGATGATGATTTGATAAAATCATAATTCTTTGATTATACTTATAGTTTTTCTTGATTTTAAGATTTCAGAAACATAAAAGTGATGAAAACATCAAATTAAGGAACATAGTTTAACAGACAAGACTTTGATGTTATCAACCTATCTGAAGTGATCTTGGTTCCTTAGTACAGATGGCTAGCTTTCCCGATGCTCATTTAATTCTCACAAGTCGAGATTCCTGCAGTCGCGAGAAGTGTTTACCACTGCCGCCGCTAGGGACAGCATAGGACCACAAAGGTTTACGCTGAAGTAAAGACCTCACTTCCGAGGTTGACCCACCCACAGCAAGACTTGCAGTATTTAGTTGACTGTAAAAGTGCTATTATCTCGTAATCCTCACGAGAACCTCACGAGATTCCTTCTGAGAACTGAGAATCGGGAAAGCTAACCATCTGTAACAGACAGTATAAAAATAACTCAGGAAAACCATCACTACTTAACATCTGGGATAAATGGCCATGTGTACTTTGGGAAATATTATACCCCTCAACCACAGCCACCTCTTCACTGCTTCTGCTGCTGAACCAGAGACAACAAATATTACTCTCTTTTTTCCCCTCAAACCAATGACTTATCCTCCCTCTAGCTCGGTATCTGTCATCTTGTCCAAATGTCTCATTCCCGCCATCCATCACTCTTTATGCACCAGCTCCATTTTGCCCTTATTGTTTGCACTGGACTGCTGCTCTGGGTAGCCAAGCAGGAAGGGCAGCCTCGGTTCCTGTGTCTTCTGCCAGGCACAACAGTATTCAGTGTGTGTGTGTGTGTGTGTGTGTGTGTGTGAGAGAGAGAGAGAGAGAGAGAGAGAGAGAGAGAGAGAGAGAGAGAGAGAGAGAGAGAGAGAGAGAGAGAGAGAGAGAGAGAGAGAGAAAGACTGTGTCTGTGTATTTATGAAGGAGTGTTTGAAACCTCCCCCTAGCCTTATCTGTGTCAGTGCAGGGGCATGGCCCTCACCCACCTCAGCTCTTCAGAGTCCAAGGATCAATGGATTAACCCTCACAGTCTAATTCTATTCTCACCAACACACACACACACGCACACACACACCCTGGATACAGTTGTCTGGCAGAAGACACATACGCATTAATGCAAGCATGCAACACAGTCAGACTTGCATTGAGATACACACATATAAATATATGCGACACACATGCACACACACTCTTACATACACATCATCACAATAGCCAAAGCACAACTGCATGCATGAGAGCAGGTGCCCCCTTCGATAAGGAAACAGTGCAGACGACACAGAGGAATTAGAGTGTCTGAGTGCAAAACAGCGGGGGGATTCCTCTGTGTGTGCATGTGTATGTGCATGTGTGTGGTGTGTATGAATGTGCATGGCCCGCTCATGTTTGTGTGTGGGGTGTGTGTTAAGGTCTCTTCCCAAGTCACTTTGGGTGCAGTAACGGACAGAAGGAGAGAGGAAATGGGAGAAAGAGAGGAGATTTGGTGGACATGGGGTTGGTGGTGGGGGGCAACGTATCACTTGTTTTGCCTTTCTCCTCTAAGCTTCTTAAGTTCCTTGATTCCTTTACCCACTACAACAAAGGAATTCCCGCCCTCTGTCACACAAACAGATACACACACACACTCACTCTCTCTCTCTCACACACACACAGACACACACACTCACAAACACACATGTGCACACACACACTCTGCTCATGCTTCTAATTCCATCATCTGGACGCAACACAATTTGACTAAGCCTGTAAGAGCACCATGTGCATTGTAAACAAACACACTTTTAGTATTGCACACACAGAAACACATACACACACATGCTTCTAAGGCAACATACTTACTCCTAATTCCTACATTTCCCCCTAATTACTGCTATTCTTAGTGATTGTTAAAGCTGACGGAGCCCTTTTGACAGACGGCCATGTTCCCCTGACGTACGCCTCCTCCCTCCCGCTGAAGAGCTCCTGTCTCCGGCCCAAGGCAGGGCTTACTCCTCCTGCACAAACACGGTTCCAGTCCGCTTGCGTGGGCTGGCCGGCTCCGACAGGCAGACGGGCTCGCGGTGCAAAGGAACAGGGACGAGGTTATGTGAGTTAGGAGAGAGAGAGAGAGAGAGAGAGAAGTGGAGGAAAGACGCACAAAAAGAGAGAGGGCAGCAATATGCTGGCAAATGCACCTCTCATTTCCTCTGTTTAGAGAGGCAGCATAAACTGGAGCCAGCGTGTGGTTTTTCGCTGCTAGCAAAACGTAGCTGTTAGCCAGGCAGCCATGGCTCAGCCTGTGAGTGAGTGTGTGAGTGAGTGAGTGTGTGTGTGTGTGTGTGTGGGGATAACTCGTGCATGCTTAAAGGTTGTTTTTTTAGTGACTGTTAATGTTGTGTCATATTGGATATCTTCAAAGAAACCTCTGCGATTTGTCTTTTGCGTTGTTCATGAAAAAGGCAGGGTGTGTGTGACTTTGAATGGGTAGCATTGTTTGCATGTGTGTGAGAGATTTTGTGCCTTTGTACATTGAGCACATGTGGAATCTGTCCTCAAAACTCACTAACCCCACCACTCCCACTGCCCAAAACACACAGACACACACACACACACACACACACACACACACACACACACACACACACACACACACACACACACACAAACACACACACACACACAGCCTGGGTCCTTTAGGCTTAAAGGGCTGAGTATTCCTGGCAGGGCCAAGTGTCCTGCACACGACAAATCCCCTCTGGCTCAGTCTCTCTCTCTTGTTCTCTCTCTGTCTGCCCCCAACCCACCTCTTTTGTTTGTGTGTAAGTGTGTGTGTGTAAGAGTGTCTGTGTGTGCGCGCGCACATATGTGTGTGATGTCGCTGCTGTCTTTCTGCATTCATCTCTATTTGGTGAACTGGCATCACGCAATCATCATCCGGACCCCTCCCTGACCTCTTACCCAGGGCATGGGGAGATGAGCACAAATGCATGACATGCTTCTCTTCATCATGTGTGAAGGCTTACACATATGTAACACCCCATCACCACCTTTAATTCACACACTTACACACACTCTTTTTCCTCTCAATTTTGCGGTCTCTGTCTCACACACATACACACACACACACACACACACACACACACACACAGAGTAGTTTGAAGGGCAGTGCGTTTGAGCTGGTTGCAGGAGGGGTCAAGAGAAGTTCTGGTTTCTTTAGGGTAGGGCACACTCTGCTATGTGCTGACTCATTGCTTCAATATGAATTGTACTCTCAGTGTGGGTGTGGGTGTGTGTGTGTGATCAATTTCATCACAGTGATGTTTTTATTGATTACTTATATTATGCGAGAGACTGTTTCCGGTCATGGTCATTGTCTCGTGTGGTATAATGGCATAATCGTCCTGTTTTTGCAAGTGTCATTTACAGACACACACACACACACACACACACACACACACACACACACACACACACACACACACACACACACACAGTTGCACGAACAAGGAACTGGCACTTAAACAGCATAAATGAGCAAATGGCCCAAAAGCACAGTAATTGCACACTCTCTCTATATCTTTAACGCACACACACACACACACACACACACACACACACACACACACACACACACACACACACACACACACACACACACACACAAATAGAGAGAAAGACATTCAAGAGCTCAGGTCCATTAATGATAATCTGGGTCCTGTTCATCTGCTGGTAAGACCATGTGTAGATGAGATCATGTTACAGCTTTCTCTCTCTCTCTCTCTCTCTCTCTCTCTCTCTCTCTCTCTCTCTCTCTCTCTCTCTCTCTCTCTCTCTCTGTCTCTGTCTCTCTCTCACTCACTCACTTCCTTACACACACACACACACACACACACACACACACACACACACACACACACACACACACACACACACACAGAGTACAGCTCATATTGAAGCATTGACTCAGCACAAAGCAAAGTATTTTGTTGACACATGAATTCGTTACAATTGATGCAGGTCATTGAAGTAGGTGTGTTTGTAAGTGCCCCATGTAAAGTATAGTGGGGGGAAGCAAAGAAAGAGTGTGCGTGAAGCTTAAGTGATCTTCTCTATTCATCAGCACCATTTATATTGACAGCTGTTTTATTCAATCAGGGAACACTGAAAGCTAATTTAATATATATTAGGATGCTCCTGTCTGTGCTCCCCAGGAGACATTTGATTGGATGCTTTTGAGCATGCTCACATTGATGTCCTCACAAGGACACAAGTCATGAAATTTGTCAGTTTCACTGAGTTTACACACCACATGCACGCACGCACGCACGCACTAGAGGTGTGAACCTTGACTCATCTCACGATTCGATTTGGTTACGGTTATTAAGTGAGCGATTCGATTCGATATCTTGATGCATCATGATTCTTCACATTAATTTTCTATATTACTTCACATGGCTTTGATTTCAGCAGCAAACACAAGCAGTCAGATATTACCTTCCTCTTTTATTTAATAAAACTCAGCAGTCACTTATAGTTATGGCAAATAACAAAAAATAAAGAAATAAAAAGCACTGGGCACAGGGCCCTTCCTGAAAAAACTAAGATTTTATAGAACAACACCACTACACATTGGTGTGAAACTGCACCTTTCTGTACTAACTTGTTTATCCAAAATACAAAATAATTATTAAATAATAATAATAATAATAATAATAAATCTTTTACACTGGACACTGGAAAGTGCAAAACATCACAGGTCAAACAATATGGTCAGACTTCAAAAACAAAATACTCTGCAGCGCTATAGTATACTCCTACAACAAAAAAATAACCGCACTGGATACACAGGACACTTCCTGAAAGTCTCTTCTCTGTTTATCCAAAATACAAAATAAGAGTTAAAAAAAATTCTTTAACAACACTGGACACTGGAAAGTATTAGTTTCAGCACTTAGGAAGTTCTAGGTTTTTGTGCAAGAACACCAGTTGATCTACATGCTCTGGTTTCAGAGTGGGTCTTTTTGCAGTGACCACATCTTCTGCTGTGGAGAAAACATGGTCTGCAGATACACTTGTGCCAGGGATACAAGTATCGCTTTGCCAGCCGAGAAAGGAGAGGAAATGTGACCCTGTGTACCTGCCACCAGTTTAAGGGGTCCTCAGTCAGAGGCAGGGATGGGGCTTTGCAGTATTTGTCCATTTCTTCTTCAGCCCTGGCATAGAGAGTCTTGGGTTCAACCGTACCTCCTGTATCACTGAAAGACTGTCTCAGCAAACTCACAAGCAGTGTGGGCAAGGACTGCCTTCTTTTTAGGAGCAGAAGGGCCTTCCATTGGTGTTTCTTCATCCAGAGTTCCTCTTTCCTCAGCCATATTTGTACAGCAGTTCTGAATGCATTCATTCTGTGTTGTACCAAAAGAAAACAGAAAAAATATTTTAAATATTAGTCAATTCAACAGCTAATGCTATCTATAAAACATGTTGTTGCTATGATCATTTTGTTATTTTATATTTTTTAATTTTATTTTTCATACATTTCATTTTTTATACATTTTATTTTATAAACATTAAATTACCTCCAAGGATGTTGCCGCCTCAGTCACTTCTTTATATAAATTCAATCTCTCCTCCTCTGTCAGAATCTGTCAAGCTGTCTCTCTCTCTTTCTTTCTCTCTTTCTGTTTCTCTGTCTCTCTCTATCTTTCCCTCTCTTTCTGTGTTGTAAAGTGAGGCACACACATGTTTAGTCTGATTGGCTAGCAGAAGTACATGGCTCGCCTCATTGCGTTAGTGAGCGCATCACTCCTGGTCCACAGGCCCACGCACCCACTGGGAGCAGGACTGTCATTAACCCACCATAGCTAAATCACAGTTAGCTGTGCACTGTGTGTGTGTGTGTGTGTGTGTGTGTGTGTGTGTGTGTGTGTGTGTGTGTGTGTGTGTGTGTGTTTGTGTGCATACAGTATGTGTGTTTGGCCTTATGTGCAACTCGGGCAGTTGACAAGCTTGTCTTTTGGTTTGATGCACATACAATGTACAACTTGTGCTCCCCTCCCTCTTCCCATCTCTCCCATTCCCTCTATCTCTTCCCTCTATCTCTTTTTCTCTTGCAAATTCAAGTTCAAAAGTTCTTTATTAGCATGACTGATTAGATACAGTGCTGCCAAAGCAATACAAATAACAAAAGGATGGTATCAAAATGAAGTACCTGTAACATACCAAATACAACAGTGTGGTTGTACAGCAGTACAGTAGTCAATAGTGTGATCATTGGTTTGTGTGCATGTGTGTGTGTGTGTGCGTGCACAAATAGACTATATACTACATGTTTGTATATGTGCTGGTGGCCAGCTGTGACAGTGGCTTGGCACACATGTGAAGGACATGCAGTCGCCCGTGTGTTTGTAAACATTGCCTATACAACACAGATGTTACATCACTGTGCACCTAAAGCCTGTGTGTATGTGTTTGTGTGTGTGTGTGTGTGTGTGTGTGTGTGTGTGTGTGTGTGTGTGTGTGTGTGTGTGTGTGTGTGTGTGTGTGAGAAAGAGACAGAGTGTGTATAAATGTAAGTGTGTGGGTGCATGCGACTTTACCAAGAGCCCCGACTTTACCAAGAGCAGTATTGCAGCCTTTGTAGAGAAACATAAGGACTGATGTGAGCTTGTTGAGCAGATGTGTGTGTGTGTGCATGCGTGTGTGTGCATGCGTGAGTGTGTGTGCACTTGTGTGCATGTGTGTGTGTGTAACAGGAGAGGCATTATGGAGGTCTGTCTGGATGGTGCTGGGTTAATTGCATGATTGCTTTAATGTGTGTTTTGCCCATCAGACCCTCTCTGGGTGGAATTATGATAATAGATTCCCACTGAGGTAACCACATTGAAAGGGGTGGGAATAAGAGAGAGTGGGGGAAGAGGGAGAAGAGAGAGACAGAGAGAAGAAGTGAGAGAGAGAAAAAGAGAGAGATAAAAAGAGGGTGGAAGAGACAGCAGGTAAGAGAACTGTAGACTGGGTGAAGAAGGGAGGGGGGAGACAGAAAGAGAGAGAGAGAGAGAGGGAGTGAGCAATAGAAAGAGAGAGAGAGAGATAAACAAGAGGGTGGAAGAGACAGCAGGTAAGAGAGAACTGGAGTGGGGGAAGAAAGGAGGTGAGATAGAGAATTAAACAAGAGGGTGGAGGAGACAGCAGGGAAGAGTGGGGGAAAGAGGGAGAGACAGATGCGATAGAGCGAGGCTACACCTAAAAGAAGGAAGGATACAGTGAGGTGAGAGACAATGAGAGGAGAGAGAGAAAGAGTGAGAGAGAGAGAGAGGCTACACCTAAAAGAAGGAAGGATACAGTGAGGTGGGGGAGAGCGAGTGAGCGTGATGGAGTAGGAAATGAGGGAGTGCTGAATGCAGAGAAAATGAGCAGTGGAAAAATGAAAAGAGATAGATGATAAAAGCCATGGCTTTCTGAATGGTGTGTGTGTGTGTGTGTGTGTGTGTGTGTGTGTGTGTGTGTGTGTGTGTGTGTGTGTGTGTGTGTGTGATAGTGATGGCGCTCCATTAATATTTATACCTATTATCCACTGATGCATGAAGAGTAGAGACAGCATTCTGACACACACACACACACACACACACACACACACACACACACACTCACGCCGCACACACAAGAGTAATGCAGTGTTATCGATTTCTGCGGTGTCATTGCTGTTGTGTGCAGGAAAGCAGTGGTGTGTTGAGAGAGGGAGAGGCCTTGTATGAATTGTAAACATCATCAGCACAGGCTCACTTGCTACAGGCCTCAAACACAAGTACAGTCCTCAAACACCAGCTAGCAGAGAGACAAATATGTTGCAATCATTACAACACACTTGCTCACAACATACAACACACACAAACACACTTGCTCACAACACCCACGCACACACACACCAACACACTTGCACACAAGAGACACACTTGCACACAAACAGTCTGCCTATAAGCCCACTACATTCTGATGCAGTTCAAGGCTGACCTTATGTCTACATGGCCAAGGGCAAAACTGGTTAAGATAGAGATCATGATCATGACATGTTACGACCAAGTCAATAAAAGCATTCATTCAGCATGTGAAGGGAAAACCTCTCCTTCGAAACTTCAAAACAATGTTCAGTGTTTCCCACAGAACAAGTAGCATTGTGTGGTGCTAGACCATGCACCAACCCATGGTTGGTTTAATGTAATGTAATGGAAGAGAGTCAGTTCCTACATGCTGGGTTCTTGAGGAGGTGATGTGTCAGGGTGGAAAATCAGTAAGGACCCAGCACTGAGTGCTTGTGAACCACTGCTGCACTGCTATTTC
>CM050209.1:3530000-3540000 GCA_027475355.1 Coilia nasus
TCCCTACACAACAACGGCCTCTGGTTGCACGGCAACCAGTTGTAGTTTACGGTGACATTTTATATGTTTTCCCATGACACTCCCATTAGTAATGAAGTCCTCCATGTCCACCCCAAAGTGAAGTAACAGGTGCATAAAGCTAGCAGAGGCTGTGGTCTAGGATACATTTATATACAGGCTCCCAGGAGAAAAGGGCTTCTTGACATTTCCACCTTTTTGATCTGCCTTTGCTCATGCCACATGCTCCGCCCAGGTTGCCATAGTGACTGATGGCAAAGGTGTGTTATGTGCCCTGAAAATGTGGAAAGGTTTGCCTAGCTAGGGTGATCTGTGTATTTACATCGTGTGGATCATTGCCTACTTTCTTTTTCTCTTCGCCCCGTGTGTGTGTGTGTGTGTGTGTGTGTGTGTGTGTGTGTGTGTGTGTGTGTGTGTGTGTGTGTGTGTGTGTGTGTGTGTGTGTGATACTTACTGTATATGCATGCACACGTGCACACACACACATACAGTACACACATGCACCTGTTCAGGATTTCCGAAGGCTGCACATGCCACAATGTGTTGCATGCAAAGTTGTACTGTACAGATTAGAATACAGTACATGAACATGCACACACAGTTGTGCCATAATCCCAAGATTTGCATTGTGCATCACATGAGCAGAACACTCCATGCTCTAGAATTACACGCCACAAATAAAAGCATTTGAATACCTTTCCACCCACAGCCATGTACACACTCTACAGACACAGAGACTGCACTGTAGGTATTGGAATACTCCTGCCAAAGGAAAAAAGTCCTTCAACCCTTCTTGCTCTGTACTGTATTTTTTTTACGCTCTTGGTCACTCTGTTCTTCTCTGCGTATCTGTAGCTTAATTTGTGCCCTCTCTTGTTATTCACTTTGGATAAAAGCATCTGCTAAGTGTAATGTAATGTAATCCATTCAGCCAATCTCTGCATCAGTAGGCAGTAGGATCTCCAGATCTGGCAGTAGCACTTTAGCTGGTACATATGCAGTTCTACTCTCATCTGCTTCAATGATATATGCTAGGCTAATAGCTCAAGTGCTACTGCCAGATTCTTTAGTGTGGTGAGGGGTGCTAGCCTCCTAGGAGTCCTGGGGGAGCCTTAGTTGAAGTTCAGTCTGACAGGATGACACAGTCTGGGCATTCCATATCTAAATCGTTTCTTGTCCTTCTCGTGTACTTCAAAGTGACAGAGACTCTACTTAAGTATTCTGCCCTGCAGTGTTGAAATGTACCCAAATACACACACACACACACACACACACATACACACAAACACCTTTGATGGCCGGCGGCAGCTACATCTGTGAAGACTGCAGAGCTGTTGCCATAGTAATGTGCAGAGAATCTGAACGGGAGCACACACACACGTTTCTAAAAATAAGGCCATCAATTACTGACAAACAAATGATGGATTAGAGTGACAGAGAGAGAGAGAGAGAGAGAGAGACTAAAACGAGAAAAAAGAAAGCAAATGAGAAAAAGTAGTCATGTGATCCTCAGTGGGCTGACCCCTTGTGTGCTTGACCCTTCATTATGCACAAAGGGTTGTTTACATATCATTTGATGGTAATCATCAGTGGGGACACGGGCTCGTTAATAGCCTTTGTGTGTAAAGTGCCATTGTCTGCGCCTAGCCCTCTTGCCCCCTTTGCGGCTCATCAAAAGGGCTTTTGCTTCAGCAGGTCAGCCAGGTCCCCAGTCTGCGTAAATAACGCAAAGCCAATTAATTCAAGAGGCATCATGAATACTGATTTCATTGGGGATGAAAACAAACTTAGCTTGCTGTTGAAGTAATGCAGTGAGATGAAGCGGTGTTAAAATCGCTAATGCCATAATGGCTACATGTGCTGAGCTCACTAACAATGTTTATTCTGCTATAATACTGGCTTGTGCTATGCTTAATTCAAGTGCTTCCAGGAAGAGTCCTGTTAACCGGAGGAATCACGGTAACAAAATATTTATTAATATTTAAAGATATTTTCTGTGGAGGAGAATTCTTCAAATGTTTTCTTACAGTCCCTTTGTGGAAACAAGAAAAAGTCCTCTTCTTTTTGGCCTGTTGCTCTGTGTCAGCAAAGGCTTCTGGGTGAATGCACTGCAACGTAGTGTTCATGCCAGGGCTGCCTCAACTAATGTCTACATCAGAAGATGCAGACATGTTCCTGATTAGGGTTTTATTTTTATTTATGTACTGTATTTGAGCAGGAGATGGGAGGTCTGGGCTACAAGTTGCTGCACACTTGATCACGCAAATTGCCCTGTGTGTGTGTATGTTTGGAAAAAAAAGAGAAAGAAAGCCATCATTCAGTCACTCATTTTTGAGGTGAATTCTCTCTCTGTGTCTTATCTATGATCTCTACAAGTACTGCCAGGGCCCATTGCCAGTAACTTTAACAGGGCTCTGTCTCCACTATGACTTGCTTTTTGTCTCTTTATAATTGTGAAGCTATTTAAAGCCCACAACCTGCTGACAATTTGTGTGTGTGTGTTTGTGTGTGCATGTGCATGTGTATGTGTGAGAGTGCTTGTGCGTGTTATTGTTTGCATGGATGTGTGTGTGTGTGTTTGTTGGCTGTGATATGAGGCTTGAATGCAGTCCTGGCTGAGAAGATGACAGGCTGTTAGCAGTCTGAGGGCCTGTCCACATGGCAACATTTTTGGATCACAATGGTGAAGTTTTTATTTGTTTTGGCCTTTCATCCACATGGCGCCAGCGTTCTAGGTGCACGGAAATGCAACAGAGTTTTTTGAAAATGGGTTCCAGATTGGAAAAATCTAACAGCGCCACCTTAGATTTATTGGTAGCCCCCTCGAGACCGTTGTTTTCCTTTTCTGCTTTGTAGCCTATTGCTTGTAGGTGCGTCAATTTAAAGATGTGACTGCACCCTACTTAAGCACATCTCACAACAGCAAACTTTACACTTAAAACAGGTTGTTGTGGCATAACTTGTGGTATAAATCGCATGCAATGTTGGCTGAGTAAAATGCAATTGTTTCTTCCCTTTGCCGTTGAACTACAGACACACATTCCAACAGCAACAACGTTCCTGTCTGGACGTGAATATTTATTGACCCGATACGTGTGTGGATGCGATTTTTTTTTCTCAACCTCCAAAAAAAAAAATCCACACGCGTTGTTGCGTGATCAAGGCCTGAACCACCATCTGCCTGAAGCTCTCCAGACTGGAGGAGATCTCGTCTACTTGCTCTGCTCCTTGTCCTTGCTCTCTATTGAAAAGGAGCTTCAGTGTAAAATGTTTTGGCACTGTTGAGTATTGCCAGCTGGGAATATACTAAAAATGAGAGAGTGGGAAATGAATACTTCACACAGACATATACACACACACACACACACACACACACACACACACACACACACACACACACACACACACACACACACACACACACACACACACACACACACAGCACCATCCACTAATGTAACTGGTGAAGTCATTGGTCGGGTTCCCCTGAGAGGGAAATCCATTGCCCCTAATCCAATAATTGATCGGCCATCTATTTTACAGAGCTCTAATTGGCTTTGGGGCGCCGTATGTAGCTAAAGTCTTCTGCAGGACCCCAGGGGAAGGCCCTAGTGGTGGGGGTTGGAGCTGGTAGGATCTGATGTGTGTGTGTGTGTGTGTGTGTGTGTGTGTGTGTGTGTGTGTGTGTGTGTGTGTGTGTGTGTGTGTGTGTGTGTGTGTGTGTGTGTGTGTGTGTGTGTGAGAATCCGAGAGAGAGAATCCATTTTTGATAGTAGGTCACTGTGTGTGTGAGTTTGTGCATTTGGGTGTGTGTCAGCGAGAAAAACAGAATGTGTGTGTTTTGTGTATGTATGTGTGTGTGTGTGTGTGTGTGTGTGTGTGTGTGTGTGTGTGTGTGTGTGTGTGTGTGTGTGTGTGTGTGTGTGTGTCTATGTCTGTGTGTGTACACTCGTATCACCCATGACCAGGGCCGTGTCAGTCAGACTTGCTCCCCTGATCCAGCAGCCGGACTCAGTCGGTGTAGAATGGAGATAAATGTCTATGGAACATTTGTCACATTGTGTTCATCTGTCAATCAAACGCACACATGCACACACAAACCCACTCACCCACACACACATACACACACACACACACACACAAACCCACAGACATGTACACACACACACACACGGGCGGGGCTCATAAATAAAGGAGACTTGTGAATTATGGATGGAGCAGATGTGCCACTCACACAGACTAGCTGATGTTTCTGCGCCATGTCTAATCTGCATGTGTTAGGAGGTGCTGCCCACTCACTAATCGGTCCTTCTTTCTCCCTTTTTTCCTTCCTTATCTCTCTCTCTCTCTCTCTCTCTCTCTCTCTCTCTCTCTCTCTCTCTCTCTCTCTCTCTCTCTCTCTCTCTTGCTCTCTGTCTCTCCTCTTCTCAGGCCCTTTCCCTCTGAGGACACTGCGCTCAATGAAGATGATATCTACAGAAGCCTTGAGGAACTGGCTGAGTGAGTATCACACACAAACTCTCTCTCTCTCTCTCTCTCTCTCTCTCTCTCTCTCTCTCTCTCTCTCTCTCTCTCTCTCTCTCTCTCTCTCTCTCTCTCTCTCTCTCTCACTCACACACACACACACACACGGAGTCGGACATAAAACAGACGCGGACATGAAAGCGACAAGGAAATGAGCACTATCCATCTAGCGAGTAGCAGTGGCTAACAGGTCGGGACACAGCTCATTCCATTTGCAGAAGAAAAAAGCAATCTGTGATCTCACCCTCCTAGAGCTGTTTGCTCTTCATTTCCATAAACCACTTCAGCGAGGGTAATGATCGTGCTAAGACTGTTATTTTATATTCCTCGGTCACCACACACACTCACACACCCTCTCTGTCTCTCTCTCTCTCTCTCTCTCTACACACACACACACACACACACACACACACACACACACACACACACACACACATACTAATCAGCAGGGTTCTTCTGGCCTTGTCGGTCCTATTTACGCAAATATCCAAGATTTAATCACTGCTGAGGTTTCCATGGTGATACAGACATAGCGTGTGGGTGTTTGGCCAAATTGAAGATGAATGTGTGTTTTTCCAAAAAGTAACATATAGCCACAAACAGAGAGAGAGAGAGAGAGGGAGAGAGAGAGAGAGAGAGAGAGAGCGAGAGAGAATGTGCAGCTAGATACAGCTCCGGAAAAAGTTAAGAACACTGCACTTCACTATTTCACTATTTATAGGTATATGTATGATATATGAGTAAAATAAACATTTCTGTTTTTTTTTCTGTTAATTAACTCATTCGATGCCAATGACGCGAAAACGCGTCTTTTACGATAGTAACGCCCAGTGCCAATGACGCGTTATCGAGTCAATTGCGTTTTTTTACAGGGGAGGTGGGGTAATCATCTGATCTAGCTTGTGTACAAAAATCTAAGTTGTAATCACAAGGGAACCCATTCTGTGGGTAGTACCAGTATCAGTGTGGATATGTGATCATCTAACATTGTCTCAAAGAAGAGACACTGGACCTGGCTTGCTCAATTGCTCGCAGTTTTGCACACTGCTAGCTTGATCAAAATAAATCCTGTCAGCACGTATGTTGAAGCTACTGTTTTCCTAGCAACATCTCACGTTTAGCTTCTGCAAGCCACCAATAGATTAATTTCACTTTAGGTAATGCATAATGAGCAGCCTGTCGCGCTGTTTCATAGATAGCTACACCTGCACTTGACTGACCCGTCTGCGCCGACAGCAAGTCACTGACGACCCAGCTCTCTACATTTGGTAAAGCGCACGGATTCACTGCACTCTCCCAACATCATAATTTTCTGTGCTATCATTCTCATGTGTTAATCTAGTTGTTCTGTGTGCGGATCCTGTGGAATACGATGTTATTTTGCTCTGAAGGCGTTGTAGCCTATATTTGGTTCGGTTTCGGTTTGCCTATCCCCTCTCTGAGCCAAGTTCCCACACTAAAATGTTACAATGTTTTATATCGTGTTTGGTGATGTTCAGAAATATTACATTTATTACCGATACTAGATGTATGGACCGGTATTTTAGATCGTGTCTATAGGTCTTCTCTGCTGTACACACACATGCATACACACGCGCGCACACACAGGGGGAGAGCTAGAAGCACTACAGTTACAGTATAACATAGTGTGCTGTACATAAATAGCTGCTAAATAATGTTGCCAGCGTTATTTTTGGGCAGTATACAATGGGATCACTTTTCATAATGTTTGAGATGTCTCTGAAGCAAAAACAATTGTAATCAAAGACATTTTCTGCTTGAAATGTTGCTCGTTACAAAAAGCCGTTTTTCTCAGTATTTTGGTCAGAAATCAGCATTTTTAGTTAAACCCACCCATGTTCTCCAGACAATTGGTAAGGAATGGAAAGAGGTACAAACATTTTTTTTTTTCTGATGATAAAGGAAAGTCTGGAGTTTCTTTTGGTATGTTTTTTGTTGACACAGACATAGAACTCAATTTTCTGTGGGTCTTGAAAAAACACTGAAATGTTAAAAAAATCCTGGCACTGGGACGTGACCAACTTTGAAAATGGCTGGCACTGAATGAGTTAATGACAACATTTCTCCCAAATTCTGAATACAAAAACATTGTCATTTATTTGCAGAAAATGAGAAATGGTCAAAATGCAGAATGCAGTGCTTTCAGACCTGAATTAACACAAAGAAAACAAGTTCATATTCATTTAGAAACAACAATACTAATGTTTTAACTTGTTTTTAGCAGAGTTCAGAAATCAACATTTGGTGCAATAACCAAGATTTTTAATCATAGCTTTCATGTGTCTTGGCATGCTCTCCACCAGTCTTTCACACTGCCCTTGGGTGACCTTATGCCACTCCTGGCACAGACATTCAAGCAGTTCAGTTTTGTTTGATGGCTTGTGACCATCCATCGTCCTTTTGATTACATTCCAGAGGTTTTCAGTGGGGTTCAGATCTGGAGATTGGGCTGGCCATGACGGCCGTGATCTGCTCGTCCTACATCCACACCTTGATTAACCTAGCTGTGCTGTGGGGTATGAAACATTGTCCTGCTAGAAAAACAAACAGTCCTCAGAGTTGGGGAACATTGCCAGAGCAGGAAGCCAATTTTCTTCCAGCATAACCTCGCACGTGGCTTGATTCATGCTTACTTCGCGAAGGTGAATCTACCCAATTCCAGCCTTACTGAATCATCCCCAGATCATCACAGATCTTCCACCAAATTTCACAGTGGGTGCAAGACAATGTGGCTTGTATGTGGCCAGGTCTATGTATAACCATTACATGACCAGATGTTCGGCAAAGCTGAAAACTGGACTCATCAGAGAAGATGACCTTACTCCAGTCCTCAGTGGTGCAAACGTAAGCCTTGCTCTTCTTTGCTTCTCATTGATGAAGGGCTTTTTTCAAGCTTTTCCTGACTTGAGCCCTGCCTCTAGGTGCCTGTTTCGAATTGTTCTTGCCATGCACTTCACTCTAGCTGCCATTTGCTATTCTTTTTGTTGGTCACTTGATGTCATCCTGCCATTCCTGATTGACATTTGAATAAGTTGACGGTCATCCCGTTTCGTGAAGAGATGATTTTGCCCTCTGCCAATCTTTAGCTTTGTTGTCCCCAATGTCTGCACAATTGAGCCCTTCTTTTCCTCGCTCAAGACTTTCCTTTTCAACTCTTTTGGCATAGTCAACAGTTGTTTTATTCCAATTGCTATTTGAGCTATTATTCAGCTTTTGCCATCCAACTGGGCTTATTGCAAGAGGATAGTAATGGCCAAAGCAGTGTTTTTTTATACTTTTCCTCATTAAATATAATTTGGTTCAGGTGATCAGCTAATCAGAACACCATTGTGGGGAATGAGATGTCCTTGTGTTGGAATTAAAATGACACTGGAATGGGATGGCTATCATACATGTGCACATGGTGATTTCAGAAAAAAATGCAGTGGTCTTTTAATTGTTTCCAGAGCTGTATGCATGGTGCTGGTATATACAAATAGCTGTGGGTCTGCAAAGTAAAGTTGAATCACTGTCTGAGCTGAACCGTGCCCTGAGCACACCCAGGCCCTGCTGTCTGCTCACAGATGACCAATGTCACCTTGACCCGTCTTGCCTTTTACACACACTCACACAGACACAGGCACACACAGTCTTTCTCTCTCTCTCTCTCACACACACACACACACACACACACACACACACACACACACACACACACACACACACACACACACACACACACACTGATTTTATTGTACACATGGGGCCTTGACCCATCTGCAAATGAAGCCATTACACAGATGAAGAGACATAAGGCTCTAATGGGTGTCATGCGTGTCCCTAATAAACATTCATTAGGGCAGATTTCTCCTTAACCCCGCTCAGTACATGAGTAGGTAAATAGTTTGTGTGTGTGTGTGTGTCTGTGTCTGTGTCTGTGTCTGTGTGTGCATATGGGTCTGTGTGATTTGGGATGAGATGTTTTATGACCAGGAATGGGCAAATGCTCCACTGAGGTATATGTGACAAAGTCCGCCGGCCAGCACTAGCCTTCCATTTTGCATTCCCTTACTCTGACCTTTGACATGACTTTTATGTCAGATTTACCATCACCTGGTGTGTGATTCAGAAAATCCATGTGTAGGGTGTTTTTGTATATGTGTCTGTAATATTCATAGCGTGCGCGTGTGTGTATGTGTGTGTGTGAAACAAAGATAGAGAGAGAGTGAGAAAGAGAGAGAGAGAGCCTGTGGCGAATGAAACTCAGAGGTAGAGCAGATCTCATGAGATAAATGGGCTTGGTGATCCATGCAAGCACTCTGCCCTTTAGTGCAGTATGTAGACTCCCACTAATAGGAAGGCTGGGTTTCTCTCTCAAGCACGCGCGCACACACACACACACACACACACGCATGCACTCACACATACACGCAAACATGCACACACACACATGCACGCACGCACACACACACACACACACACACACACACACACTCTGACTCACACAAACACACACACACACACACACACACGTACTCACAAGCACACACACACACACACACACACACACACACACACACACACACACACACACACACACACACATACACACACACACACACACACACACACACACACACACACACACACACACACACACACACACACACACAGTTCTCTGGTGATTAATGGGACCAGAGCTGTGATCTTTTCCACCAGGGAGTGCATAGTTTTTTTCTTACTTTCTTTTCTTTTTTCTATACTCTGTATAGCTTTGTAGAGTTCTACAGACCAGTACACCACACACACACACACACACACATACATACACACACACACACACACACACACACACACACACACAGGTGCTGCAGAAGGTTGAGCATCCTCCAATGTTGTGACAGGTGTGTGGCCATTTATCTGTACGGGGAAAAGAGCATGCATGGGCCTCAAGTGACCCCATTCTCACACAGAGGAGAGAGAGAAAGAAAAAGAGAGAGAGACATGCTTGCATATTTATATCTCTGAGAAGCAACCTACAGTAGGAGAATGAAAAAAGCATTCAGTTGCTGTTGCTCCAATTGGAGGCCTTGAAGTCTGCAGGACACACTGTACCCATCCCACTGCAACCCGTCCAGAGGTCCACTCATGTGGAAAATCACCTGAGCCGGGTGCCACAAGACATTTTGCCTCCTCTTGTATGTCCCCCCCCACCCCCTTCCCCCTCCCTTACAGCATGTTAATTAGGCTAAGGACATGCGCCGTATGCATGCATGATGTCAGGACGGCTTTGCATCTTCCCCTTGTATACCTCGCCTCACTAACAACACACAGTATGCACTTGCATTCACACACGACACCCTTTTTTTCTGGGAGGGATTCGCTGGGCGTGAGGACAAGATATGACTCTAATGTGAAATGTCACAGAGGTTGACCGGGCCACCGTTTGTGTGTGTGT
>CM050209.1:3545000-3735000 GCA_027475355.1 Coilia nasus
TATCCTCTTAATTAACCCTGTCATTTAGTATTTTTTTTTCTTTGAGCGTAAGCTGTCATATTTGGCTGAACAGCATATTTTTCTAAAAAAAAAAATTACGTTACTATCTTAATGAAACACATGGAACAGCACGAATGTACTCTATAATTATCATAATATAAATAGGCAAAAACTACAAAATGTGACATGTCAGACGTATTTTGAGGAAATGTAGCCTATCCTATAATATAAAGAAGTCCCAGCAACCGCAGTATCAATCAAAAAATAGAACGTATTTATTTGAAACCAACACAAGTGTGAACATCCACGTTTTGAACCAAACTCCATCTCTCAACGATCTCTGTAGGCTAACCTTTGAAGGCACACGTGAGTCTGTGTAGACACGCCCCAGACTCGTGATGAGAGCGGTATCGGAGCGGAACTGGAGCGAAACAGAACCACCGCTCGGGCCTTTGGATTAAAACCTCGCTCCGTGCTCCGCTCCGCTCACATGCTCTGATAGACACACACACAGAAAAATACACACACACACACACACACACACACACACACGCACACACACACACACACACACACACAGGGATTGGCCTACATTGGTCTATTTTTCTTGACATGTTGGGATTCTGGGGATAATAACTCAGAGAAACATGGTCACCTTGAGTTGTTCCCAGTCTCTGCTTCTCACACAACAGGCAGAGGGCACCAGTGAAGGATTATGATCAGAACCGGATTCTCTCTTTCACACTCCCTTTCTCTCTCTCTCTTTGTGTCTTTTTCTTCTTTCTCTTTCTTTCTTTCTCTGTCTGTCTGTCTGTCTGTCTGTCTGTCTGTCTGTCTGTCTGTCTGTCTTTCCTCTCAGTCCCTCTCCTCTCCTTTCACCCCCCCCCCCCAAACACACACACACACACCTCCAAATTTGCAGTACCCATCACCTGTAGCTCATGTTCTCAGAGGGCCAGTCTCAGTAGGATAGCATACCCATATGGCGCCTGTTTATTCATTTGTTTACTTGTGTGTTTAATAATGGGAAGTGTAGCATGGAAAGCTGGAAAAGAAACAGTCCAACAAACAGTGAGCGGTATACTGATGTGAACAATGGCTTTGTAATGCACAATGTGTAACCCTTGGAGATGGATGAACTGTTGACCTTGGTGCAGCTGTGTGTGTGAATGTCTTTGTTTGCCTGTGAATGTGTGTGTGTCAACCCCTGCTGTGAACAAAGTTATGTTCACGGAGGCAGAAAACTGTATAAATGTGGCTGGCGGTGTGTATTCCCTCAGGTGGGTGTGTGCTTGTGGGAGGGTGGGTGGGCTAAAAGAGGATGGTAGGGGGACCCCTAGTAAATTGAGGTCGCGGAGAGAAAGAGAGTGAAGATGTGTGAAATGATCAACCAGTGCTCCCTTACACACACACACGCTCGTGCGCCCCCCCCCCCCCCCCACACACAAACACAGAAGGGGGGTACACTAGGGGTATAGTGAAATGAAATGGCCTGGCCATGTCTTCATGAATGAGAAATTTATTCTGTGATATATTAAAGTCATAGTTTTTGGTTAGTAGGTACTACAGTAGTCACACTCCCAATGTCCCTAAAGAAAATTTTATTTCATGCCCTTCTCCATTACATTTGGCTTTTATTTAGACTATGGACATCTGGTGATGAAAACCATTAATGACACATAATATCTCAGATGCTGCAGTTTTTGCATTTTGCTGTTTTGCCTTCCAGCCATATTTGTTTAGCCTGGTAAACCAGCCCCTCGTAGGCCTACTTCATTTCATTTTGTACTTGTGTATTTGTGGCCATGCTGCCATTGACATTCATGTATTAGGAACCAACCAATCCTAGCCAATCAGTGAACAGAGGGAGTGTTCATGAGCGATGACCTTGACTTTGCATGCTACATTTGAATTGTAGTGCGTAGGCAGGCTAATTGCATATGTGATGATCAGATGTTTCCCTCTGTTATTGTCCGTTTCTTATCCTTCTGCCATCTTCAGTGTCACCACTACTTCTCCATTTCCTTCCCTATTAGCCTTCATCTCTCTCTCTCTCTCCCTTTCTCTCTTTCTTTCTGTCTCTTTCTCACTCTCTTTTTCTGTTGTCAGTGTCACCTCCACTCCTCAGTTTTTTCCCCCATTACCGTTTTCTCTTATCTGTCCATGTCCATGTCTTCTCTCTATTCTCATCCATCTCATCACCCCCCACACACACGCACACGCACACAGTCACTCAAGTACTCTCTCCTGTCCTGCCTTCCTCCACCTTCAGAGAGCCGCAAAGGTCAGCTACGCTTTCCTTCACATGCACCTCATCAGTCTCCAGCAGGAAGAACAGCTGCTGTGTGTGTGTGTGTGTGTGTGTGTGTGTGTGTGTGTGTGTGTGTGTGTGTGTGTGTGTGTGTGTGTGTGTGTGTGTGTGTGTGTGTGTGTGTGTGTTTATGTGTTTGTGTCCTCCATGCTGTATCATGTTTCATCCACAATACTAAACTAAGGGTGTGAGGTGCATGTAGAATATGTAGAATTTTAAAACTTTGTTTTCTTATACCAGACAGCTATGGCCCAGGGTTCTGTGTGTGTGTGTGTGTGTGTGTGTGTGTGTGTGTGTGTGTGTGTGTGTGTGTGTGTGTGTGTGTGTGTGCGTGTGTGTGTGTGCGTGTGCGTGTGTGCATGCATATGTGTGTGCGTGTGTGTGTGTGTGTGTGATGGACTATTTTGTTGGCTAGATCACTGGCCTTGAGGTCACCTAGGGCATCAGGTGTGAAGATGCTCAGTCCAGTTGCAGTCGCATATGGAAGAGAATAAAAAAGAGCATCATCTTTCTCATCGCGTGAAAGATTGAACTTCCTTTGATGTGATCCTGTCTATCTGTGTGGGTCCTTCCTATCACAGAGAATTAGTATAGTGTCTCAGATTGAGCTTCAAGGCAGGCAGAAGAGAATGTGCACACACACACACACACACACACACACACACACACACACACACACACACACAGAAACCCAGGCGAGCACGAGGCCACAGTCACAGAGGAAAAGAGGTAGCTTTCTGTCATCAATCACTTATCACCTGTGAGTGTGGATGTGGCTGCAGCTGAGACTGGACAGGCAAGGACACCTTGTGCTCCACTTGTCATGAAGCTTTAGGGAGAAGAGAAAAGTGTGTGTGTGTGTGTGTGTGTGTGTGTGTGTGTGTGTGTGTGTGTGTGTGTGTGTGTGTGTGTGTCTTTGTGTCTGTGTGTCTGTGTCTGTGTCTTTGCCAGCTGGGAGCTGTGTGTATGTGGGTAGATGTGAGTGAGACTGTCAGGTGGGTCACACAGATGTCTGCAACCATTTCCAAGAAATGATACAGTCCCCTCCATACTTACACTGACCTACACGTGTGCACACACATACACACACACACACAAATACATACACACACATTGAAAAAAAACAAAACGTTTTATTTTTTTTACTTACCCACATACACTCATTTTGCATGACTAATGAGACCTCCTTTCCATTTTACAAACTTTCACCTGTAGACACTCTCTGTCTCTCACACACACACACACACACATGCACACACACATAGGCACACAAGTACACACACGCGCGCACACACACAGTCTGTGAAAGTTAGGCACATACAAAGTGGTCTTTTGCAATTGTATTTCCTGTTACAGCAGTGATTGTAGCACTCAGTGCTTGTCGGAGAGTCATCTCCGTCCTGGGTTGAGGCAGGCGTGTGGCTCAGTGTGTTTGTGATGTTTCAATCATCCCCACTCTCAGTGGAACACCAGCGCTTCAAACTGATAGTGTCTGTGCTGGCAGATGGAATGTTACACGCCCTTTTATCCTCTGTTCTTCAAGTGACAAACCCATGCTGGGTTGATGCGACAAACACACACACACACACACACACTAGAGTCGGGCCCAGGTCAGACAAATATTTCAAAATTATACTCTGATTCGGGTCAGGTTCAGTGACGTCAGCACAAATAACATTGCTGTTTAATATAGTTAAGGCCCAAAAGGTCTGTCTCACATGATGCAGTTGCAAAAGTTACTTTTTGTACATAAAAAATACAAGTAGGCCACACAGGATCAAATTGCTTTCTTCTGTTACACAGGGATTTGTTTCCGTATCTGTGACAATGCAAAATTTCATTCCATAGCCTAAATAGGCATCATGGAAGACCTACAAAAGAAATTGTTATCGGGAGAATTTAAAACGACAAAATATCTAGGAAAGTCTACTGTGTGGAGGTATTTCTACTTAGCGATCAAGACAGACTGTGATGAGGCTGCTGGCTCTTTTTTTAATGTAAGACATGTGGAGGACTCTTGAAATATGATAGCAAAAGCACAGGAAATTCTGCTTGTAGCGACATAGTGACAAAGGTGGCAAGGTGTCTGATGATACTGATGGGCCACAGCAGACAACTATCACTGGCCAAACAAACACTAACACACAAATGTGTTGCATATTCTTGCAAAGATATAAAGTCATTGTGTTCACCTGACGATGATGGTTTCCTTGAGTTGGCCCAAGAGCTTATTGACGTGGGTGCTACATATGGATATGTGCCAGCAGTCTGTAATGCCTGACCCCACACCGGTGTTGAAACATTGTCATGAGCTGGCGACAGATGCACACTAAAGATTGTTACAGCAGCTAAACAATATTCTTACCGATGTTAACACAATAGGAATGACCATTGACATCTAAACAGAAGACTATCATAAAAATAACCTATATGCCAATCTTGCCATATTGTGACAAATACGTTTCAATTGGGGAGCAAAGTTTTAAGCAAAGGAATGTTCCCACTTTATGAGGCCAGAAAACAGGCGAGAACATCAGAAGAGAAATAATTACATTACTAACAGAATATGGGCTGAAGTAGTGACCTGAATAAAGTTAAAGAATAAATGTTTTTTTTTTATTGTAAAGAGTATCATTACAATCACTTGGAATAATTAACATTAACTATGCCTGGTTCGGCCAAAAACATTCAAATTCCAATCGGAGTAACGTCGGGTTCGGACAGAAACATACAAATACATGTCGGGTTCGGTCACTACTCTGTCGGAGGCGGGTTGGATTTGGACAGAAGTAAAAGGCCCGAACTGCACTCTAACACACACACACTCACTCAAACACTCTCAAATGCACCAAGACAGCCCATTTAGAGATATTGGTGTCTCCTAAATCACTTACAACCGATAGACAGTAGACAGCACAGTGCTGTTTGTTCTGAAGTTTGTTGTATATGTGGCGTCGCCATGGCATGTGTCTCACTCTCTATATGTCCCCCCCCCCCCTACAGCGAGCATGACGTGGGCGAGGATGACATCTATGACTGTGTCCCGTGCGAGGATGACGGTGATGACATATACGAGGACATCATCAAGGTGGAAGTCAGACAACCCATGGTAAGAGACACACACAAACACAGACACACACACACACACACAATTCTCTAAACTGGGAGAAATGAATGAGAGAGAGAGAATGGGCCTCATCCATCATGCCTTAACACCAGTGTAGAATTTACTCTGTTCTAAAAAATAAAGAGTAAATAAATAAAGAGTAGGTCATTTTAGTATGCACCATGATGGAATTTAACTTGTCTGGTGTCTTTGTGCATCCTCTATTTTCCTGCTGTCTTTGGTGTTACAATTTTGCACTGGTGTGACCTCTACTGTGTGACTGTAGTGTGAGTGCAGGTTATGTGTGAGTGGAAAGTTTGTGTGTGTGTGTGTGTCACGTCTCATCTCATCGTAAAACGGTGTGCTCTGGTGCCCTTCTCTGCTCACTTCTGCCGCTTTGCCTCCTCTTTTACGCTGCAGATCCGATACATGCAGGTGAGTGTCTGCCACATTTGACCCCCCTTCTATGCCCCAACCCCACCCACCACCCCCACCAACCCCCAACGTGTGTGTCCTGTGCTGCCTAACACCGGTTGTCCCCTAGTCCCAACATTCACTAACCTCTCCACCCCACCCCACCCCAACCGCCCCCCCCCCAAAAAAAAGCCCTGTCGTAACCCCCTACCCAATAGCTGTGTAACCCTTGTAGTACTAGACCAAAAGTCTCACCGTGATCAGATGCTTCTTTCTCTCCTACCATTTCTTATTATTGTCTCTCCATAGCAACCAAGTTTTATCTGGCCATGTAGTATGGTATTTTAAACAACAGCTAGGTCCGGTTGAAGTATTTAGCAATTTGTGATTGGACAGGACATATTGGAGACATAGCTAGGAGTGAGAATATTCCACAATATACCATGGGTGACTCTTCAACCGCATCTGTGGTTCCTATGCAACAAGTGTCTGTTTATAAAACATTGATTTGGACCTTCCCATGCATTGTGCAGCCAATAAGATATGGTTGTTCACAGTCTGAATTAGGCCTAGTGCACAGCTCCTGTTCTGCAGTGGGTATTTTGTTAAAGTCTGCCATAGCTTATAAACTCACAGAAACTTTTTTTTTTTTTTTCACTTTTTTCTCTCACTTGTTTATGAACTAAATGGATTGGAATGTTGGTGTGGTCTTTTAATAGTCACATTGTATCTTCGGCAGAGTGATTGTTAACTGAGAAGAGTCACCCATGCTATATCATGGGATATCCTCACTCTGATGACCTAACTGTTACAGCACAGCATAGCATAGTATAGTGTAGTATAGTACAGGACGGTATTGTGTGGTATAGTAAACTATAGTATAGTGTGCTTGACTTATACATGCATTAGCAATACACATGCTGATCCCAAAGATCTGCAATTATCATTATGATATAGAAACATGAAGTCCAGATTTTCCCTCAATGTTGCTTCAGATGAAAACGATCTCCACCAAATAAATAAACACCAGTGCAATACACTGCCTGCTGTGCCAGTTATTATATTCATAAATCGAAGCAACAATTTAGAGCATATTCTCCTCCTAGGGATGAGCTTTGATTTGGCTGTTCTCAGCATCTTGTCACGAACCCGTCTGTAAGCTGCTTTGAGTCGTAGCAGTGCCTTCTCCAGAGCATGGATGATAACTGAGGATCGGAGGCAATTAACTAAGACCTTTTTAAACACAGGAGATACTAACACATGCAAACACACACACACACACACACACACACACACAGACAATGTGTATGTGTGCTGCTCCAACTCCACTGGCCTACACATGCACGCACGCACGCACACACACACACACACCACACACACCAAACACACCACTTTAATGACAGTAGAGACACACAGAGTCTGTGGCAGGGGATACAGACCATAACGGACTGCAAGCCAACGCCACAGACTGCCGACAGCTCCACCTCCCTGCCGAACGAGCTGAACGAGTTTTTCGCTCGCTTTGAGGTACACAACAGCACCCCGGCACAGAAGACTCCACCCCCTCTCGGCGACTAAGTTCTGACACTATCCCCGGACAGCGTGAGGAGATCCCTCAGCAGGATCAATGTACGCAAAGCTCCGGGACCTGACAACATCCCTGGTCGTGCACTGAGAGACTGTGCTGCGGAACTCACAGATGTCCTCACATCTCTGAGCCAGGCTGTCGTTCCCACCTGCCTCAAAACCTCCACCATCATCCCCGTGCCAAAGAAGTCATCCCCATCCTGCCTCAATGACTACCGTCCAGTTGTGCTCACCCCCATCCTCATGAAGTGCTTCGAACGGCTAGTCATGCAACACATCAAGACATCTCTCCCCTCCACCCTGGACCCATTTCAATTTGCATACCGGTCTAACCGCTCGACCGATGATGCGATCTCAACAGCACTCCACTCAGCCCTCACACACCTCGACACCAGAGACTCATATGTTAGAATGTTGTTCATTGACTTCAGCTCAGCATTCAACACAATCATCCCCCAGCAACTCATACTCAAACTAGACAGGCTGGGGATCAACACCTCAATGTGCAACTGGCTGCTGGATTTCCTGACAGGAAGACCGCAGGCAGTACGGGTCGGCAGACTTTAGTCTGCTGCCTTCAGGAAGGAGACTGAGGAGCCTCCGGGCCAGGACCAGCAGATTGAAGGACAGCTTTATCCACCAAGCTGTCAGGATGCTGAACTCTGTCCCTGCCCTGCCCTCCCTCCCCCATCTGACCCCCACACACACCACTTCCCACTTCCCTCTCCTGGTGCCCTGCAACCCCCACCCCCCCCCCCCCCCCCCCCCCCCCCCCCCATCTGACCCCCACACACACCAGCTCCCTCTCCCGGTGCTCTTAGTGTAAGTGTCCAAGTCTGGAGAAACCTACCTAAAGCACATCTCTCTACTGTGGAACTTTTTTTCTCCCACTACTCCACAGACATTTCAATGCACACTTAACATTTGCACTACAACCAATGACACAACTGCTTAAATGGCACCATTTGAGCTTTACTACACTAAACACTGTGTTTTTACTTATTTGTATTATATACAAGCCTACTGTACTTTTTGTTGTGTTCATATTATTATGTCTTATGTCGTCATGTCTTCCTGTCTTGTTTATAAGATGTTTAATGTTCACTGTGGGCCTAGGGAGCATTGCAATTTCAAATTCTGTGTGTGCAACCTGTACATATGGTTTTTTGACAATAAAGCTGACTTTGACTTTGACACCACACACACACGCACAGACACATCAAGTTAATCCCAGAAGTTAACATGTGTGTCATTTGTAGTCTCTCTCTCTCTCTCTCTCTCTCTGCTCTTTCTTTGCTCCTCTTTTCATCTGCATATTTCATATGTTTATTTTCCACTTCATCACCACCTTTTCCATCTGTAATGAAGGTCACTGTGTTTGCCAATAATGAGGTATTACCTCATTTCTGTCTACCTGCATCTCTTATTTGCTCTCTCTGTCACTCTCTCTCTATCTCCTTTCTTGACTGTCTTCTCCACCCATCTATAAGTAATTGTGTAACCCAACTTGAGACATGTGGGATTGCCTTGGCCCCAGATGTTTGCACCAGTGTGGGCACAGATGTTCATCAAATCTCCTGGTAGCTGCCAGACACATACACACGCGCATGCGCACACACACACAGCAACCCCCCACCAACCCCCCACAAGCACTCCAACCCCTCTGTTACCCACGTCACCACCCAAGCCCTGGCCAAAAACATCATATCCGTAGCCAGCAGTGATAAGGCCCCAATCACCCTGGTGGTGATCCACTGGCTCATTATCCTGCTAGCATCACATTGGCAGCAGCAGCACCACTCTAACCGGATGTCCACATCGGGTGCACTTAATTCGTTAAGACGTCTCATCAAAACCCCATTTCAGGGCTTATCTATTGTACAGTCCCAGACAGTTGCAGTATGTTAGGGTGTTAGGGAAATGTGTAAAATGTTTTGGGTTGGTTTCAACAGCAAACTCAGATGTTTAGACAAACACCCCCCCCCCCCCACACACACACACACACCAATCCCCCCCAACCCACACTCACACCGCAGTCTCCATCAATTAACCCACCGTTGTTGGCAGTTTAAAACAATACCCTTGTGGTTTCCCTCATAACAGACTAATTGTGAATGAGACATGCGGTTAGGGTTGGGGTTGGCATTGGCAGGAGGGTAACAGCTCTGTTGTATGTCTGGCACCCACGGCCAAGCGTGTCTCTCAAGACACCGGAGACAGCAGGGGCAACAGGAGACGCCCACACAATAGCAAAGCAGGCGTGAGGAACTCTGACCTGCGAAGCGGCTGTCATGTAGCTTCTCCATTCATGTGTGTATTGTGACGTGTGTGTGTGTGTGGGATGTGTAGCGTTTTTTGTTTGTTTTTGTGACTTGTAAGGTGATGTGACGTGTCGTGTGTTTCTTTGCTTGGTTTCTGCTGCAGAAAATGGGCATGTCGGAGGATGACAAGCGCAACTGCTGCCTGGTAGAGATCCAGGAGACGGAGGCCAAGTACTACAAAACACTGGAGGACATCGACAAGGTGGGCTGAGAGAGAGAGAGAATGGGAGAGAGAAATGAATCAAAATAAGGAAAATATCAACGGAGAGCCAAAGGTGAAGGCTATGAAAGATGTAGAGTAAACATCTAGGAAGATATGTAATAAGAATAGATGAAGATTAAAATAAAGATGGAGACAGAAAAAAAAAAATGTGAGTTGAGAAATGAGTAAACAAATGAAATGAGACTGACTCCCGGACTGTGTGTGTGTGTGTGAGAGAGAGAGAGAGAGAGAGAGGGAGAGAGAGAGAGAGAGAGAGAGAGAGAGAGAGAGAGAGAGAATGTTGGTGGAGAGAGAAAGAAAGACTGAATGTGAGAGGTAGAGAAAGCAAGAGAGAGAGAGAAAGAACGAGAGATGTCTGATGTACGATCCCAGAGTAATAGGGCTCTAAGACCAGCGTGTGTGTGTGTGTGTGTGTGTGTGAAACGTTAGTGGTGGGTAGAAACCCAGGAAAACAAATGTCAGCAGCCCAGATCAATGTTATTGGCAGCTCCTCAGGGCGACACACACACACACACACCAGCCAAACTTAATTAAAGGGATACATTTACATGCTCACCTCTACACTTAGTGAAGCAAACATTGATATTCGGTACATTCGCTGATTCACGTCTCACTTTATCAGGCAGCTCTGTCCGGACACACACATAACAAACACACTGTTAATTAAAGTTGATGGCACTCTTGAGCACTGATAAACATAGTCTCTGACTTTCTGTGTTCCCCTTCTCTGTGGTTGTTATTGTGTCTTTCCTCTCACACACCCACCCACACACACACACACACACACACACACACACACACACACACACACACATACACACACACACACACACACACACACACACACACACACACACATACACACACAAGCACATAATTAAAGACACACAAATTAGTGTGCACTCTCCATCACCATAATTCTTCCCTCAGTTGCACACACCCACACACACACACAAAGTGTATGCACACATGCTTTTGCACATGCACAGACATCAGTCATAGAACACAAACACCAGTATACCTAACACATAAAACCACATTCTCCAAAACAGCAGACACACGCACCCACACACACACACACACACACACCTCAAATTAAACATGTCTCTTGATGCCCTAAGTAGATTAGCCTACCAGGCCAATGAGTGTAATACTATTGAGAAAATCCCACTGTGAGGGGATATGAAACTGTCATGTGCCTCCCAGCTCCCTTTATGGGAGAGGACGCACGCACCATTGTTTGCTGAGTAAACACTCACACACACACACACGCACACACGCACACACAATCACCACACCTAGCAATTACATCTCGACAATCAGGCAGCGATCACGTTGTTCTCCGTAATCGAGTCTCACACATCGTTGGAAGGCTCATGTGGGAACTTCATTATGTTTTAATTGCGGTGAAATGACAGCATCCATTTTTTATGATTAGGGTCATCCTGATGGGAGCAAGTGCAGCTGCCTCGGTCCCAGCCAGCTCTGCTGCCCCATGCATCTTAAATAGCTTAAAAGAGGTCAGAAAGTTATAGCTGACCTCATTCTTTATGTTCATCTGAACATAAAGAATATGGAGGCTAATGTTGTTAAATCAGTTTTTAAAGAAATCAGAGAAATGGTCTTGGCAATGTTTATTTGACTAATCCTGTAAGAAGTTAGTAAGTTGATTAAACCAGCGCTTTCAATCGACTTGATTGGCTTGAAATTCTTTCAGAACTGCAATGCAGGACTTCTGTGCCTGGAAAATCATCAGTAATCTGTTGTTGAGTTCAGCATTCTCTCCCTGATCTGGAGTCAGCTGATGCATGTGGCAGCACCTCAGGCAGCCAATTTCCAAAGCAGTGGATGCTGACGCTGAGGTTGAGGCTGAGGCTGGGTTATCACTGTGTGCTCGTCCAATCAGCCACAGCACATTGGCACTGACTCCTTCAGGGCCGCTGACGCACATCACAGCCTCGTGCACCCTGCACCCTGCCGCCTTCCAATTCCACCTCCAGCTCCAGCTTTATCACCCACTCAGCTCCTCCCGTCTCTCCTCAGCTGCCTCTTCACTCACTCGCTCTCTCACCCCTCACAGCCAAAGGCCAGAGATAGCAGTATTTAGTCAGGCCTTTTAACAGGTGCCCACACCCTCGGGTGTCAGAGGCGATGTCTGAGAGATGAAGTCGGGCTTGAATAAAGACTGGAGGGCTTTTGGGGGCTGTCGGGACTGTCAAGGTCAGGAGAATTGATGCACCTCATGTGGTGGCCTTAATGGATATACAGGTCGGCAAGTGCCATTTGATTAGAATTTCTGTCATTAGGCTACTGTCGACCCGTCCTGTCATAAGTCATCATGGCTGCCCGGTATTTGTTGGGACAAATTATTTGAAGCTGTGACAGCATAATATAGGGTCTACAGTTCTGAGAGCTGCCATATAATGATCAACAATTTAAACTTTAATGTCATTTTAATGTAGTTTTCATTGGGGAAGGACATTTAAGATACATTTGGCCAAGGCCTTTATAAAGATCTCTGCATAGAGCTTCAGACTTTATTTCAACAAAGTATACACACGACACACACACACACACACAAACACACAAACACACATTTAAGTAGACCTGCACATATACAGGTTCACACTTGCAGATGCACATATCTGGATAAGCTAGTTAACACACAGACACACACACACAAAACCCAGACACGCACATACCGACACACACGTCCACAAGCAAACACACACACACACACACACACAGTTTGACTGACAAACTTTGTTTTGGTCTTGATCTCCTGGCAGAACTACATGATCCCACTAAAGCAGGTGCTCAGCCCTCAGGACATGGAAGCTATTTTTGTCAACTTAGAGGTAAGTGCATGCATACAAACACACGCACACACAGTCACTCTCACACACACACATATCCACACACACACACACACCTGTTTCCTGCACCTGTAATATGCACCTGTTCTCCTGTTCCTTCGCAAATCCTCAGCCATCATCTTTTATATATAGTCCTTTTTCTGCAAAAAAACATACACATACATGCACACACGTACACACACACACACACACACACACACATACACACACACACACACACAAGTGGAAGAAAATGGGTTGAATAGAACAGGTGCTAAGTTCTGAAGCTGAGGAGCCATGCTGCGTGTCAGTCTGTGGGACTATTTAGCGTGAGGTTCATTCAGGTGGCGTTGCAGACATCAACAGTGATGAATGACACCGCACTGAGGCAAAGCGGTTGCCAGGCAGCATTTTGACAGAAAGTGGATGGAATGAACCGAATGCTCTGAGACTCGCTTGCTTGAAGCAGTGTACTAATCATTTGTTTTCCCTAAGATGTTACCACACCAAACGTATGGAATCTAATCATGTTCAGATAAATTACATTTCAGCTTAGCCTGGTAGAGTGTTAACAATGGAAAAATCAGAGGAAATGACATATCCAGTTTCAGCGATCCAGTTACCAACATTAATAAATGCACTTTCACAATTGAATAAAAACTGAAACAGATTTGGCAGCATTTGTAATGTGATAATATGATCATAATTTGATCATGATCATAATTTGAGATCATGTGTGATGGATAAGGACGTTTGTAAGATGGGGTTTTTGAGAAGCGTGTTTGACCTTGTGGTGCTGCATGCGGGCGTGTGTGTGTGGTTTTGACACACACATTCTCTCTTTCTCTCCTCTCTCTCTCTCTCTCTCTCTCTCTCTTCCTCTGTCTCTCTCAGGATGTGATCAAGGTGCATGCTGCTCTGCTGAGGGCCATTGACCTCAACATGGCAAGTGGGGGCAGCGGCCTGGGCAAGATCTTCCTGGACTTCAAGGAGAGGTGAGACCCCTGTAACAGCCATCATGGCCTGGCTTACTGTGGGGTGCTTACTGTGGGGTGACAGTTGAAATAGAGACTGCCTCCAGTGGGTTACTACTCTCTTTGAGGTAAGATGCAGGATGCAGGGTAATCTGGCAGGGCACAAGTATCTTGTGTTTTTTCAAAACTGTAACTCTGATGTCCTTGGAGAGTGCTTAGGCTTTGGAGAGGCCCTCTTATAGGTCCATCTGCTATTACACCAAGCACCAAGACGTAGATCATTGTCTAATCATTCAATAACAGCCCTAGACCCCCATTACTCCATAATGGAAAACATTAGTTCATCTTTATACACACAAGCACAGATTAAATCCAAGTCTTTAGACAACAATCTTTAGAGACTGACATTGTGATCAATAACCACATATCGCTGTCATCTTTTGTCTGGTTTGTCTGGTTCCATCCCCAGCACAGCCAATCATTTCACAGTCTAGCACCTCTAAAGAGTGGCCAGTAGTGAACTCAACTGTGATAATCCAACCTGTGAACAATTGTAACAACAACAATGAATGTATGCTCTTAAGCATGTATGAGCACAGGTTTGAACTGCATGAATGTCTAGAAATGACCTCTGAACAAAACCGTCAGAACATTGAACACAGTGCTTACATAATGTCACCCTCTCAGGTCTGCAAGTCCATAACCCTAAAGGCATAGTGATTGGTTGCCTGCAATTTATTTAACAGATGCAACATTGATTTAAGTACAACGGGTGTATGGGCTTGTTTTTGCAGGCCATTGCTCTTAGCTTGTGGAATGACAGTGTTCCTGACCAGAGTCATCAACAGATATTGACCCACAAACTATAGAGTGTGTTCATCTGATGTTTTTCCATTAGTGTCCACCATTTCTTTTCACTGTTATGTGACTGTGAATTGATCTAACCATGACCATGACAATGTAAGAAAGCAGTGCTTGTTCTGTGCATCTGTCATGAAAACTAAACGCCAAAAAAGACTGTCAGACTGTCACTTAGAGAGGTGCTCTTAAAATTGTTATTAAAAAAAACAATAATCCAAAAATTGATTTCGTGACGATTTATGACTGTATTTCCTTAACATATAGACTGTTTAAAATCCATTCATCCATCTCTCTATCTCTTGCTGGATGCATTTACATGTATGGGTGAGGGTCTTGGTAAAAGGGGGTGAGGGATGACCTGATCAGCGTGACAGCAGTCAGTCAGTCGGATTAATGAACTTCCTCACCTGCCAGTCACTCGACCCCAGAGCAAAAGGATGTATTTTACCCCGGCTATCACACTCTTATGTCTCTCCAGCTCAGCAGGAGATTTCTTCTGCAGATTTCTTACACCTTTTTTCTTATCTGCACACTTATTTATCATTTTAGTATCTCCACCCCTAAATTCTCCCTTCCTTTCCCACTATCCACTGAATCTCCATCCTCTCTCTCTTTCTCTCTCTCTTTCTCTCTCTCTCTCTCTCTCTCTCTCTCTCTCTCTCTCTCTCTCTCTCTCTCTCTCTCTCTCTCTCTCTCTCTCTCTCTCTCTCTCTCTCTCTTTTTCTCGTAGTGCTACAGCACACTCAATCTCTCTCTGTAGTGAACGCTAGTCCTAAAGTCTTAAGTGCTTAAGTGCTCTCCTTCAGCATTGCCAAGGTGAAGTGGAGAATATTTTGTTTGGTAATTGGAGTGTACTTTACCCCTTAAAAAATCTTTTGCTTCTGCCCTCCTCTTGTGTCCACTCTCCATCACTCCCTCTGCTCATTAATTTAGTTAAAAGTCACAGGTTTGATTGTTTTTATGCTGAAAATCCTGAATGAATTATGAAGTGAGATTTTCATAAACATTTCTTTTCATTTTCTCTCAGTTAACCCTCATATTTTTGCTGTCTTCCTCTCTTTTTTCTGCTTTTCTCCTCTTTTTCCCTTGCTCTCTTTCTAACTCCTTTTCTCTCCTTCTCTCTACCTTCTCTGTTCCTCTCTCTCTCTCTCTCTCTCTCTCTCTCTCTCTCTCTCTCTCTCTCTCTCTCTCTCTCTCTCTCTCTCTCTCTCTCTCTCTGTGTGATTAGAGCCTGCTGTGGTGTAGGTGAGAATAATAGCAGGGTTGAGGGCGTAATGGCAGTTTGCTCTGGCAGGGGAGTGGAGAGTGTTCCCACAGACCCATCCACACATCTATTTTAGGCCCGACACAAGTCGTTTTTACACTGCGGAAAATTAGTGGGAATTTCAGCCAAAATTAGTGGGATGCCTATACCTTTCACATTAATACGGCGTCTCATGTCCAAACAACACCCCAATTCGACCCACCTCGGACCCTACACTTTTTTCCGACATGGCATTGCATGTGAACACGCCACCAGCTGACAAGTGGTGTGGGGCGTGGTATAGCGTCCTATAAGGTTTGAAAGAATATACATGCAAACTGTCTCTCGAAATATGGTGTTTATTTCGCATAAATCATGTACAACTCACCCAGAGTGAGTTCGGAATGTGTTTTTAATTTAAATTCTGTACATGGACTGTTACCCCCCGGTACCTGTAGCATCATTCAGAGTGCACTGGAAACCTTTTTTTAGAAACACTGCAAGTTGTTATTTTTCACCCTTGTGTAAACCAAACTTGCTATTGCTAGACTGTTTACCAACTGGACTGTTTGTTTTAGCTTTACTTCATTGTCATTCGTTTTGTTTATATCATACATTCATAAAATCAAGCAACATAGCCTACTCCATCTTGTCTCAGGACATCGTTATTTCCAAAGCCAGTGTTGGATGAACGTGAATAACAAACAAAAAAAACTGGATAAGCATGCATGCGACGGTATGGTTGCAGTAGGCCAAATTATGTAGAACATCAGTAATAAACAATTCTGCTTCCAACCTTTAGGGCGACCGAAGAGGAAAAAACTACTTAGTGTTGCTTCAACTGTTCAATGTAAAATGTTGAATTTCCAGTGAGATCTCTCAGGCTTTTATTGTGACATGTTTGAACCGGATGTCGTTGTTCTGACGGTCAAGCCCATGTGTAGGAGAGATCATTGAAAAAGTTAGAATGTTACATGGGTGTTTTTTTTTTCCTCTGTTTATTTAAACCCAGCCTCTCTGATCTTTGAGCAGGTTGAGCCGTGCTGAGATGTGCCTGCATCTCAAATGTGCAAGGGTTACACAGGGCTAGAGGAGATGGGACAGGGGGTGCTTGTCACAGCACAGCCTCCAGCTTCTGTGCAAGTTTGTGTTAATGCGTGTGTGTGTGTGGAGAGGAGTGTGTGTGTCTGTGTTCATATGCATGTTCACGTGTGTGTGTAGTGAGGTGAAATTGTGTGTACGTATGTGTGTGTGTGTGTGTGTGTTTGTGTACATGCCCATCACATAAACAGTATTTTAGGTCACTAAAGTGCTGCAGAGCATGCACACACACACTCCAATGCAGAGAGAGAGAGAGGGAGATAACACGAGACCAGGATGAATAGAGAAAAAAAGGGATCATTTCATAGCTGACCAAAAAAAAAGCACAAAGGTTTTTTTCCTACTTTATTTCCAGGCAAATCTGAGCAGCTTTGTGAAAGTGGGGCTTGAGTGCACGCTGTGCTGTGGGCCTTTTAAAGGTCTCCTCTCTGTCCCTTCCTGTTTGTCAGTGCTCTCTCTCCTCTCCTCTCCTTCTTTTCATGACACTACGAACAGAGACACATGACCAGAGGGAGGAGATATTTACATTCAGTGACATTAGGCACAATGTAGGAGAGTTTATTTTTGGCCAATCAACCCAGCACGTCAGAACAGACTGGCGTCACTGGCAATGCCATTGTCAAGCTGATTGACAATAATTGTGCTGTGTGTGTGCGTATGCATGCGTGTGTGTGTGTGTGAGAGAGAGAGAGAGAGAGAGAGAGAGAGAGTTTTTGTGTGTCTGATGGTCAAGGGATTTGGCACGTTTAGACACTCATGAGCAGCCAGCTCACGTACTTACACGCACACCCACACACACAGACACACACTGACTGACACTCACGTACACACTTTAATTAATTTTGTTATCTCTGTGCGTAAGTCCGTCTAACCTTTCAACGGTGTGCATTTCTTTTCAAATGAAATGAATGAGGGGGTTTTCATGGCTGCACAACAGTGAGGAAATGGCAGTTATTCTGTGAGAGTCTGAGAGAGAAAACTCCACTCCACCTCCTCAGTGCCCTAACCAGCACCCTGCAGCTACTGCAGATGAGGGGGATGGCTGATCCGAGCTCAATAGGGTGAAGAAGGGGCTCCAAATAGCACTCAGCAGAGGTGCAGTGGCAGTGTGTGATTATGAGACTGAGAAGCAAAGGGGCAGAGCGAGAAAGTAAGAAACAAGTGAGGAGAGAGAGCAGAAGAGACAGAGAGAGACAAAGAGACATTAAAGGGAAGGTGGAGAACAAAAGGGACAGAGAAAAAGATAAAGACAGATACAGAGAGGAAAATAGAGAGACACAATGTTAAGGAGAGAGCTAAAGAGAGAGAGAGATACCTCTGTGTAGAGAAAGAGAGAGAAAGCAACAGAATTGGAGGGTGGTACATTGAAATAAGTGAGTCTGAGTTAGTCTAGAGCAGTGATAGCTAGGTGTAAAAATGTACTCCTTCCCTTGTGTGAAAAAGTCTTTTCTTTTTATTCTGCTCACTGGTGTTTGCCGTGCACCAGATGTCTCTCTAAGCGGAAGTGATCGGATCTGGACACGGCGTGTCTGAGACCATTAATCGCCCTTTGTCTCCCATGGTGTCCCATGCTCCAGTGTGACAGCGCCTCCTCCTGACTCCCAGGAACATTTGGGCACAGTGCCAGGGGGTAATGGGGGGGGGGGGGGGGGGGGGGGGTCCCTATAGTGAAGGCAGGGGAGACAGAAGTGGCAGAGCCTTTGACTGGAAATTGTATTTCCCCCCTGAAACGGCATGCGTGAGTGCACCCGGCGTAATGAGAAAGTGCGCGAGAGAGAAAAGAGATAGAGCAGGATGCCTGAGATGAATGCAAAGAGTTTTTGCCTGTGTGTATGTGCATGTGTGTTGTATAGAAGTCTGTCTGTGTGTGTAAGACTGCCTGACTGTTGGTCTGTGCTTGTGTGTGTGTGTGTGTATGTCTGTGTGTGCGTGCGTGTGAATGTGTGCGTGTACATGTTGGTTGGTTTTCGGCACACGTTTAGGCTTAGCAGAGAAAGAGGAAGAGAGAAAGAGAGAGGGAGAGCTAGAGAGGGAGAGATAGGTAGAGAGAGAGGAATGCTGGCCTGGCACTGGGGATGTGAGGAAAGACCCAAGCTTTATGGAGGTCAGTGAAGGAAGCACTCTGCCTGAAGTATCAAACTGTTACCAGGCCAAGGTGATTATATCCACTGTAAGAGTGCATCCATCATGTACACTCATGCATGTCATAGATGGGAGTGGGTACATGTTAAGGTGTTTTTGTATGGTTCTGGTAGTGTATGATGGGTTAAGGAAAACTAAGCTCACCTTTTCCTTCTCTTAATCTGATGTGTTAGGAGGTGATTTGTCTGTCGGTGAACATAAAGAGATCTTTGTCGCTGGTGAGCTTACTCCTCGGATGAGATCTCATCTCACTAAGAGTGTTTATACAAGTGAGTGTCAGAGGATTATCTATCCATGATTAATTCATTTTCTCTGAGAAGGCTACTCTACCATGCACTCATCCACATCTCTCTCTCCTCTCTGTCTCTGTCTCTCTCGGTCTCTCTGTCTCTGTCTCTCTCTCTCTCTCTCTCTCTCTCTCTCTCTCTCTCTCTCTATCAAGCATTGGACAGATTTTTTTCATTTTCATTTAATTTTGAGTCATCGTCATTCCAAGATATGCACAAGCCCACTCAGATCCACTTGCTCACGTGCTCTCTCTCTCTCTCACCCACACACACACACACACATACACAAAAGCACACAAGCACATAATCATACAGAAAGCTTTTATTCATAGTACCACGTCACATCCCCCTTGTGGTATCTACGATAGCTATTTCACACCCGCCCATCCCTGTGCCCACACACTTATGTTGTGAAGGGAAAAGCATGACAGACAGAATCCCCTGTTGGTATTTCTCCTCACGAAGGCACACAAAGGAAGGATGCGCAAGAATGCATGAAAATATGGATCATGTCTTTTTTCCTCTTTCATTGATATGGGAGGCTGGCTGGTGCAGAGTAAATGTCAGGTTAAGTGTGTGTGTGTGTGTGTGTGTGTGTGTGTGTGTGTGTGTGTGTGTGTGTGTGTGTGTGTGTGTGTGTGATAATGTGTGTGTGTGCATGTGTGTGTGCATGTGTGTGTGTATATATATGAGCTTCACGTGTGTGACCTCTTTTTCTGTGTGTATGTGCATGTTTGTGTGCACGAGCATGTGAGAGAGCGAGACAGAGAGAGAGAGACCTCTATTTTATCATTGTCTCTGTGACCTCAAGATGTACCGTAGCAGGCCTTTAGGGGTCTAGTCCTAAATTTGTCTTCACTGCAGAGCAAGTGTGTGTGTGTGTGTGTGTGTGTGTGTGTGTGTGTGTGTGTGTGTGTGTGTGTGTGTGTGTGTGTGTGTGTGTGTGTGTGTGTGTGTGTGTGTGCGCGTGGCACAGCACGAGGGCTTTCCTGCTGTCAACTTGGTCAACCTCTGAAATGCACATTTCTCCTTACATCATGAAGGAGAATCTTTCTTTCTTTCTTTCTTTCTTTCTTTCTTTCTTTCTTTCTTTCTTTCTTTCTTACCTGTTACTGGTTGTCACTGTGAATTATAAGAGAATCCATTAAATCCATCCTATTTATGTTGTGTTATGTTGGGCTGTAAAGCAGGCAGATTTGTGAGGAAATCTCTGTGTGTGGGTGTGATTCCCGTCATGAGGTGATCAATGGTGAAAAGCTGGAGTCACGACTTCAAGCATTTACAATTTCATTTTCATTTTTGTGATCAATAAAAAGGGCCTATGGACATTGCTGCCTTCAGCAGACACACACCAACTCATTACTTTTCCCCCTCCGCCCAGTCCACCTTAAGATCCACCTTAAGCATGCTGGGCATGGCACAGGGGGAAGAAAGGAGCAGACTCAGAGAGAAAAAAGGACCTTCATGTTCAATTACGTCCGTGACATGGGTTATTAGACTTAATGTCTGCCACTTGCCCCTCGATCCTCAATATGCCTTTGGATTGACACTTTGTCTGGGCCATGTCTCCTAATTGAATGGAGTTCCCATTAATCTCTCTGTCTTTCTTTCTCTCTCTCTCTCTCCCTCTCTCTCTCTCTCTCTCTCTCTCTCTCTCTCTCTCTCTCTCTCTCTTCCTCCCTTGCTCCCATAATCCCTAACGTCACTCCTCTCTTCTGGAGGAGAGAATCTGTCCTGCTCATTGTGGATCAGGCCCCTAATAAGGGCCTTGTTAGCCCCGAGGGCTGCAGGAAACAGCAGGAGAAAGAAAGACAGACACACACACTTACATATGACACACACACACATTCTCTGCCTCCTTCTCTCTCTTTCTAACTTTCTCTCTCTCCCTCTCTCTCTCTCACTTACACACACACATTCTCTCCTCTTTCTCTCTCTCTCTCTCTCTCTCTCTCTCTCTCTCTCTCTCTCTCTCTCTCTCTCTCTCTCTCTTTCTAGAAGCTGTTCTAGAAAAAAACTAATGTATACAGAGAGAGAGAGAAGGGGGTTAATGACACGAAGATGAAACATATTGGTTTCTAACACCTCTGACCTCTCATGGTGTTGCTCAGATAATAATGATTCTCTCAGGATAGCTACACATTAGCTATTACAGACTGTGAAGTAAGATGGAAATAGCTGTGCTGTTACTGTTATTACATAATGGGATGTAATGTGCTATGAAATAGTATAACATTTGTGATTCTGAGTAATGGTCATCTCTACCATCTCCGTTTATCTAGTCTACACCTAGTCTCTCTGTGATCCTCTCCTCTTCTTTTTCACTCCTTTCCACTTTTTATTTCTGTTTCACTCATATAAAATTTTTTGATATACAGTACATCCATTTGCATAATTTAAGGCAATAGTTTCTTAGCCAGGCTAGTACCACCTCAATACCCCAGTTTAATAGTGTATTTCCTTACAGTACTATGCCAGGCAACCCTGTTAAGGCCTCAACCAAATGTTTTTGGTTGTCAGTCAGCAAGCAGAGGGGCTGCTATGTCGCGGGGTGAGAGGTCTGACAGCAATGACATTGGACTTAAGCGTTACGTTTGAGTATGTATGCTGCTGCAAGTAGCAACAATTGGTTGAAGGCAGGTGTAATAGTTCAAAAATCCATACAAAGTATCCACGATAGTAAACCTCTGCCTACGGAGAGTAACGCTACGTTTCCACAGGGCGAAATGGCAAGCGAATTTCGCCTGGGGGCGTGGTCGTCAATATTTCAAGCAGGTTATCTAGCGGGACAGCGATGGATCTTATTAGATGTCAGTGATCACGTCGTCGGCCAGTCTACCATGGCAGCCTGGCTGGCCAACAGAAGCTGCCCAGCAAGATAGCCTACATATAACGGCAGTCTTGCACAGAACTGCTGCAGAATTGCGAACTGCGTGGTCTACATGGACTTATTACTAATGGTGGTTTGCCTAGATAATATTTAAGTGTTGTAATATTGTTCTACAAATGCAAGACGTGTACTAGTACAAGCTTGTGACCGTATATGTTAGCCAGCTTGCTAGTAGTTAGCTAGTCGTAAGCTAACTCTGCTAACTTAAAACGTCGAGTGATTAATTGGCAATCTAGAGCAGCCGGGTTGTCTTAAATCAGTTCGTGTTACATTTAAACAACAATCCGTGATGGCACCATCACTTTTGGTCACCCAGAGAGTTTAAATCATATAAACACTTTCACATTTCACTTCCACGAGCGTCCGCCATGTTGGTCTGAGTTTTTTGTAACTCCCGCCTCTTCAGCCAGCGTCATGCACTAAACACATCACACGCCGATATAATTGGTTATCACATCATTCTCATTTAAATAAAGTTCAGGTTTCGCCAACTGTGTTTCGCCTCCCTCGGCGAATTCGCCCTGCCTTCGCCCTATCAGGCGAAATTTCGCCTCCATTCAAAGTCAATGAGAGCGAGGCGAAATTCGCTGTAATGGAAACGCACCGTAAGTGATAACAGGGGGGCTAAGTAAGACATAACAACCATCGAGGCGTGCATTCAGTTGAATTAATTAATGCTGGCGGAGGCGAATAACTTCCTGACGTGAAGCGGAACATTTAAATTATTCTATATTTTCTGTACAATTAGGAATCAATGTCCGTTGTTTAATGCAACCTGTCGTTTAAAAGTAGAGTAGAAAAGCAACCGTTAAATTGGTTGTTATAGTTATATTCTATGGGGCATTGATACGGAACGGTGCTTAAACATAATGCCAGAACTGTAGAACTACTTTCCATAGTTGAACGGTTCGATGAAATTAATGCATACCCTGCCAGCCAATCGAAAAGCGGCATTCTATTTCACCGGGCCATAAGTTTAATGAACTCAAGGAGTTTGGAGCACCAGGCCAATAGTTTATAGGAAACAGTGCATAGTACAGGTGTCTTATACTGTCAATTAGGCAGGTGGAAAATAGACAAAAACTACTTTCCTACATGTCTTTAATGGTTATTAGTTTGTGTGTTTGTAGTCAGCATCACTAGTGAGTCATCGAATATAAAAGATTAACAAACACAAAATCAAATTCATTAGATGGAAAATGCCCATAAACTTTATGTATGAAAAGGGTGGATGGACAAAAAGGTTCCTAGTGAGAAATATATATAAGGTGTGAGAACATTTTCTGAAACAAAATTGCCAAAGACTGTAAGCTCACTTTCCCTTTTGTGCATAAACCTTGTGAAGTTCAGGGTAGCTCAAAAGTATGCATGTGATTGTTCAAGCAACACAACCTGCACTGCAGCACAGAACTCAGGTGGAACACCACACGTTGTTAAAGCGGAGTGCATTGCTGGCTCCGAAACTGATTAAAATGCCTCTCAAGGTCCCTTTAATAATTTAGGCCGCAAGAATCTGTACACTTTCTTTTACAACACTCTTGTGCTTGCATTGTGAGTACAGAACAAAATTTGATGTCTTTCTCAGAGTTGTGGAGACCATCATTTCTTCCCTGGGCTGTGTGGGCCTGTTCCAGATCCTGGGGGCTCATGCGTATGGCGCATATATATCCCCTCCCAGCCCTCCTCCTCTCTCTCTCTCTCTCTCTCTCTCTCTCTCTCTCTCTCTCTCTCTCTCCCTCTCTTTCTGTCTCTGTCTCTCTCTCTCTCTCTCTCTCTCCACTGCGGTGGTTGAAGATGAGACGCACGGCTCTGCTCTGCCACTGCTTCTCTCCAGGTCCCATCCTGCAGTGCGGCCCTGTTCGCAAGGAGCTCCCCAAATTAAAACGGGGGAAGGGGGGTGCTGCCTCTGAGGCCAGAATCTCAGCCTTCCTCCCCACGGGCATCAGCTTGAGTGGCCTCCACAGCCTAATCAAGGCAGACATTACAAGCTCATAAATTAGCCCCCCTCCAACACACACACACACACACACACACACACACACACACGTACACACATGTACGCACTCTGCCATTCTCTCTTCATAAAGCTCCCCCAGGCCAAAATTACGAGGCAACATGTTGCCAAGTGGGTCTGAGGATGCATTGGTATCTCTCTCTCTCATTCTCTCTCTCTCTCTCCTCTGCCAAGCTGTGCGCCAGTGGCCTACTTAAAATTAGAGGAGCGCCTGCCAGGGAAGGAGAGGGAGATGCGGGGCACAAGACAGGGTGCCATCGCCACAGCGAGGCTGACTTTGAACTACTTCCAAGAGGAAGTGAAGTGTGTCAGCAGGGGCCCCCACAGTGGAGTCAGGCTCGAGCAGCCGCTGCCCTGATTCTCCTTTGGCTCAACCTGTTTGTCTGTACGGCTTCATTTCACGAAAAGGACTTGCAAATGTTACATTACATTAGAAAGGCAAGGCCATTTGGTTCATGTACTGACAATGTAGAGGGACTGCTGGCGGTAAGTGGGGAGGAAGACCTTAAAGGATTTGAATATGTAACAGTAGGTACTTGACCTAAGCAGAGACATACAGTGTGCCTGTTGTGAATCGACAGGTGGTGTGGTTGAAGGGGATTGCACTGTGCCATTCTGCCTAAAGATTCTGGATGTTGTTTGTTGTTATGGTTGGTATGGTTATAAGCATATGTCCCCCTCAGGTCCTTGGTGTATATCTGGAGAATAAGAGACCCTAAGGGTTGGTGTACGCACAGACAGTCAGTGATTGCCAGCAGGTTCTTTCTACAATGGTTGCCCTACGGCCGGCCTAACACAGTGAGAGCTGGTACATGCTGGTGGGAGCGTAATGTGTTTTAAACACTGATGAGAAGTCAGTGACTCTCATGTCTCTGCTTATCCTCTCCTCACAGGCTGCTGATCTATGGCCAGTACTGCAGCCACATGGAGCACGCCCAGAAGACCCTGGATGAGCTCATCGTCACACGAGAGGATGTCAAGATGAAGGTGGAGGTGAGTCCTTAGCAAAAGCCTAACTGCACACACACACACACAAACAGGAGAACACACACTCAGTCACCTGGTGGAAATTGCCAGCATCTTGGGCAGAAGTCATTATTGCATCAACTTTGCCATGAAGGATCACTACTACAACTTCTTGAAGCACATCATGTTTCGTAAACCTTGCTCCATAGTTGGCGCTGTAATTCCCAAAAGTTACATTTTAGGTAATAACTACAAAATGATAAGGCACAGCAACGCAATTCTTTTTTCCCCACATTCCTTGAGAAGACCCTCATCAAACACAGAAGGTCACACCCCTTTTCTGTTGACCACATTTTTTGTGATTTGTAAAAAAAACTTCTTCCAGGGGCATTCATCCAATTGTCAAGAAAGTCGATGTACGTGATCTGCAGATAACGCCTTAAGAAATTTATATAAAAATGTTCCAAAAGTGAAGCCCCTGCCCAGAGCCTCGCCTCTCCTCCCCCGTTGCCTGTTGAGTCTTCCACGAGGCTGGCAGGTGCCCACAGGCTACCCTCCACCTTGCCCTCTGCATGTGCCATGTCATTTAATGTGCCTATCTCCAGGACTCCATTTTTAGATGCCGAACCAAGGTGCTGAGTGCTGAGTAGTATATTAACCCCGTAGCGTCCACGTCACAGCATTTTCCTTATCTCCTTCATTTTCCGCTGGTTCAAACCGTGTTAAATCTGTAATTACGCAGGTGGGAATACCAGCAGATCGCTACTCGTCTAACTCATTCCGCATCGGCGCAGCCACCACCACAGAATCCAACGGCCTTTCTGTGCTAGCACTCAAACCACTCGGCCTATGGGCCTATGGACGCGTATCACTTACACATCAGATCAAATCTGTCAGATTTTTAAAAAAGCTCAGCCGGCACTTACATTGTGACTGCACTGCTTGGTGCAGGGTTAGAGTCCCCTATACACAGCTTTTTTGTGGTGCTCACTTAGATATCACGGGATTCCTGCCTGCGCCGGGTCAGGTGAAATCTACCAAGCACAGTAACACTAGACTTGAAGTAGCATGCTTCTCGGGTGCTTGCACAGTCCTGTCAGACTTCTGCAGCGCAGTCATTCTGCCAGGATCCCATAGGTGCACTTTTTGATTCATCCTGCCAGCGCAGGTGGCTCTGCCGCACAGAGCCATTATGATCAAGAGAAGCTCACCGAAACCCCTCATTTTATTCACACCTTTTTCCCTCAAGTTTTGGATCGTGAACTAGTGAAACTGTGATTTTAATTTGCCATAACCTTGGGCTGAGAGTCATTACCACATCAAATTTGCTATGTGTTAATACATACAGACTGGACTTGCTTTTTGGTTAATACATACAGACTGGATATTCATTCCATAGGGGCACTATAATTCCCTTTGTCGTCCCAGCACACTGCAGCAGTCATACCAGGTACTGCTATGTGGTGCACCTAGTTAACACAACTTTTACATTTAACACCTAGATAAGTTAACTCAAGGCAAGTAGTATACTTCCAAATAGAAGAGCCATTGCTTCATATTCCTTAGCAAAACAAAGCTAAAATGAACAGATTCCAGCTAGTACAGCTTGGCATAGAATGTTAGTAAACCTCCCTCCCTACATTTAGCTCACTTGTTAGTGCGTGTCTTTCTCACAAATGGGAGTTGCTGTGAGATTGCGGGTTCGAGCCTGGGGCTGGACTGCACAGGAAGACCTTGGTTACACATAGGACCCTTTATTTCGGCTTACCCAACTTTGTCACCAAACCATGTACTACTTGAAACATTGCCTAGGTGGGTTACGCTGTCATAGTCAAGCCAAATGCGGTGTCTCTACTTGACTTCATGTTCTAGATTGGCTGTGTATAAATTCTCAGCATAGCACTGAATGTGGTATAGAATGCCATAGAAGCTAAATTTGGCTACTAGATATAGCTTCTAAATGTAATATAAGTATGGCAATAGACATAGTGTCACTCTGCTTGACTATCCTGTTTTGACATCATAAGCCCTACATCACTTGTAACAGTCACATTAAAGGTTGCATATACTGGAAGCATGGAGTCAGTGTGGCTGAGCTGATTCATATGGTGACCATAACTAGTAGCAAAGTGTTTACAAAGAACACTTAAAAATTAAATAATAGCGTTGAGTTGTATGTTATTCACATTGTTACACTGAGTTGTCTGTGTGTGTGTACGTGTGTACGTGCCCATGTCTGTGTGTGTGAATGCGGCTGTGTGTGTTTGAGAGAGAGAGAATGAAGCAAAGAGCGAGTGTTTATGTATGTGCTAATATATGTGTGTGTGTGTCTGTGTCTGTGTCTGTGTCTGGGTATGTATTAGAGAAAAACATAGAAAGAGATTGTGTCCATGTCTGAAGACATTTCCATGTGTCTGCATGCTTGCAGGTGTTTTGAGAAAGAAAAACTGTGTGTATGTGAGCACATTTCTGTCTGTATGTATATTGTGTATGGTATGTGACTGTATATTTTAAATAGTGTCCCTGTGCAAAGGTGTCCTTTAAAAGCCCTCATCACCTCATCACTCATGAGCATGACTCACTACTTAAATGAGCAGGGCCCACAACATACCTTAATTGCGTGCTACGTAAACTAGCTCCTCACGGCTGCAAGGACTTAACTCAAGCAGAATTAGAACTGCACTCTTTTCCTGTCTACATAGTCAGGGGTTGGATGGGCACCCACAGTAGTGACCCTGAGGCACAAGGCATTGCTTACATTCTTCGCTCATTGCACATTGCACAAGCCATGACTTCTCAGTTTCTCATTACTAAAATGGGTGATAGCACAGGCCTAGCGTGGCGTCTCCCTTCTCTGTTCAATGAACTACCTCGGGCACAGACCATCTTCATTTACAGCACTCCAATAGTATGGATTTAAACAGAACAAATAATTGGGCGAGCTATAATATTTTCATGGCAAGCGGACGACGGTGTTCATTTCAGCTGGTAATCCTAGAGTCCACAGAGGCCCGTAAGAACCCTGAGGGGCCGCTTTTGAGCACCGTATTGATTCACATTAATCGCACATGAGTCATTTGCCTCAAATTACTTACCTTGAAGTACTAAGTATGTATCATAATATCGGTAACTAGACTAAGCAAAGCATGACACACACATACAGTACTGCGGTATTCAAAGGCAGTCAAAGCACCAGGTAGCACACCCACATATTCAAAGGCAGGCAAAGCACGAGGTAGCAACAGGTAGTGTTTTTTAGTAGAAGCAGAAGACATATGTTGTCAATATTGTGTTTTGCTAACAATAAACATTAGTGAGGGAAGTTTGTGTGTTTCATGTGTAGCTATAAGTCTGATAATGGTCTATAGGACCAACACTTTTCCTTTTTTGTAGTCAGTCTGCATAACTCTAACTGTTCCTAGGCAGCCACACACAAACACCCATTGTCTATATTCTCTCACACACACACACACACACACACACACACACACACACACACACACACACACACACACACACACACACACACACTGCTTTTAAACACGCACAGATACACTGCAATTACCCAATTCTGCCTAATCTCCACTATCTGCAAACACACATCTCATGATCTGATGATATCAGCTGGCTGTTGGAATGGGGATGGAAGTGGGTGAGTCTGCAGCAGACAGCGTTTTACCACTAACTGTGTCTGGGCTGCTGTGTGACAAACATGCACGAGGGCAGTCACTTGTGTGGGAGGTGAGCCCAATCCTGCTAACTGGGGCACAACAGTGCTTGATGGAGTTCCCCTCCCTAAACAAACCCCCAAACTGTACTTTATAGGCTTTTGGTGGGAGCTGAGAGGTTGTTTAAGGTAAGTTCAAATGACTATGCCCCAGCCACTTCACAAAGGTGGAGGTCAGTGCTGATAATAACCAAACGGCCAAATGACCAACCCCTAGTCCCTGCCCACTTTTTTGTACATGTCCATATTTTGTAGCCTGGTAAACCAGCCCCTCGTACTTCATTTCATTTTGTACAGAGGGTCATGTTGACATTGACATTACTGTGTTAGGTACCAGCCTATCCTAGCCAATCAGCACACAGAGGGAGTGTTCATGAGTGATAACGTTGACTTTGTGTGCTACATTTGAATTGTAGTGCGTAGGCAGGATAATTTCATACCTGATGACCAGACGTTAGTGATTGGGTAAAGGCAGGGCCACTTGTTTTAAACTTCAGCAGTTTCCACACCTGCAGGAAAAAATCATTTCTCAATACAGCACTGCCAGACCCTCTGTGAATTGAAATGAAGTACGAGGGGCTGGTTTACCATGTTACCTATTCTGCCCATCTGTCAAGGACTTTCACTTTGTGATAACTGGAATCTAAAGCTAAAGTCATTGTGTGCCCCTTGTGATTAAAGACCAATTTCAGTGAAGACCAATTTGGGTGGTGTTAGTTCAATAGCTCAGTTGGATAGATTCACAGGTACTAGCTTGTGAGGCAGTGTTCTATGTCAAATGTATTATTCCAATATCCTTAAGTGTTCTCTTCACAGTCACCAGTGATTTATGTCAGAGGTCCGCAATCGCCAGGCTTTAAATTGGTACTGAGCCGTGGAATTTTTTGTTAAAGGGCCGCAAAAAAATAAGAAACTTGTTTATTTTCATTAGTCTTCCGGGTGTTATTTTGGAAAATTGCCACTTCTACCTGTGACTCACTGCCTCAATGACCCTAACCGTAGCTTTTTTCATGCATCAGTTCATCTGCAAGCTAACCCTCCTTAAAATGACCCAAAAACAAACATCATTAGCTTCTTTGAAAATAAGAACGAGACACCAGAAGGTTACATGACATAAAAAATCCACATTATGCCTCTTTCCTGGACCGTAGATAAATTGTCTGGCATGAAAAGGTCCATGGTACCTAAAAGGTTGTGGACTCCTGATGTATGGTGTTCTTGCTGGAACAGACACTTTGATGGTGTGTGTGTTCAATCAATTACACCGGAGTTTGTCTGTGAGATGTCCCTGTCAAAAGACAGACGCTGATGGCGGGCGATGTCAAATTGACTTGGCTGCCAATAGTCATTGCACCTCAGCCAGACTACATGAAGGAACAACGGTCGAAAATGTCTTCACATTGATCTGTGTTCATGTTTGATGCATACCACTACTCCCATCTCCACCAGTGCGCACAAACACAGACACACACACACACACACACACACACACACACACACACACACACACACACACACACACACACACACACACACACACACGTGCGCAGGCATGCATGCACGCACACACAAACACACACACACACACACACACACACACACACACACACACAGGCATGCATGCACGCACACAGTGGCATCTGTGAGATTGAATTAGTGTAAACAGATTAGGCAATGGCTGTGAAATCTGTGGTATGTGAAAAATGACACTGGCTCATCATGTGTTGAGTAAGCATTTATGGTGTACTGAATCAGCCAGAATCAGCACGCCATTGGATCGGACACTGACATGTTTGTGTCCTACTTTAGAGGAGAAACACACATGCTGTTTTGACGTATAGCGGCAGTGCTGAGTAGGCACTGCTGTAAGTGTGTGGGATGAGATTTGGAAGTGGTTGCTTTAATAAGCTGATGTGTTCATCTATATTATTTGTGTGTAATGAAGTGTGTGTAATTGTGTATCTCTCTGTCTTTTTATTATTTTGTATTATTTTATTTTCAAATAGATGTAGGTCACTTTGGACAAAAGTAGCTAAAAAATGAACCTTGAAATTTGACTGTGTGTGTGTTTGTTGTCTGTTGTGTGTGTGTTTCCGCAGGAATGCACAATGAAGGTCCAGGAGGGCAAGTTCAAGCTGCAGGACCTGCTGGTGGTGCCCATGCAGAGAGTTCTCAAATACCACTTACTGCTGAAGGTGAGAGTGCACGCACGCACGCACGCACGCACGCACGCACGCACGCACGCACGCACGCACGCACGCACGCACGCACTCACGCATGCACGCACTATCCCCTACTGTATTCTGCTATATATATACAATTATACTGTAAAAACCTAACCTACATGTGAGCCTGCTGTAAGTACAACATTAATTCACATTAATCACACATGAGTTAATTGCTTTAAAATGACTTACCTTTGAGTACTAAGTATCTGTCATAATATCAGTAACTAGCCTAAGCATAGCAGGACACACACAGAGTCTGGTAGGCTCACATCCACACATTCAGAGGCAGTCAGAGCAGCAGGTAGCAACAGGCAGTGTTTTTTAGCAGAAGCAGAAGACAGATGTTATCAATAATATGTTTTGCTAACAGTAGCCGTACTTTATTCTGTATGAACAATTATACTGTAAAAATAAACCTACACGTGAGCTCGCTGAAAGCACAGCACAACACACAACAGCTCTATAGGTCAGAGAGACAGAGAGACGGAGAGGGAGAGAGAGATGCAGGAGCTCCTAATAGTGAGTTTAAATCACATGTCATGGCATGATACACACTATTATTTATTTAGCTCTTCACTTTAATAATCCATGAGGAGGAGGCAGTGGAGATGCTCAGAGAGTGTATGTAATTTTAGGGGAGGGAACGATCGGAGGTGAAAAACATACAGTTGCATTGGCACACAAACACAAACATACAGTCAAGAAGCTCTCTGTCTCTCTCTCTCTTTATGTCTGTTTCTCTTTCTGTGTCTTTCTCTCTCTCTCTCCCTCATACACACAGAGACACACACACACACACATGCACAAGTGACGTGTAAATCAGCCATACCTTAATCTCATTTAATGCACTCCATTTCACACATCTTAGCCACAGAACACGGTAGTACACTTGTAGCCACAGGGCATATGTAAGTGTGTGTGTGTGTGTGTGTGTGTGTGGGGGGGGGGGGGGGGGGGGGGGGGGGGTATGTATGGCAAGCACATGACATGATGAAGCATTTTAACAGAAAAACCGTATAACAAATTAGCTAAGATTAAGATGTGCATTTCATATAGTTTACACAAATTTGTGGCTTTGGCTTTGGCCTGTTTAGGCTGTTCAGTTTGATGGAGGAGATGGATGGCATAGCACATAGCACACCAAATAGAAGATCTACACATTCTAAACATACCTACTACCTACCTACTACCATACCTACTAACATACCTACTTACCTATATTTTGCTAGGTGAATGTGTGCTGCTGCAACAAGACTCCTCCGGGAATCATAACTATGGCATTTCTTTTTCTAATTTACAAACTTACATCACTTCATTTGCCCTTTCCTTATTTGCTCGTTATTCCCTCTATTTTTTTTTATTGACTGATGGAGGAAATCGGGGTAGAAGAACATTGTCTCGTGCAGCATGCATATGCAACTCAGAGTAACCTATCGTATTTAAAAAAGAACAAGTATGGTTTCTGCCGGAACAACACCTTAAACTATTGTAGCTTATGACCATGATAATGGTTGATATGATTTCAACTGTGTACTCACCATAAGCCACAGTTTGCTGAGCCCTCTCTTTAAACACAAGGGGTTGGGCATTTGTTCTCCATGAATAGGATGCAATGTAAACAATGCCACCTATGCTCCAAATGTACTGTAGCCTATCCAGTCCTTTTGGAATCACAGTGCAAATATTGACTAAAATTCAAACTAAATAATAAACTGCACAAAGTGATGCAAGGGTACTTTAGCTATGGTTGTCCAGCATGGCTGGAGGTTAATAAAATCTGCATTCATACATTAAAAAGTTCACACATTTATCACTGTAGCTTGGAGCAATAACATGGTAATTGAATGTGTACTTAACTGATGTTAATTTATTTTAAAATGTTGAATAAAAACAACTGTTGTTGTAGTTATGAAATATTGATTGTGTTAAATAAATTAAAAACAACAAAATAACATGCCACACCTTGTAAACATTTAGCAACAAGCATCAAAGATAGATTATGAAAATTCCTGTGTGCGTGTGTGTGTGTGTTTGTGTGTGTGTGTGTGTGTGTGTGTGTGTGTGTGTGTGTGTGTGTGTGTGTGTGTGTGTGTGTGTGTGTGTGTGTGTGTGTGTGTGTGTGTGTGTGTGTGTGTGTGTGTTTTCGTGTGTGTTCCTTGGTTTCCACAAGATTCATGTTTAATGCATTTGTATGTCACTTCGAGCTCAAATAGTTTTCTGCATTTACAGCCTAAAGTGGGTTATATTTAGTTGGTATCATGAGTTTTTTTTTGTAGATATTTTCACAGACAGAGAAAACAACTGATTACAATCAAAGCACTTCGCTCATTATCTACATCCTTCCATTAAGGATCTCTGTTTAGCTTCATGAAGAGGGCCTTTACTAATCCCAGGGATCCCCATTCACCACAAGCACTTGAATATACAAGGGAAGTGTGTGGTGGGTGGGTAGCTCTATTGAGCTTGTTTGTATTTCTGTGTTGCAGGAGTTGCTTAGTCACTCAACAGACCGGCCAGAGAGACAACAGCTGAAAGAGGCTCTTGAGGCCATGCAGGTAAGTGTGTGTGTGTGTGTGTGTGTGTGTGTGTCTGGGTCTCTGTGTCTGTGTCTGTGTGTCTGTGTGTCTACGTGTGTGTGTCTACATGTGTCTTACGTCTGTCAGAATGGATGTGTGGAATAGGACTCTTTAATCACTAAAGTAGGGCTGAAAAGTCTACAAAGTGAGTCATTACCTGGACTTGCTACAAGCTCCTAGCCAATATCTCCCTGTAACCTGGTGGCACTAAATCAAGCCAGACCTTTTACTCTTTTCCCAAAAGTACAGGCAAGTAGAGGGACAGCCCACAGCAAACACTAAAAGATTCATTTCTCTTTATTATGAGAGGTGTGTGGATGTTTTTCACATGGGTAGGCTTTGACAAGCATATAAAACTTCCCTCTCCCCCATAACTCTCCTATTCCTCTCCCATGTCCCCAGGACCTCGCCATGTACATCAACGAGGTGAAGAGGGACAATGAGACGCTAAAAAAGATCAGCGAGTTCCAGAGCTCCATCGAGAACCTGGTAAGAGCTTTCCTCCCCCGTTCACCTTCTCTGAACTCGCTCACACGAATGTGACCCCACAGTGGCAGGTCTATCCCAGAAGCCCCCACTCTCTCTCGCAGATGTGAGGAGTTATTACTGTGTCAGGGAGTGGTCTTTGTTCGAGCCCATTTGTCCTCAGGCCTCGTAGAATATTCTCTCCGTCCTGTAGGAGGTTTTACTGGTATTATCAGTCCCATGTCTCCACTGAATGATTAATTTTCTCAGAATGATGTGCGCTCATGCTTTATGAGCATGTTCATCAAAATGAATGATGTGCCATCATCACCCTTTCCTCCTCCCCCTCTCAGTCTCTCTCTCTCTCTCTCACTCTTTCTCTCTCTCACTCTCTCTCTCCCTTCTTCTGTACACAGTCTCATGTGCACACACACTCCCATGCACGCACACTCCCACAAGCACACACACACATACAGTCTAGTTTCTTTAATGCACATCAATGCACATGTCAGGTATTTGCGAGTGTGCATGCTCGTGTATGTAACAAACCACCTCAAGGCTGAGGAAGTGCAAAAAAATTAATCCTGATGTTACTTAGGAAGGCTAAGTAATCTTCCGGGCGAGACAACTTTACTTAGCACTAAGAAAAACATTCCCCATTTATTTAGCACTAAGAAAAACATTCTGACACACACGTGAACACACAGGTGTGTTTTTTCCCTCATAAGCACGTGAAGCTGGAGGAGTACGGCCGACCGAAGATTGACGGAGAGCTGAAGGTGTCGACGGCTGTCAACCGCACCAAGCAGGACAGGTGAGAGACTCTTACATATACTGGCAGCTTGTACCATGCATCAGTGGAAGACTCCAGCGTGAACGCTTCATCTGTGCATTGTTGTAGATTGTAATGTACAGTGTTGTTGTCAGAGTTGCTTTGGAGTGGTATGCTCTAATACTTTTACATTACATTACACTTTTATCCAAAGCAACTTACAACAAGGAGGACACAGCAAGCTAAGGCAACAAAGGCATGGCAAACAACCCCCCTCCCCCCTCCCCCATCACACACACACTCATACAAGCGTAAGTCACCTAGTAAAGAGTTGATTAGCAGAGATTAGTTTTGTTAGGAAGGAAAGCAGTCTCGGAAAAGAAGAGTCTTCACAAGCTTCTTAAAGGTCGAGAGGGAGTATGTGGCAGTTGAAGAGAAACCATCTGGAAAAAAATTCCCCACATGCCAGCCTGTTTTATCTGTGGTAGAGACTGGCATACAGCACTTTCTCCTCTCCAGGTACATCTTCCTGTTTGACAAAGTGGTGATCGTGTGCAAGCGTAAAGGCTACAACTACGAGCTGAAGGAGATCATCGAACTGCAGTACTACAAGATGTCCGACGACCCCATGAACAACAGGGACATGAAAAAGGTAAGACTGGGCCGAGGTGATCTCTTCACCCTCCGTCTCTGATCCGGCCTGTCCCTACACCCTTCCCCCTACTTCCCCCGTCTGCAAAGATCAGATGTTTCTACTTTACCGTGCAACATCCTCCCTGTTTCTCTGTAAAATCTCCAGTGAATGCCAGCTTTATGCATTTGTCTTGATTTTGGGGTGAGGTGGAGGTAAAACAAATACAAAAAAACATGCAGTTTTACTGTATTAGGAGTTTCTCCCAGGCAATGGCGTTGTGGTGGATTCAGGCATGGGTGGATGTGTAATTCAGAGCCGAGGCCACTCGTAACTGAATGCATCCGGCTCTCCTATGCTCAGAAAATCATGCGAGCAATATGGATGCATTGTTGATTGTTTTTTCTCTATCCTTGATTAAACTAACATGCTTTTTTAAAAAAACAATTTGCATGTATTTGGAGGCTGCATGTCTGATGATCTGTCTGTGGTCTCTGTGTCTGTCTGTCTGTCTCTCCCTCTCTCTCTTTTTTGCATGCCTTCCAGTCGAGTGGGAAAATGGTAAGCCGAATCAGATGCTTTTGGTTTGCTCAGATTGATGTTGATTTTTTTTAATTTGTGTTAAGTCTTTGCTGACTGAGGGCAAAATGGCAGTGAGCTACAGTAGCTTAGATTGGTGTTGCAGACCAGTGAGGCTGCAAGTTTGAAACGTTTGCTCCACATAAATATTTATGCTGAAGCTCATTTCTGTTTTATGTTGCTGTTATTTCATCTCACCCTGGGTGGTCACATACTGGCCTGTGTGGTTCTTCTTACCTTGCTCTCTTTCCTTTTTCTACCTCTCTCTCTCTCTCTCTCTCATGCACATCCTCATTTCCTTCTTTCCTTTTTTATTTTCACTGTTCCTCTCTCTTTTTTTCTCTCACTATCTCTCTTCCATCTCTCTCTCTTCCTCTTTGTCTTTGATCTCTTTTCCTCTTTCTCTCTGTCTTTCTCACTTTCTTGGCCTCATGACTATTGCCCCTGGTGTCCAGTGGTCGTATGGCTTCTACCTCATTCACCTGCAAGGGAAGCAGGGCTTCCAGTTCTTCTGCAAGACGGAGGACACCAAGAGGAAGTGGATGGAGCAGTTTGAGATGGCCATGTGAGTCAGCATCACTGAGACACACAGATGTGCTCACACATACAGAGGGGAAAGATGATGTGTTTCTCAATTTGATTCCTACATCTTCATAGCCTGATAAACCTGCCCCTCGTACTTCATTTCATTTTGTACAGAGGGTCTGGACCGGAATCTCTTGAGGGTCATTTAGTGGGTCCCAGCAAGACCGATCCAATCAGCGAACAGAGGGTGTGTTCGTTAGCCGTGATGTTGACCTTGTGTGCTACATTTGAATTGTAGTGCGTAGGTAGGCTAATTGCATATGTGACGACCAGGCGTTATCGATTGGGTAAAGGCAGAGGCAGCTTTTTTAAACTTAAGCAGAGTCCACTCCTCCAACAAATCGTTTCTGATGGTGTCTGTTCCAGACCCTCTGTACAAAATGAAATGAAATACGAGGGGCTGGTTTACCAGGCTAACATCTTCATTCCTCGTGCCCGAATTTTTTTTATTTTTTTTATCTAATTCCTCCAAGAAGGAGAGAAAAATGGAGGAGAGAGGAACAAGGTCAATGATCAATGCCAATGACAGGTGCAAGTTTGTTTCACAAGGTGAAATTAAAATCACCACCCACACATGATATTGAATGTCTTAGCATGGCACTCGTGCAAGCAAGGATGCCTCATTTTTTACGTGCAATCGTCCTTGACCCCTCCATCTTCAAGTAGTTACTTGTCTACTTCAGTGAACAAAGAGCTAGAAATAAGGAAAGGATGTGAGGAAGGGGGGATGGAATAATTAAAGAAATGAGATGCACAGAGAGAAATTGGCATAGGGAGAGAAAGGCACTATGAGGATTCTCTAAGCCCCCTGGAGGTTTGTTGTGTCCAACCTTTACCTGGAGCTGACATCCCTTTCCGGTTGCAATCTTGGTGACACAAACACACACACACACAGCCACACACACACACACACAAACACACACACACACACACACACACACACACACACACACACACACACACACACACACACACACACACACACACACACACACACACAAACAAACATACAATACTGTGCAAAAGTCTTAGGCAGGTGTGAAAAAATGCTGCCAACTAGGAATGCCTTCAAAAATGGAAGTGTTAATCGTTTATGTTCATCAATTTACAAAATGCAGTGACTGAACAAAAGAGAAACCTAGATCAAATCAATATTTGGTGTGACCACCCTTTGCCTTTAAAAGAGCATCAATTCTTCTAGGTCTGTAAATTTGGTGTAATTGGTTGATCATACACCTGACTATAATCCTGCAAAATCCCTGAATTTGTGTGTACCCCTGTGTGTTAACTGATACTGGTTTGAAGGCACCTACCTAAATCTTTGGACAGTACTGTATCTTTTTGCAGGATTTGCAGGATTATAGTCAGGTGTATGATCAACCAATTACACCAAATTGGTTGTATATGTCAGGAAGCATACATCCACAGAAGATCTGTGATAGTTCTTTAAGATGTTTGGCGCAAGCTACCAGCCAAGTCCTTCAAAAACTCTATGCAATAGACCTAGATGAATTGATGCTCTTTTAAAGGCAAAGGGTGGTCACACCAAATATTGATTTGATTTAGGTTTCTCTTTTGTTCAGTCACTGCATTTTGTTAATTGATGAACATAAATGATTAACACTTCCCATTTTTGAAGGCATTCCTAGTTGACATTCCTGTGGTAACACAGACACATACACACATGCATGGACTCACACGCTAACACACACACACACACACACACAAACACATACACCCGCATACACCCACATACACCTGTACACATGGGAAAAAACAGTTCAGATGAGTGAGATACAGATTCAGATAAGCTCAGATAAGGATGACAGGTTCAGGAGTCATGGTTAGCAGTGACCCACTGCAGTTTAAAGCTGCACCGCTCAGCACTGCTAAGCTGCTTAGCATTTATATCATTCCCAAATCAGGGCAGGAGAAGCTATTCAGCTGAAATTTTTTGGGCCATGGGGGTTGTTGACGTACTGCCTTTCACACGCAGGTCCAACATCAAACCAGAGCGAGCCACAGCCAACCAGCACAACTTTGAGATGCACACATTTGAGAAGAACACAAACTGTCGAGCCTGCAAGATGCTGCTAAGGTAAGACACTTGAATCCATGCGGCACTCTCTGAGGGCTCTCTCTCTCTCTCTCTCTCTGTCTGTCTGCCCCCCCCCCACTCACTTCCTCTGTCTCTCTCTTTTTTTTATTTGTCCATTGCACACATACCACAGAGACACACACTCTCACATACTGTAAATAGTCATGCATGCACAAACCCACAAAGAGTTATAGAAGCAATTAGGTCTAAACCTCATGAGCATCATTTTTATTTGAACACCCTGTGTAATGCTCTCCCACCCCCCACCCACCCCTCACACACACAACTTTAATATACATACACACACACACACACACACACACACACATTTACAAGACACACACACACAGAAACACACACGTATTGTTTATACACACACGTGCACGTGCACATTGCACCTTCACATACACACAGAAAGCACAAGCACACACACACCAACACACACAAGCACATGCTGTTCTGGATGAAGGAACTCATGACCCCAGCTGCTGTGCACACCATGTGAGTTTATGCTGCACAAACTCGTGCGACCCACATACACTCCGCAGAGCGAGCACTGGCCTACATCTGGCCTGCGGACAGGTCCTCTGGGACCACTGCCACACTAGCACACCACTGCACCACTGCCTCAGCACCCTGCACCCTGCCACAGCACAGCACAGCGCTCCTGAGCGAGCTAATGAAATCACTGTCGGCTAATGGCATCAGTGCTCGTCGCTAAAACGCACCGCTAGCTCACCCAGTCACCGCTAAACCAGCAGCACACGTGATGCTAACAGAGCCGCCCAACCGCTAATCAAGGGATGTGGTCTGGTTGGGGAAAAGAGAAGCGCCCGCAGACTAGGGGTTGCCAGAAGGGGGGCCGCAGCATCAGATCAGGGCCAATCCACAGGAACGAGGGACTTTTCCTCATGTGAGTCACTCATGCATAATTCAAACACAAGGGGGCAGCGTGTGGAGGAGAGGAGTGTGTGGAGTCAGTGGCCAGAGTTACACCACATGGAGCTGAACCTTAGGTGTTTGGGTTCCATTTCTGGATGTTTAAGTCCATTTATGGAATATGTTCAATCTTTTTGTGTTTGTGTTCATTATGCCAAAAATCACTTTCTGTGTAGATGTGTTTGACTTGGTTTGGAGTGGTTGCGATTACCTCATCTGTTTTACCATCATTTGATTTTCATAAATCGACACCAGTCGGTGCAAGATATTGCTTTCTTTGTGGTACTAGCAGTAGAGCTGTATGTTATGCAATTGTGCTCATATTTTACATATCAGTGTATTTCATAATAATTCTGTCTGCTCAGTCATTCAGTGTCATTAGATTTTTTTCCTTCAATAAATCCACATATTTCATATCCATTTATGCCCACTAAAGCTCTGTACTGTAGCCACACACACACACTGGCTGTGACCTTTATGCAGCGTAACTCTGCAGTGGTAATGGGGTCACAGCAGCACAGGCCCCAGAGTGCCAGCAGTAGAGCTGAGTAGAGTGTGTAGTCATTTGCAGCAGTCAGTGGTGTGGAGGGAGCCCCACTGTGCCGATCAATATAGTGACCCGAGGGCACTGGCACAGGCAGCAGGAGGGGGGCAGCCTGGCAAGGCGCTCAGCTGGGAAGCACATGGGCACAGAGGGCTTTGCACATGCACATTCACACACATACGCACACACACATACACATGTACACACATTCTGCCTGAGGTTTCTTCCTAGAAAAACAGGGAGTTTTACTCACTGATTCCTGAGGTTTCTTCCTGAATTCACGCAAATCAAACAAACAGGGAGTTTTTCCTCACCCCTGTTGCTCCCTGGGGACACTAACAACCGACTGCGCCTAAATGAACTTTCCTCGTCTAGTGCCACTGGCCTGCAAAGACTGCCGACCTATGTTCACATAAGAGCCCACATTAACAGGGCGTTGCATAGCTCTAGCGCCACTGGACTACAAAGATTGCTGACTAGGGCCTACAAGGACTGCCTACCTGTGTTCATGCAAGAGTCAGTCTGCTTCTGTATTTATCTGCTCTGACATCACTGAACCGCAAGAAATGTTGTCTTGCAACAACCCTGCCAAACTGTAAAGCACTTTGAGTTGCATATTGCATGTATGAACTGTGCTATACAAGTAAAGTTTTATTATTATTATTATTATTATTATGAACACACATATACACACACACACACTCACACATACAGATAAAGACTTACACTCTCTCTCTTGCTCTTTATCTCTCTGTCTCTCTCACGTATGCACACACACACAAAAACACACACACACACACACATTTATTTACCATAATGCACACACTCCCTTTGCACACACAGCGCATAAAACATCTTCCTCTCCTTTCTTTTGAGTTGCACCTTGGCCTTGGCTCCAGGCACTGAGGCCCTCTTCCTCTGCTCTCTCCCCCAACAGAGGTATCTTCTACCAGGGCTACTTCTGCTCACGCTGTGGGACTGGAGCTCACAAGGAGTGCCTGGAGATCATCACCATCTGCAAAATAAGTAGGTCCCATCCAGCCTAGGAGAACTCCCCCATTGTAATAGCTTTCCTGTTACCACCTGTACCCCTTATAGCTGTCTGGGTAGATTTTCATTCATCCAGGTCATGGTAGTCAAAGGAGCTAAGTTGCAAGCAACTGGACTTTTTTGGAGCTTGAAGACGCTTCACCTTTCATCCGAAAGGCTTCTTCAGTTCTGGCCTGAAGATGGGGAACCAGGAGCTGTATGTCTGGATCACTGGAGGTGGAGTTGTAGACCAAAATGTGTCATCATCCATCTGCTACATACCATTTTGCTTTGAGATCTCATCCCAGGAAGTTTACCTACCTCTTCACCATCAGAGCAGTTCTCATTCTCTGGATCAGGTGACTGCAACGATACTCACTCCAATAGGGAGTGGGCACGGAGGTGGGCTGCGCAGTGCATTATGGGGTGAAATCAATGCGTGCCGCCATTTTCGTAGGCCAGAAGAACAGCTTACCAACACAAGGGAGTGAGACAGTAGGCTGATTTGCAGTTTAGTACAGTTCAGTTTTGTTTAGAATGCTAAATATTTGTGCAAAAAACGCCATGGCTTGTACTGGGACAACCTCATGCTGTACGCGATCTGAAAAAAAAAACAGTTTGATCGGCGATATGGATCCTTATGAGATACATACAAGACAATGAGCACCAAACCTCTCGTGGAAATCTGTAGTCATGCCCACTCTACCTTTGCCTCCAAAATATTGGAATTTCGATTTCGTTTTGATATTTTGAGAGGTAAGACATAAGACATGATGATTGATAATTGTTTCCAGATAAGCTAAGCCACTTCCTAATAAGACTTCAATGGATACGGCTTAATGTTGACATCTCCCATAGGCTGCCTTTTGACAGCTGTCAGTGTTGGTGAAAATGTGTGGCTGAGGACACGCATACAAACAGTAAAAGCAATAAATCAATAATCTGTTGTCCATTTGCTTGCCCTGTCGATTGCAGCCCTGCAGTATTTTCACCTAGGCAGTGTTGATTGTGATGCTATAGGTCCTACGGCAAAAAACAAAAAAACAAAAAAAAAAAACTGCCTGTAGCGTCTCATACATTCACCTGCCATCGGCGCGTGAATGCAATTAAAGTGGGGATGCAAGAACGACTTCACCTAGTCAGTGTTTGGGGGTTTCTCCCCGGGAGAAATGTGCAAAATTGTGTCGGATAAAATTACAACTTTTAAGCAGTTGCATACAAAAGCGCAGTGTACAGTGTTCTCCTCCGTTATTTTGCGTGAGTGAAGAGACAGCCAGTTTAGAATTATTGGTATGCTTCAGAAAGCATAACCTGACAACTGGAATGTGATAACCAACCTGTGTGCCTGGATAAAATATCCTCTCTTCCTCTCCTCCTGACTTTAAAAACATTACCTAACTTTAGGCAAATCATTTTCTCTGTCGTCCATTTCTTGAGAAGTTTTTTTTTTTTTAATTTTGTGTGCACACCTCTCTCATTCTGATACAGAATGCTCATTCTAGGCTGCATTCAAAATGTTTCAAGTAATTTGTCATGAGTCCTAGACAAAACAACATAGGCTATGCATTCGCGAAATCACTAACCAATGCATAGTCACATTTTCCGCCTGGACACCGCGGGGCAAAGTAAAGTTCGCACTTCACCTACTCATTCATTTTGCGGGTAGTCTGTATTTAATTAATAGCACAAAACAGCATTAAAAGTGTTAGCGGAATGGTGGATTTGTTGTCGTGGTATTTTTGGTCAAAATTAGGGATGCGATGCAATGCACCGTCCTACCACATGTGATAGCAAGCCAATCTACAACGGAGTCCTTTTTCCATCATGAGGCTGGGAATCGTCCTGAACATGAGCTCTAACTTCCATCGCAACATCATTTCTTGTGATATCGTTCTTGGGTGTTTTTTGTCACATTTTGTGTGCTGGTCCTGAGAAATATGATGCTATCACATTTTAAATTTTACCTCTGGGTCAGCCAAGTTCCCACATGAAAATGTTACAATGTTTTATATTGTGTTCAGTGCTGTTCAAAAACATTACGTGTAGAAGCCTTAGATAGCATAGGCTACATTCTCTTACATACAGTCTATGACAGATATTATGTTTTTAGATCGTTAGATTTTAGGAAACATTGCATTATGTTGCAGTTATGTTGCATTATACGTCATGAAGCGGGGGGGGGGGGTAGTCATTGTCCAGACCATAGATAAAAATAATTTAGCAGAGTAAAAAGAGTTCTTTCACTGAACCAGTTAACAGGTTAACACCGAACAAGGGAAAACTTGGCCACTAGGTGGGCGGTTCCTTCTCCTGCGTGAAGTCGTGTGACATCACATGCCCATTCCCAATTCACACCTTGACAGGTGACTCATGTGACCCTTTTGTCATGAAATGAGGGGTGTGGTCTACAGCTCCACCTCCAGTGATCTAGAGATACAGCTCCTGGTTCCACATCATCAGGCCAAAACTAAAGTCTTTTGGGTGAAGGGTGAAATGTCTTCAAGCTCCAAAAAGAAGTCCAGTTGCTTCCACCTTAGCTCCTTTGACTACCCCTTCTAGCATTTGGAGTTCATTGCAGTGTGTTAATGTGACCTCATAAGAACTTGCAGAGGTGATTTACATCTCCTAAGGTAATTTTCACGTGAACAGCATATTCGTAATGTGCTCCAGCCCCAGGGCTCTGTTTGATTGAGACCGTAAAGCTGGAGTGTCATTAAAAGTGATACAATACGATACTTAACTGACCATGCTGTTTTTCTCTCTCTCTTCTCTCTATCTTTCTCGTTTGCGCACCACTAACCTCTGCAGATCCACACGATTTGGTGAGTTTAATTTGTCCCCCAAATGACTCATTAACCTTGAACCTTGAAATTAATTTAATCAAAAGTCGATTGAAAGCCAAGGCGGAAGGATGATGATTAATTGGCTCATTTTTTAAAAGAAAAAAAGTAACATTTTCGTCCATAATCTCAGCCTCTTCCTCCACCCTGCCCACACATGGCTGATGAGTGAATCAGTGATCAGAGAGCGCAGCTGCAAGCACAAGAGTCGTATCAGTCCATTGTTTGTTTTGTATTGTGAGAGCTAATGAGGTCGTGTTGTGTGTTGTTTGTTTTATGGGCTTTTCTGGAACAGGACCCTGGGCTACACTCATCAGGTAAGAAACTCTGTAACTGTTTGTCAGGTAAGACACAATATACCCATCCGTAAATCCCTTAACTAACAACATGGTCAGCTCTAAGTGTACGCACACATGCACACACACACACACACACACACACACACACACACACACACACACACACACACACACACACACACACACACAAGCTTTACAGATAAACCTCTACAGAGACACACAAAGTGTGCATACAGTGCATACAAATTACCAAGTGATATTTTTGTGGTTCACTACTGCCATCTAGTGACATCATTACTATATCACAGAGACAGACAAATCAGATGAAGTTTGCAATACGGCTAGTAACAGTGGCTATACCTTGCACCTTGCTATTTCGTGTGTGTGTGTGTGTCTGTGTCTGTGTGTGTCTGTGTGTGTGTGATGTAGGACCAAAAATGGTGGCCCTCAGGAATTACCTCGGCACGCCCTCCCCTCCCGGGAAACCCCCTCTCACCTTCCAGACGGGTGATGTCATTGAGCTGCTAAAGGGCGACCCGGACACCGCCTGGTGGGAGGTAATACATCTCACACACACATCAACCACAACACACACTCTTGCTGTGCAAAAGTAATAGTAGACTAGTAAAATAATAAGGGTATCTGTGTTTGTGTGTGTGTGTGTGTGTGTGTGTGTGTGTGTGTGTGTGTGTGTGTGTGTGTGTGTGTGTGTGTGTGTGTGTGCGTGTGTTGGTGTCTCTTTGTGTGTGTGTGGGTGTCTGTCTTTGTGTGTGTATGTATGTGTGCATGTGTGTGGTTGTCTGTGTGTGTGTGTGTTCTAGGGACGACTCATCCAAGGCCAGAAGACCGGTTACTTTCCCAGCTCCAGCGTGAAGCCTTGTCTGGATCCCAAGGTATCTCATTTCCTGCCTCCTGCTTTCCTCACAGTGCTTGTGGTTGGGGTGCTGGGCAAACAGCATCGGGCCCTCTCACGCAGGAGCAGGAAAGGGGCAAATCATTTCCCCTCTAATGCATTTGTTAATTTATTTATGTAAGGACTCAGTAAAAACACACTACCTAACAAAGCCTTGTGTGCCCATTCCGCATGTATGCACATCTCAAAGCTCAATACTTGTGTTTCTCACTCTGTTTCTCTTTCTGTGTTTCCTCTCTCTCTCTCTCTCTCTCTCTCTCTCTCTCTCTCTCTCTCTCTCTCTCTCTCTCTCTCTGTTTCTCTCTCTCCAGCCTTTTCTGGGCTTTCCCAGTCGACAGTCTTCGAGAGATGTTGATTACTCCGTCTACCCTTGGTAAAGTCTATATCATTATTCACATGCACATAAGTAATGAATCAGCCCCCTAAAGTCCTATTCGTGTGTAACACTGAATTTGTCTCAGACTCTGTCTTCGGCTTTAAAGACAAAAGAGGCTGCGAGGGCATTTATTCAGTGCAGGATCATTATAAGCCTGTAATTACCCTGAATGTTAATGAGACAATTGTGAGCTCCCGCTAACGGTGCTGCCGAGAGGAAATGAAGTCTCTCGTGTGAGCCGCAGCGGACTGAGTGTTTTTATTGGTATCGGAGCAGCACGTAGCTGCGCATATCCCATTCTGATTGTACCTGTGCCATGACCCGTAGACTGCTCTCCTGATCGATATGGGCATGACTGATCGATATGGGCATGACTGATTCAGTACCATTGATCACCACAGTCACGTAGCATTTTTTTTTTTTGCGTGTGTGTGTGGGTGGATGTTCACATGCATGTGTGTGCGTGTGTGTGTGCGCGTCTGTGTATGCGTGTGTGTATGTGTCCGTGTGTGCTGCGTGTGTGCTGTGCAGGTTTGCTGGGAACATGGAGCGGCAGCAGGCCGACAACCTGCTGAAGTCCCACAGCAGCGGCACCTACCTGATCCGGGAGAGGACCGCAGAGGCTGAGAGATTCGCCATCAGCATCAAGTCTGTCTCTCTCTATACCAAACTCAATTTCAGAATGCTTTATTGGCATGACAAATAAGATATATGTATTGCCAGTGTCTGTGTCTCTGCATAGACATACAATACATCAGGCATACATTATATCACAGCAGAACAACCTGTCAGAAAGACAAATCTTTCTTTGTCTTTCTATTTCTCTTTTTCTCTCTCTCTCTCCCTCTCTGTTTCTCACTTTCTTTTTCTTTAACTACCCATGTCCCTCCCTACTCCCTCATCTTTTCTCTTTTTTTTCTCTCTCTCTTTCACTCTCTGTCACACACACACTCTCCCTCTCTCTCTCTTTCTCTTTCTCTCTCTCTCTCTTTCCCTTTCTCTCTCTCTCTCTCTCTCTCTCTCTCTCTCTCTCTCTCCCCTAACCCTTTTCCAAAGGCTGCTGCTTCCAATTATCCTTCGTCATGCCGGGTTTCAGAGAGCATGTGTGCTGGTTAATTCATCAGGCTCAATGTTTAGTTGTTTGCCTGTGTCTGTGTGTGTTTTGTTTAGTCTGTTTGTTTACTTCGCAGCCTTTTCTTTGAGCAGATGGCTCATCAGTGAATGCATCCTCGCATGTCTTGCGTATGTGCAAACAGCAGTAGCTTACACTCTGAATTTTCAAGATTAGTCCTTTGTCATTTCTGGAAGTGATGCAAAGGCTGCTGTTTTGGGATTGTAGTCTCCATGGTAACTATTGTATTTTCCTATGAGTCCTCACTGGTGGAACTATGCTGTCCATGTCTCCACCAGGTTCAACGATGAAGTAAAGCACATTAAAGTGATTGAGAAAGACAACTGGATTCACATCACTGAAGCAAAAAAGTTTGAGAGCCTCTTGGTATGTGACATCTTTTTTCTTCTTCTCAATGAACCTACTATGATTCTTATCACAGTGTGGGCTGTCCATACTGCCTGTGACACTGGATAGAATTTGTGTTCAAGTCAGTCTGGCCAACCTGTCTATTCCGTGCACAGTGGGAAGAGGCTTACTAACTACTCTGACAGAATAGTCACTATTCTGACTATTCTGACACCAATGTGAGATGGCTTAGTAGGGGGGAAATCTTGCAGAGATTTCAACAGCCAGGCTATAATGTTTTTTTTTAATAAATATGAATTGGAAGGAAAATGTAATTAAATTAAATGTAAATAAAAATATATATTTTTACACAGAGATATATGTCTGTGTGTGTATGTTTTTAACAGGAGTTGGTGGAGTATTACCAGTCTCACTCTCTGAAGGAGAGCTTCAAGCTGCTGGACACTACACTGCGCTATCCTTACAAGTCACGAGAGCGATCATTATCACGCTCCTGCACACGCTCTCCAGGTAAAGTACACACACACACACACACACACACACACACACACACACACACACACACACACACACACACACACACAAACCCTTGAGTATTTTGTTATAAATAAAGAAAACGAAAAGCCATTACAGTGAATAAACACAGTTAGTCCCTACTTGTTATCTATCACCCATGTCTGTTTCATGGGTTGGCTGCTGGTCTTACTTTTAGGTGCATATGTTTTCCAAGCATTCTGCTTATGAGCGTTGGGACTTGATCAGCAGTGACCTCTACTGTTTATGCAGAGATGAGACTGAAGGATTTTAGTTGTGTGTGTGTGCTCGCTTGTGTGTGTTTGTGTACACATGTACAGGGGAATGAGAGACATGTAGATGTTTTGTGTTGCCACAGTGGCCATCAAATGCTTGTGAGATGAAGCTTGCCCTCTGCTGGCCAAGGACCAACACTGCACAGTGTCTGATCTACTGCCCACCTCCCAGATACTGCACCATAGACAGACACATGCACTCTCTATCTGTACTTTCTTCAAACTATATTTTTATCCTTTTCGCTGTCTGTCTGTCTGTCTGTCTGTGTGGCTGTCCTTCTTTCTTTCAAAAATCTTTTTATCTCTTTTTTATACCCCCTTTCCAATTCCCGTTTTTCTTGTTATCTTTATCCCCCCTCCCTCTTTCTCTTTCTGCCTCCCCTCTATTTGCCGTCTCTCTTTCTCTCTCTCTCTCTTTCTCCCTCCACCTCAGCAGCCTCCTCTGCTTCCTACAACTTCTCCTTCCTCAGTCCCCAGGGCCTCAACTTTACTTCTTCTCAGAGCTCTGCCCCCTTCTGGTCAGGTACTCTTACTGCACTCCTGTCTCCTAATTCACTCTTCATCCCATTCCCTCACTTTTGTTCCTTTCTCTCTACATGATGTCCACATCCATTAGGCCATAGTTTTCAAGGTTGATGACAACCTTACTGGGTTTTACTAATAGATTGATTGATCGGTGTGTTGATTGACAAGTTGGTTGATTGATTGACTGGCATTATTAAATAACATCAAACCTGACATTTTATACCATCACCTCCATTTTACCCTCACTGTCTGTTAATTTGAATGGAATACATACATATGGGTTATCACTGTGTGTGCAAATTGTTATATTGACATGGGTGCATCTGCCTGTATGTGTGTGTGCATGTGTGCGTTTGTGTGTGTGTGTGGGGGGGGGTCACAGTGTTTACGCCACGTGTGGTGAGTACGGCGGTGGCACGGTACAACTTTGCGGCACGGGACATGAGGGAGCTGTCGCTGCGAGAGGGAGACGTGGTGAAGATCTACAGCAAGATCGGAGGAGACCAAGGCTGGTGGAAGGGAGAAGCCAATGGCAGAGTAAGAAAGAGTGTGTTTGTGTGTGTGTGAGAGAGAGAACCGGGTAAACCAGCCCCTCGTACCTCATTTCATTTTGTACAGAGGATCTGGAGCGGAGGCGATGAGAAACGATTTCTTCCTGGAGATGTGGACTCTGCTATAGTTTAAAACAAGTGCCTCTGCCTTTGCCCAATCGCCAACACCTGGTCGTCCCGTATGCAATTAGCCTACCTATGCACTACAATTCAAATGTAGCACACAAAGTCAACATCATGGCTCACGAACACACCCTCTTTTTGCTGACTGGATCTGTGTTGCTCGGACTGCTTACATGCTCCTAAACAGATTCCGGTCCAGACCCTCTGTACAAAATGAAATGAAGTACAAGGGGCAGGTTTACGATCCTATGTGTCAGAAAGAAAGGAAGAAAGAAAGAGAGAGAAACAGAGAGTCTTCAAGCACATGTCTTCAAATGTGCCTCACCTTAGAAGCATCTTGCAGGCTCAGCAGTTTGTGTTCTTCTCAAACGTGTACATCTCAAAGTTGTGCTGGTTGGCTGTGACTCACTCTGGTTTGATGTTGGACCTGCGTGCAACAGGCAGTCAGTCCCTTCAGGATTGCAGAAGGATGCAGTATTAAATTAAAAAATTGCGTTAATACTCCTCTCCATTAGTTGACAGACATGTTGTAGGCTATGACATTCACCAAAGCAATTCCTTAGAGTAAACCCCATTCAATGGAAGTAGCACTAACGCTAGCACTAGCAGTATACCAGTAAGGTATAGACGCTGAAACGATGTACTGAGATTTTCCAAATAATTTCATTGAATAAACGTCCATTTGCATACTAAAAGTTGCAAGGCCACAATGAATTCGCAGGGATTGACTAATTTTGCGTTAATAGTTCTGATTGCAACATAGCAAAATCCTGGAAGGTCTGGGCAGTACATCAATAACCCCCATGCGCCAAAACATTTCAACTGAATTGAATAGCTTCTCCTGCCCTGATCTGGGAATGAGATAAATGCTAAGCAGCTTAGCAGCGCTGAGCGGTGCAGCTTTAAACTGCAATGGGTCACTGCTAACCACGACTACTGAACCTGTCATTTTTATCTGAGCACATCTCAGAGGGAGTGAGAGACAGAGATAAAGAAAGCAGGAGAAAAGGTGAGAGGCAGGCAAGCCAGGTTTCTGTGTAGGTAATGAAATTCTCACCATGTTAGTGTTAGTCCAGAATTCATTATCTCATTGTGTGTGTGTTTGTGTGTGTGTGTGTGTGTGTGTGTGTGTGTGTGCCTGCACTTACTTTTCAGATTGGCTGGTTCCCCTCCACGTACGTAGATGAAGAAGGTGTCCAGTGAGACTGAAGGACCTCCATCTGTCGCGTCACCTCTGTTGAGACTGTGGAGTGCTCGCCCCCATTGCCCTCTGGGAGGAGTCTTGGGAAATGTTGTGTGGAATATTTTTTTTTTTCTTTTTATTGTGCTGGAAACATTTTTTTCAGAGAAAAAAAAATACAGTGGATGTTTGTGCACTTGTCTTCATACTGTGCAAAAAAACAACTCCTACTTTTCTTTTCCCTCTTTCTCTTCTTCTGCTGACTTTTTTTTTTTTTTTTTTTTTTGCAACTCATCTGTGTCGTCCTCTCTGAAGAATTTTTAACACCCACGGGATCTCTGTGATGAACACGAGAGGTGGAGTGGGGCAATCCCAGATGTGTGCTTATTGCGCTGAGACCACCTTTTTCTTAGGGCCTTGGTCCCTCTACCAAACACACACACACACACACACACACACACACACACACACACACACACACACACACACACACACACATACATACATACACACATTTTACATGCAGAGACCACAGGGCCTTCTTCATCTCTGTACAGTAGTATCATCCACTGGGTTTGCTGTTTGCCTATCGGGACATGGGGGGGAAATATAAATGTATAGATAATTTATTTACAGAGAAAAAAATAATTATGACAAAAAAATATTCAGGGTGGGGGAAGTAGTAGGCCAATTCAGAATGCCCGGCAGAAAGGGTGACAGAAAAAAGGAATCAGAGAAAGGGAGGGCTGGGGAAGGGTTCGAAGAAAAGATGCACTTTGCTTTTCTTTACGACAAAGAATTTGCCTTAGTTGTCATGGTGATGCCTTTTTGGGGGAGCCACAGGGGGAGGGAATGGAGTGTTCATCTTGCACGGAAACTGCACACTCTCTCTTTCGAACACAGACACACACTCACACTCCCTATATTCGGACTCGTGCACACATTGCCGGTCTACACTAACACGGTGCCTTTTGAGAGAGTTCAAAACTTCGGACAGTCAAAGTTCTTTTTTCATACAGATGGAAAGAAAGGATGGACAAAGAGAAAAAAGAGAGAGATAGAGGAAGACTGAGCACAGCACAGATGGGTCAATCCCACTGAGCAACCCTCTCTCAGACATCCTTCATTCCTCCCTAAAAACTGGAACATACGAAGAAATGACGAACGCCCTACCCTCACCTTGGTCATGTTGCCATGGGGACTACCAAGGGTAAACATGTCTTGGAGGGTGGGCCAGCCCCTGTTTTTGGCGGCCAGGTCTGCACTGTGTGTTGGTGGGGTTGTGGGGTTTGTGAGGGATTTGCTTATGGTTCTCTCTCTTACTGGGACAAGTCAAGGACATAGTGAAGAAATGCGGAAAAACAAATAAATAGAATACCAGGAGAAAACCACACACACACACATACAGTCCAGCACCTTACACCAGGGGATGTTGTAATTAAATGAAAAAAGGGAAAAGTTGAGTTATCACAAGGACAAAGGAATAAATTCAAACCCGAACATGCCAATGTGTGCACTGACATCAAAGGTGAATGGGGTATATTTTTTCCAGAAATTAATTTTATTGAATTTTTGATTTTGTGTGGATTATTGTTAAATTCTATTTTAATTGTTTGCACAGACGTGCTCCTCACCCATCTAGGAGAAAGAAAGATTTTCAGATAGCTCGTTAACTTTTATTGTTTGTTTGCTTTTCTTAAGTAATGCCAAATGAAAGCATTTATGAAGAAAATACTCTCTACTGGTTCATTCTGGAATGAACTTTGTCATGTTCTTGTTTGTCATGGTGACAGTCATGTGCTCTTTTGCCTTACGAGTGTGAACACGTGGTGCTACGACAGATTGGTTAGATTTTAACATTTTTCCTGGATGGACACAGACTATGAGATGGATGCAAAATTCAAACTAAGGTACCACAATTCCTTGCAGTGATATGCCAGTTAGACACTGGAAAAAGCAAGTACTTACTCATGCTTACTTGTCTTTACGGCCCCATGTAACACTGACAACACTGGTTGTTTATGTGTATGTACTGTATGAGTCCTTTATTTCTCATGATGTTCCCATGACATTCACCTCGTCTACCAGAATCTGGAATGAAACTGGAGGAAAGAAAAACAGAAAAGCACAGGAATAACCAAGACACTTAGGGTGACCATGACTGATTCAACACACAAACACAAATCTATGGACTGCTGTATATATATACTGGTGTCAGCCACAGGTTACTACCTTAACATAACAACCCTTTAACTCCATTTGACTCCAGCTAAATAGCCAACCTCTCCCGGGTTCCTCCTCTGGCCTTGAACTGGACATACAAGGCCCTTCCACCAACCCCTCTTGGCATGTTCCTCATGATGTCACAGTTTCATGTCTCTTAGCTTTCTGCACAACCTTCCCTCTCCTTCCCATTTGGTAGCTTGGAGGAACAGGTGTTGAGATGGCCAATCAGAAACCTTTTCACAAAAAAGTCATCAAAGCGCTGACGAGATCCCAGTTACATCATTAAGAGGGATGTCATTCATTGCACACAGGCTTTAAGCAACCAATTTTCTAACAGATACTTACTCAGTGCAACAACCTCAAGACTGGTCTTGAGTAAAAAAAACATCTTTCTATATGCCAAGTGTTCCTTAACAGCGAGACAAGTTTTCTTTCAAGGCTAACAATGCAAGGTGCTGACTGGACAGCATTGTGATATCCCACTTGAAGATCAGTGTCTATAGGATTCTCATTGGTCCAAATTTGTCTCTAAGTAACAGATGTTCCTTTTTTCCTCTGATAATGGTGAACTGAAAGCTGGCTGTGACATGAGTCACTGTGCTACAGATATAGATAGAGGAGAGGAGAGAAGGGGAGAGGGAGAATGTGGAGAGAGGGAGAGCTCTGTGAGAAGATGTAGGAGAGAGCTAAGATGTGCAGCAGAGCTGACAAGTCATGTCTTGAGCCGGGTGCAGACTCCAATCCCTTCTGTAATCTACTGAAAAATATTATAATTATTATGATCTGTGCAATGGCTGAGAAACCAAGGGTTGTTTTACTGAGTGTGTTTGGGTTGAGGTGTGTGTGTGTGAGTGTGGGTGGGTGCGTGCTTCGTATAGATCTGCTCCTTCGACCCAGTTGATTCCTGGGGTGATGCTGGTGTAGGGGTTAGTAGCGTTTGTGTAGTGGACAAAACCCATTGCATGTGGTAAATACATATTACAACTCATGTCAGTAAATTCTTGAAAAATAAATTAATTGTGTACTTTTTTCAATGGTCATTTACTTTCAAAACTGAGCTCTATCATGAAATAAATATTTCTCTTTTGTCTACATTTTGGTCTAGTATAATCATTGACATTCTGACCTAAAACATATTTATCTGGTTAAAAGAATTAACTTTTTGCCCACACCTGCAAGAGCAGAGCTACTGAGATTCGTTTTTGAAAGACACTTTTGTCTTTCTTTCCCTCTTCTAATCTTGCTCGCATTATGCCTGTCAGGCAGAGAGTCACCAACCTCCAAATGTAAACTCTGCTGGCAGAGTCTATGGCACCATAGACCCACACAAAAGCTGAAGAGTTATGGTGCCTCAGTCACTCACATTTAAACTGAGCAGCAACTTCAGAGAGGAATTTATTAACACCATATATCTTCATCGAAAGTGCCCAGCGTCCAAATAAACAAGCTGTCCCAACAGAAGGTGTAGGGCACATTTCTACCACTGTGGGGAGCCAAATCCACATGTCAGAGATGCACTAGATAAGATTGTATGACAGAGGTTATCAGTCACTACCTTTTATGCGTACAAACACACACATAAAGAGAAAGAGGCAACGCGTACTCGTGTAGATTGTATTTTTTATTTTATTTAGTACGACATTTAATTTAGAAGCACAATAAACCCATGGGTCACATATGACCTCTTCATTACATTACATTAAATTTAGCTGACGCTCTTATCCAGAACGACTTACAGTAAATTAGGTACAGGGACTGCCCCCCTGGAGCAATGTGGAGTTAGATGTCTCACTAAAGTACACTTCAGCTTGTCTATGGATGAGGTTGCAGAAGAGTGCTTGTTATTCCCCCCACACAAACACACATTTTTTCCTGCTGTTGGAGGAATTGTCCAATCACAAGACCAACTCCATAGCCCATCTTGGCATGGTATAGGCCACAGCATAAGATGTTATCTGGTGTGCTTTTGTATCTTAAACAGTATACAGAGATTGAAACAATGTTTGTGCAGAGATTCAGCAGATCCCTTAAAAGACCACATATTAGTAAAAATAAACAATCAATAGGTCAACTATAAAAGTCTACTACAAGACCCAAAGTAAATGTATGGAAATTCCACCCCACAACCAGCACATCATCCCTAAGCAGTGGCAGGACAAACAAGATAGTCATCACACTTGCCAACATATGGCACGCCTGAACTATTTTTGCTGACAAAATATAGGTCAGCCCAGACCCCGGTCCTATTACATTGTGGCTACAACCCCTCAGGCTGTAGACATTTGCCACACCAATAATGAAAAGGGACCCCTCATGGCCTGCAATCATCCATGTGTTTGCTGTGTATTTACTGATATATTTAGCTTTGCTGCCCATGTGTCCCATATGCAAAAGGGAGGTGCCCATTACAGTATATGTTAACACCTTTTGGAGAAATATTTGGTTTTTTTTTGCTAACACTTTGTTTTAACGGTTACTTTTACAGTGTATCTAAATGTAACAGTGTGTTCTATAATGTACTTGCACTGTACATACCTAACACTAACCTAAATCCTAAACATTGCCCTAACGGCTATAATGTTGCATATTATTATAACCTTTGTTACATTGTTCTTCATTACATAGATAGACAGTTCAGAGTAATCCCTTCAGCATACAGTGATGTTTTTAGGAAATCGTTCTTACGGTCTGGACCTCAGACAGAACCCCCCCCCCCCCCCCTAGTGAGAGTTTGTGTAATTAACTAAACATACAAGTAAGGTTTAAATTTCCCTTGGAACAACTTGAATGACAACCTGGCAGCTGACCAAAAACAATCATCTTGTCAGTCCCTGTTGCATTACATTAACTGTTGGCCAAACAAATGGCAAAATTAAAATCTGATTTTGTGATCCATGGCCTTGCAATGTTTTGTACTCATACCTCAGTTGGAGAGGAATGTCTAAACCATCAATGCATGGTTTATTATTTCACTGCATTCACTTAGTTTTATTTAATTAATAAAGATAGAGCTTTAGGTGAACATTTTTGGGACGAATGTCAAGCAAAATATTTAGCTTCTGGTTTGACAAAGTCCACCATTGTAGGAATACCCAACTGAGGATTTCCAAGGTGTCAGGGGAGATCAGTAGGAATGTTGAATTATAGTTGTTAGTCCCAGCCAAGACTGTCTCGAGAGAACATGTGAGCGAGGCATGTGCTCAACCTCTCCAGACCAGATATCACACGTTTGATGCATGATCTGAAGAGAACAGAAAAGGCCCCTACAGACAGAGTTATGCATTCCAGGAATGAAGATTTTCTATCCCAGTTCAGTTACATGTCCTCCGTTCATAGAATGGGTGTTTTTTTTTTATTATTGCCTCCAATTCGTCTTGCCAAGCAAAGCCCATTATCTGGCATAAAAGATGTCTGAGTTAGGTCTACTTCTCAGTGAGTAGCCTACCTGATGGCGTGTAATTGCACAGGAATTCTAGCTGATGGACAGAATCTCTCACTATGTGAAATGACTAGGGGAGGGGCCCACGCAGAAGCATTTCAAAGTGGGCAAGGTTATTACTGAGAAATATATTTTACAGCCCTACATCTTTGAATATCTCAGTCCAACCACACATTTTGTCAGACACATAAGAAAGACATATATCATTAAAGACTATTAGGTAGCATATTATTCAAGCTTTCAAGACAAGGGCGTTCCTTACATCACCAGATCATGTCAAAAATGAATAAATTTAATAAATAAACCACTTTGAAACAAAGCTGAATGATGGGCGAAGTGGGCTTAGGACACCTCTTAATTGTTGGATATCATCTGCATGGTACAATGCAGCTATTTTCGTCAAGCCCACAAGCCCGGAATATTTCGAAATACCCACCCACCCGCTCTCTCTCTCTCTCTCTCTCTCTCTCTCTCTCTCTCTCTCTCTCTCTCTCTCTCTCTCTCTCTCTCTCTCTCTCTCTCTCTCTCTCTATGAGTGCAACTGACGTGGTTGCAGCTCAGCAGAGGTGGTCGCTGCCTGCGATGTATTCCCCAGCGAAACGATGTGTTTACCAACAAACTGGCTGAAATAAGGAGCTCATGCGAGGCTGGCAAACACAGATTAATTGCAGGTATGTGATATTGTCTTATTTCTAAGTCAAGGATAGTGGGTGTGCATTGGCAACGAGCTGTGAGATTTTGTATGTTATGCATGTAAACAACGTGCACTGGGTGATAGAGGCTAACTATTAATAATGAGACGCCTTCATGTTAAATAATCTGTCACCTTTTCACATTAGAAGTTAGAAGTTGTAAAATATACTGAGTGGATGTTTTTTTAACGGTTCGTGGACAACTTAAGCGCGTTTTTTCTTTTCTTTTTATTTGGTGCCAGCCTTGCCACTGTCATATTGATAGAGTTTTTTTAGGCTACTTAAACTTAATTGGAACATTTTAATTGCAGCGTGAACGCCTATGGCGGCTGATCACGGTATCCCTTAAATTCTGGAAGAAAGCAGCAGAGGACCGTGAACAGACACGCCGTTAATTTTCGGCAAAGAAACTACCAAAATACTACGCTTCCGACAGAAAGGGTGTTAATTAGAAGCGCCCAAGAAAGTAGCTTTGCCATAGTGTTTTCCAAAGAACCTATAAGGACAAGAGTCAGAAGTTTGAGATGACTTCGCACGCCTGTCAGAAAATGTAAAATTGCGCGCATATGAAGCAGTAGCCTTTTGATGACGTTCACAAAATCTAAATTAATATCCATTTTTCATTTATTTTGTAAGCTTCTTGTAAATAGGTTGCAGAAACGCAAATATAATGTTGAAGTGTGGCTATCTACAGTTTCTAAATGCTTCATATTCTCGCTCTCAGCATATCGTAGCCCCAAATAAACTCGGGTGGACTTTGCTTCAATCGATTTGCCTCACGCATTTTGTGCTTGACATTTACACTGCAGTATTTCAAAGCAGGATGAGCTAACGTAGTTCTCTTTAGAGATTTGTGTTTCCTTGTGTAGCCTTTGTCTTCGTGTCTGTTTGCCTTGACATATCGCTTGCGCGCTGGGCAGTTGGCTACTACGCTGCTCATAACATCATGGTTAGCGTGAGGCTCTCTTGACTAGTTTGAGAGCTATATTAAAAAATAGCCTTACACCGTCGTGGTTCATCCAGGAGGGCTGTTTTCGGACTGTTGTCAGCATTGTTTTTACTGAACGCATCGTCTAGAAGCTTTCCAGATGGATGCCTAGCCAGTCATGCGAATGCAATGGGCGCGATGCCGCTGCACCCACGCTGATTGGGTCCGGACCATAGTGGTCAAATAGTGGACTTGTTGGGAACAGTATATAAAGTGGCAGTTGGCTATGGAAAACAACATTGAAATAAGTTGTGGCCAGTTGACAGATGAGTTTTGATAGCCTACTCTTACCTTTAAACATTTATCCACACCCGAGGGATATGTGTTTTGAAGAATGGAAGTGAGTTTTCCCACAGAGTGACATACAAATCTTGTTTGAGGTCCGACTGCGGACATTACACAGCTTCAAAGAGAACTGGGAGCACGTATGCTGTGTGTGTTGTTTTGTCCATGTACTAACATCATTACACAATAGGTCTTACGGTAAGTTGTCAATAGCAGGAAAGAACATGACATGAACATGCACTTGCAGACATGACATGACATAAATAACATGGTTCCTGAATGGTAAATGGTCTAGTCCATATTTAAAGAAAACGGAACTCTAGCCCTGTGCCTTTGTAATCACCAGGCACACTAACAGTGACTGAACCAAGAATGTGTGCTGCTCCTCACGTGGGAGTTGTGCAGACTGGTTATGGACTCGCCTCTTGCACCTCGTTCAGGTGCAGGGACACACAGGGCAGCAGCAGGTGATGACTGTCAGCCCAGATGGCCCAGAGGAAGCCATAATGAGGCAAAGGGCACTGATCTGAGAACAGTGAGGGACTCTAAAGACAATTAGATCCTCGCCTCTGTCATGGCTCTCGTGCTGGGGCCAGCGTTCAGTTAGGGGTGTCTTCCCTTCACTGGCCTGGCAGGATTAGATTAGCACCCCATCATTTGGTGTCTATGCTGTGCACTGCTCTCAAAGTGTACCGACCTTGCCTGTGCTGGAAGCCTGCCAAAATTATTTCTGCACCATGTTAAATAAATTAGGAAGCAGTTTATTGAATCTGAGGGGGAAAACAGAACAGATGTTTTATATTCTTTTCACATTTTGGATATCACAAGTGCTATTAAGGTGTTACAGAAGAGTCTGTGTCACATTTTTGAAACTTCATACAGTCTCACTGACACGCCCGAAAAATGCTGCATGGTAATACATTGCCTAAGTATGCTAAGGAATGTACCTGATGATATTTCCCTTTGTTTTTTGTTGGTGGTGCAACCTAGCCTGGTAAACCAGCCCCTTGTACTTCATTTCATTGTATACAGAGGGTCTGGCAGTGCTGCCATTGACATTGCTGTATTAGGTATCGGCCAATCCTGGCCAATCGGTGAACAGAGGGAGCAATGATGTTGACTTTGTTTGCTACATTTGAATTGTCATGCGTAGGCAGGCTAATTGCATACGTAACAACCAGATGTTAGATGTTAGCAGTTGGTTAAAGGCAGTTTTACACTTCAGCAGAGTCCACACCTCCAGAAAGAAATTGTTTCTTAATACAGCACTGCCAGACCCTCTGTACAAACTGAAATGTAGTGGACTGGTGGACGAGGGGCTGGTTTACCAGGCTAAGTGCAACCATTGTTGGCTAAGTTGTCCAGAACCTTTTATTAAACGATTGCATTTTATAGGCTGCCTAGAGCCATAATAAGGTGCCCTTACAATATATATTGCTTTTGTTTCCTGCTCACCCACACCGACTCTTCTCGGTGGGTCCCTTCAGCACTGATGCATTACTGAATCTGCCCCAGCACAATGCTTAAAAACGAGAATGCTATCTATCTGTCTGTCTATCTGTCTGTCTGTCTGTTTTTCTCATGATTAACTGAAGTTTGAAACAATGAGGAAGGCTTTTGTTCTGTTCCTTTGCCTTCTCCACTGTTTGTCCAGACAGTAGTGGGGAAAAGTATCCAGGTCGTGCTAGTGCTCCCTGAAGCAGTTTTGACCTGTAAGTAGAGCAGAGGGGCCACAGAAAGTGTGTTGTCTGCACAGACACGGACACATGCATGCACGCACACACGCACACATGCACACACACACACACACACACACACACACACACACACACACACACACACACACACACACACACACACACACAGCATCTCTTGCTGTTGCTTGCCTGAGGCTGCTGTATATATCGGCTATACAAAATGCTTGACCCACCTTCAGGCTTGGCATGTGCATGAGCAGTACAGACTAGCAGTGATGTGGTTTCCAGTGGTTTCCAGGTCCTCAGAACTTCAAGACTTCAAGACCGTTATTGTCATTGTGCAGTTGTCTGTAAAATGAAACGAAACAGCAAGGCCACAAAGGTGCCAGATAAAAGTATTCAAATGCCAAAGTGTCAAAAAGAGCAAGGAAGAGGGAAGTATATAATAATACAAATAATGATTAAATATTAAATTAAATAAAGCAATATAATATTAAATAATACTTTGTGAAGAATGAGCTATATACAGACTAGGACACTAGTAGTAGAAGTGCACTGTGAGGTAGGTATTGCACATTAAGCTGTGGGTATTGCACAGTTTGAACAGCAGCGACAATCCAAATTACACACACACACACACACACACACAGCAGCAGCAGTGGAGTGACAAGCCAAATTACACACACACACACACACACAGCAGCAGCAGTGGAGTGACGACCCAAATTACACACACACACACACACACACACAGCAGCAGCAGGCAATGGGTTGAAGTGTGACATATGGAAAGCAGTATCACCAAAGATCTTTGATTAACACTCAACACTCTCTGGTATCACGGTTCAGGTGCATTTAGAGTTCTGACTGCCCATTGAAAGAAGCTGTTCTTCAGTCTGTTAGTTTTGCACTTAATGGACCTAAACCTTCTTCCAGAGGGTAGCATGTTGAACAGGTGGTGGCTGGAGTGGAGCAAGCTTTAGCAAGCTCACTAGAGTGGTGCACTAGCAAGCTCTCGATCATTGCCCAAACTCATCTAATTCATGCAGGAATATGTTTTAGGTTCTGGCTAGAACATGTGTGCATCTAACCAAAAATATGTGTGTTTGGTATGCCATGGGTCCTTTTCATGCCTAATGGTCCTAATTAATGACATAATCACCCAATGCTATAACAATCAAATGGATTGTACATGCTGTAGCCAAACCTTACATTAAAAAGCAGTCAACAAACTCCGATTATACAAGGTGACTTATGCATGTATTATGTACAACACACACAGCAGAGTTTCATATTGGAGCCAAACACTGTAGGCAAACAGGGGTTGTATTAGTTATGACACCATAGCCACACAATAAACCTTTTCTCCAAGAGGGTATTATTGAGACCTTTGTAGCAGAGTCTGATGAGGATTTATGGCATTAATAAAGAAATATTAGCGGTGGTGGCTCTGTGGCTAGCGCTGAACGACTAGCCCCACCTAATTTCTCTGTAGCGCCTCGCTAACAGGAACTCCCCAGTGCCACATGCTTATCCTGCTGCTCTGTGGCATTTTTACTAGGGAGGTGTCAGCCTGTGTGTGTGTGTGTGTGTGTGTGTGTGTGTATGTGCGGGTGCGTGCGTGCGTGCAATGTCGCAATGTCTGGTGCTGGCATATTCATGCTGTCAGCCTGTGTGTGTGTGTGTGTGTGTGTGTGTGTGTGTGTGTGTGTGTGTGTGCAATGTCTAGTGCTGGCATATCATGCTGTCAGTGTGTGTGTGTGTGGGGGTGGATGTCCTGAATACTTGGCATATTGCATCCTGTTTATCAGATGACCGTCTGAGTTGGCAGAATGGCTGTTGGACAGTTGGAGACAGAGTTGGGTGTTTATGTGCTCAGCGAAATGGCTTGTATTTCTGTCTGTCAGTTCATCAGAAGTCACAATCTTGCATGAATTGGTCTGTTTTGTCTGGGTGCTTTTGTGTGTGTGTGTGTGTGTGTGTGTGTGTGTGTGTGTTTGTGTGACAGACAGAGGGAGAGAGAGAAGGGTTGAGTTTTGGGGTCAGCTTAACAGACGACCTGAGTGAAAATCTATCATGACCTTTAAACAGACTAAATACCTTGAGGAAATGAACTTTGTCGAATGTAAAACTGGAAGGACCTTTGACACCCTAAAAGCCCTGAGGAAATGGACAATGTGTGAATTATTCATATGAATCTGAAAGACCTTAATTGAATCAGTGTGATCTCAGAATCATTTAACTTTATCCCTTGAAGATTCTCTTTTAAAGCCAGATAGTAGCCTCCAGTTTCACACAGACTGGGGAAGACTTTACCTCAGCTGACATGTTGAGTGTGGAATTTACCTTTGCTGATACCACAGCTTCCAGTGTGTTGTCTAAACATAATCTTCTACTTGAGAGAGATTCCCACACTTACCAGCATATCTTGAGTTCTGATAGATATGCTTTGTAGTCTTCAAGTGGCTCAACGGGTACACCCACACTATGAGAGCTCCAGTTTGGAACTCTGCCATGTTGGTGGTTGTTTCTTCTGCATAGATAACGTGCTTAGCTACAGGTGGATATGAGTGGCACAGTCCTTTTTGCTTAATATAGATATTTAATATATATTGAGATTAGGGTGACCAGATGGGACTGGCTGAAATTTGGGATGGTGTTTTTCTCCCACCAGCCATGTCAAACGCTTATCACAGTGGCTTATCGTCAATGCATATTCACGCCTAATTGTAGCCTACAGAACGTCAAAGAATAAACAAAATAGATACACTGTAGCAGGGGCTGCGCGCACGGGCAGCATCCGCATCTGCATCTCAGCAGTAGTCGTGCAGTTTTCGGGACATTTAGGGCTTGATTCGGGATTCCGGACAACAGCTTAGATTTTGGGACGTCTGGTCACCCTAATTGAGATGGAATGCCAAAGAGATGGAATGCCCTACCCAAACACATCAGAGAGGCAGAATCTGTTGAAACCTTTATATAGCAACTGAAGACTTACCTGTTCAACCTCACCTACACTTAACTGCCCAGTTTACAAACTTTCAGGCACTCAGGGACCTTTCCCCTACCAACCCTGACAGAGGGGCTGACCTTCTCAAACACTCAGAGACTTCCCTCTACCCTCCCTCTACCCTCCACAGCGCCCTGGCAGAGTTGTCTGGTGCTACGGGACTGTAACAAAGCCTGCCATGTGTAGGCTATCTCTGTCTTGTGTTCTTTCGCCAAACTGTTAATGCGCTTTGAGCTACATCCTTTGTATGAAATGTGCTATACAAGTAATTATTATTATTATTATTATTATTATTATTATTATTATTATTATTATTATTATTATTATTATTATTATTATATTTGCATACTTCTGCTAACGGACATATTAACACACCAAAAACATGAATAAGAACAGGTCCTCCTTGGAAAATCTAAAGTTAGATTATATCGTGCATATAAATAATGTAACAGAACATTATTTTAAATTATTTTTACACTCAAAAGTAGACTCAACAGTTTTCTATCTAACTGGACTTTGGACTTTTTTTCCAGTTTTTAGATGAGATTTAAACAATGCATTCTACAGCCAAGTGAATGTGGATGCCTACTGGGAGGGTTTAGGATATTTAAATCACTAAAGCAGCAACAGTATTTACAGCATTCATAGTGATACTGATACAGATGAAATATTTATCAGGCAGGGTTTTAAGGGCAGCAAGAAAATAGAACTGTAAAATTCTCTCTGCCTGTCGCTAGGTTTTTCTTTCTTTCTCTCTCACTGTTTGTGTGTGTGTGAGAGTGTGTGTGTGTGTCAGCAGGTTTGTTTATAGATTAGGAAGCTAGGGAGAAGTGCGAAGGTACATTTAAATTCATCCAATAATACTGCTTCTGTTCAAGTTATCCCTCTGTCTATCTGTGTGTGTGTGTGTGTGTGTGTGTGTGTGTGTGTGTGTGTGTGTGTGTGTGTGTCTGTGTGTGCGTGTGTGTGTGTGTGTGTGTGTGTGTGTGTGTCTGTGTCTGTGTGTGTCTGCCTGTGGAAATACAGAATGTAACATCTCACTCTCTGCCACCCTTTCATTTGCAAGTGTTGCTGCTGGTTTTGCATACATTCAGCCACCCATATCAATATACTGTGTACATACAGACGCTGGGGAAAGTCCAGTCTATTTGACTAGGTAGGTCAATAATCATACCTTTGGACAAGCTTTGCCTTTATTTTGTTTGCATTTCATGGTGCTTTGCCATTGGAAGACTGTACATGTGTGCGTGTGCATGTGTGTGTGTGCATGTGTGTATGTCTGTATGTGTGTGTATGTCTACATAAACATGTGTGGCTTAAAATAGCTGCCTTACTGTAATGTGCACAGGGTGGGAGTATGGAGAGAAACATTGCTGGGCTTGACTCATCTCTCTCTTTTTCTTTTGTAGTGTGCTTGACAGGCTCTTTAGTAAAACACAGAGAACCCTTTCACGACGACCTCTGTGTGTGTGTGTGTGTGTGCGCATGCTCCTGCGTGTGTGTGTGTATGTGTGTGTAATTGCACTCTCTCCATGCCCTCCCGGCAGAGTCTGTGTCAGCATCTGCCAAAGCAGATCGCGTTGTTCCGTGCTGCCTGGTTGCGTTATCTGGCGGAGCTTGTAGCAGAGGCTCCCGCATTACCCCTCTGTCTCTGTCTGCATGATGATGTTGTGCTGTGGCACTAACAGGCAGTGCGGGGTTGAGGGCACAGTGATGAATGCGCTGGGTGGGCTGTGCCACTGTGAAACTTAAGTGCTTGCCGCCAAGGGAGGAAGAGGAGCTGAACTGTGCCACCGTCACCCCAAAGACAAACACAAGACACTTATGGTACTGTGGGTCAGATGTATGCTGCATAGCTGCTTAGGGAATGTGCAAAAAATGCACACACACACCACTAACCCTCACACCGTTGCACACGAATCAATAGTGATGGTATTCCTGAAACATCAGACTGACCACACACACACACACACACACACACACACACACACACACACACACACACACACACACACACACACACGGCATACACTGATGCATGAACACAAAATTGCACACATTCCTCCCCTACCCAGTGATTCCAAAGAGGCACGTGATTCACAGTAGGGTCTTACTCTTCTTGTCTTCGCTCTCCTGCCAGGCTGGTCTTATGTGCACTGGCACACCTTCAACAAGACTCATTCCAGCAGAGCATGGTATCCTTTGCCTTATGCATTAGACTTCTGTGTCTGGAATATGTGTGGAAGCACATTGTGTGTGTGTGTGTGTGTGTGTGTGTGTGTGTGTGTGTTCTGAATGACAAATACAGTATAAAAGAATGTGTGTTAATGTATGTATGTGGGCTTGCAGTACATCAATGAAAGTTTGGGATCATCTTAATAGTAAAAAAGTCAAGTCATGTTTATTTATAAAGCACTTTAAAACAATGACTGACCAAAATCCTGGACAACCTGGGTAACACGGAATAAAACGAAAAAGAAGTATGCAAAGTATAATGAAGGAAAAATCAATACATAACTATGAGTATGTGTGTGGGTGTGTACAAGAATATATTAATGTCATTAGGTATAATAACTTTCACAGTAGGTTTCATTAATGCAGCTCACTGACTTGTTGACATGTAGATTCATCTGTTTGCCATCAGCTTACTAGCTTATTTGCATCAGCTTCACATCTTACCAACCCACATCTATCCAGTGTGCACTCTGCACTGGCACAAACTGTGTGTGTGTGTGTGTGTGTGTGTGTGTGTGTGTGTGTGTGTGTGTGTGTGTGTGTGTGTGTGTGTGTGTGTAAGAATACGCTTGACATTTGTTTGTGAGGATGTATATGTGGGGGGGCATGCTAGTGTGCTGAATCTTCTTGTGTTTTGGTGAAGTGATCTGATAGCATGTTTCAGTCTGTGTTTGAGAGAGAGAGGGAGAGAGATAGAAAACATGTATATGAGAGAGAGAGTATGCGAGAGAGTGTGTGACAGAGAGGCAGGTAGATCTGTGGGCAGCTAGTCTGCCTAACTGTGGAGGTATCCTGAAGGAGAAGGAATTAGTGCGGGGGGCACCAAGATTTGCACGCGTTGCATCTGTGAACTACCATCCTTGTTTCATAGCTTAAGTATTAAGATAAGTGCTGTATAACCCCGCTTTAGAGTCAGTGTGTATTCGTACTCACTGCAGTCGTCTACAGTACATGCAAACATGTGCAGGGAAGAATGGTGAGACTCAGAGAGATAAATGGCGAGAAAGAAGATGAGCAGATGAGACATATGGTGCTGGGCGTGTGGGTCTTCGCTGCAAATGAAAATGAGGACTAGATTCACTATAAACAGATGGGACCCTCCAAAGAATCTGTGTGTGTGTTCTCGAGTCTTTAAGCACACCAGGATGAAGACAGCCCCCAAAATACAGTAAACTAATTCACAACCCAGTAAGCTGAACATTAGTAAGAACTACTAAATCATCTTTTCCATCAAACCTGTCTTTGAGTATCCAAGGAAATGCCTTACCATTAAACATCATTCCGCAAGCACTGGCAGCTGCTCCTTCTTGTTTACATACAGAAACTGTTTTAAAAGAGAAATATAAGAGTAGAACATCATTTTTAAACATGAGACCCTGTAGGCCCAGAGCATGCTGTGGTTGATGTGCAAGTTAGCCTAATAAACACACCAGTCCCATGAAGGATTTCCCTGATATCCAATAGATTGTTAAAGGTCTTATTGCATTGATTGCATTTCATTAATTTTGCGGTCTAGTATTAATGAATGCCCTGTTCTAGTGAAAAAAAAAATGCTTTAGTGCTCCTTTTACAGGCTGTTCTAGTTTGGTGGAAGAGATGGAGTGGGTAGAATGACAGGTTCTCTGCCATGCTAGTCACAGACTACAATCATTCAAAGCCCATTCGATCATAGCACAGCAAATAGAAGATTTAAATGTTCTAAACAAACACTTAAACTTACCTATATTTTGTTAAGTGAATGTGTGCTGCAACGAGACTCCTCCAGTAATCACAATTGCGGCATGGATTTTTCTATTTAACTAACTTGCGTCATGTTTTTGCCTTTTACTTATTCGCTCATGTCCCCCCTATTTTCTGTCATTGACTAATGGAGGCAATTAGGGTAGAAGAACATTTTCATGTGCAGCATATGCAAGTCAAAGTGACCTGTCATATTTCAAAAAGTGCAAGTGCTGAATGGTTTCTCGCGGAATGAGACCTTTAACCTATAAATTGCTTCCATGTGAAGGTTATTGGCCCAGCAAACAGATTGGCAATGATGGGGAGAGGATTTAGTTAGAGCTAGTATGTGTGTGTGTGATTTGGTCCCCTTTCTGTACAGTGTGGTCCTGAGTCTCCCCCCCTGTGTGCTCATTAAACTTCTCCTTCTGCTGGCAGGACGATGACGAGCTGATGGTCTCGGTGAAGAGCGGGCGGACGGACGGACGGACAGGCCAGACGAGAGGAGAAGTGTGTGGGACACCTCATAAAAGCCTCGCACAGCTTTTGTGTGCCAGCCTGACGTTGCTGTCACTCACATCTCTCAACTCCTGCTTTCAAATAGGATTTGGACAAATGTGCTGAAAAAAGGGCAGGATGCTGTCATCCCCCTCCCCATTTCCATCAACAACTTGAAATGGTCCATTATCTGCAGCGGAGCCTGGGGACTGAGGAGGTGGATGAAGACAGATGAAGGGTGTGGAGGGGAGCTGATTAGAGAGCCTAGAAGTTAGGCCATCCTTAGCTGCAAGGGAGGTGGAGAAAGGAAGGGTGTGGAACAGAGACAGAAAACGCGAGCTCGCTCTCTCCTCCTTCTCTCCTGCAGATGGGGAGTCATTTTAAACTTGCTTTGAAACTCCAGAGTCTGACAGATTTCCTGCTGATTACTAACACACACAAGCACACACACACACTGAGAGGAGAACACCCAACCTGAGCTCAAACTGACAGCAGATCTAAAGGGACTGCGTGACTAACTTGCATGCGCTGGAGTGCGAGGGCGTCCTCTCGCACCACCCCATGCCATCGCAATGGAATCTTCCGGCAGCATGGGCCTGTCCACAGCGGCGGTGGTGGCCATTGTGTGTAACGTACTCGTGGCCGTGCTCATCTTCGTGCTCTTTCTGGTCCTCTACCACGCCTGCAAGGTGCCCTCCAGCCAGGAGAGCGAGCCGGTGCTCACGCCGGTGCAGGGGGGCCAGCATGAGGAGCGCAACGAGCACAAGTACCTGCTGAGTGCCACCTGAGTGCCGTGCCATGCCGTGCCACGCTCGCTCCAAACAAGCCTGCCAAGATGCCAACACTTAATCCAACCACAAGCCTTCCAGATGCCCAAGCCTGCTCCAAACACAAGCTTGCTAATATATCCACCTCCTGGGCATGCATCCCAACCAAGTCAGGCAGCCGGAAATGGCTGTGTGCAAGCTGAACACTGACACTTGGAACAGACATGGTTAAGTCTGCATCTGAAGTTCAGACTAAGATTCAGCTTTGACTGAAGCCAGCAGCTATACTGGCAGATTGGATGTTGAGTGTGTATGTGTACGTGTTTGTGTGTGAGTGTGTATGAGAGAACAAGAAAGTGTATGTATTTGCACATTTGTCATCTCCTCAAAGGAAACGGGACAAGAGCATAAATATGGGTTTAGATCAGCATATAAAATAGATTTGCGGCGATCTCAGCGCTCTTTCCCTCCATTTTCATGTGGCATTTTGAAAATACCTAAACACACACAGCAGCGGCTGCAGCCCATCAGAGCCAGATTAGCGTCCCACAAGAGCCTGACTCATAGCATCTGAAATGTCAGGCAAGAGTCCTCTTACCAGGCTCTCATCAAATCACAGTGCTTTTCTTTCTATTCAGATTCATACACACACACACATGCACTCACCCCTACATCCACACATCAAATGAAGTGCTGTTCAAAAGTGTTGCCATAATTATTGGTACACTCCCTGTACTAAATGACACTTGTGAAGAGTGTGTGTGTGTGTGTGAACTTGAGGGTATGTTTGGTGAGTAGGTGTGTGACCTCATGTATGGGGTCAGAACATCATGAAAAGTGTGTTATATAATAGAAAAGACACTCCCACTGTTGTGCTCGCTCATGTACCTCTAAAGACTACTGCAGTAACAAACAGATCAGTGTGTGTGTGTGTGTGTGTGTGTACAATGCAGTAACAAAAGTGACACTAACCAAATAACATAATCTGATTCAGAAGTGGGACCAAAATCATTGACCTGGACTGACTACAACACCAACTAACTGTGCACCTCAAGTCCAAGAAAGAGTCTCACCCACTGACTTCACCATATACAGAACCTTGCTACAGTATCTACAGGACATATATACCATACCATAAATGCCATACAGTACAGTATATAGTATGTTATCTGGCACCTTGAGAAACACTTCTACAATGTAGAGGAACTTATGAACACTGCATGGATTTGTGCTCTAGCTTTGTTGTGTCATTTGACTGGATGAGATGCTGGGTCATCTGACACATCTACCGGCAAGGAATCAGAGGAGCAGTGCTAGGTAACTGTGGATTCAGAAGCTACAGTCCAGATCCACATACTTCAAATCCCCTGGTTCTACCTGTGTTGTCCATACAGGTGATGACACTGATTAACTGTTCTACATGGCTGAAGAGTTGTGACAATTAGAATGTACTGAATTGCCTAGTGGATGGCTAAAACAAATGTGTGGTACTGGACTGTAGATTCTGAAGCCCGGTTGTCCACCACTGCAGAGGCGTGGCCGCGTGACTAGGATGCCTGCATGCCATTGTAGAAATGCAGGAATGCAGTGTGCTCCTCAGGGACATGGCCTGTCTTAAAAAGAATCAACGGCAGCACCCTCAACACCAACGAAAGCACATTTGTGACGACGACTGGTGTATTCTTTAGCTGTAATTCTAGATTGAAGATTGAAAAGTGAGTCCTGGGGTGTTTGTGTGAACTCTATTATATCAGAACAAGTATATACTGTATGACAATATGGAAGCATGTCTGACAACAAGTTAGTGTAACAGCGTTTTGGGTCATAACTTTTTTATGTTGTTTAAAATCTGTCTTCGAGTTACACCCAGACCCAAAGCTACCTTGTGCAGATGTCTCACATGTCGCATCTGCAACAAATTTCTCATTAAACAACAACACCCACAGGGATATACACACATGCATGTACGCATGCTCACACACACAGACATAGACACACACACACAGACATTGACACTGAATACTGTGTCTGGCAGAAGAAAAACATACACACAAAATCATCACAAAAACAGAACCTCTAATAAAACTGGGAGACTCACTGACAGACATACATATTAAACAGATAATACAAACGAAATATTGCATTAACTGATGTGTGTTTTTAAATAAATACATTTTAAAAATGACAATACCAGGCATTGTTTTTTTTCTGTAGTTTAATACAATGTTGTCATTGAAGCTGATTTCAGATTTTATTTCATTTTTTGTGAGTAAACATTTAATTTGATTTAGGGTCTTTAAAGTGTCTTCGGGTAGTTCTTCAGCTGCACAACTGAGTCAGAGAGGGAGAGAGAGACAAAGAGGGTGGGTGGGGTGGAGAGAAAGTATGTGGAGAGAGAGAAAGAGGGCGAGAAAGTAGGAGAAAGATGCTCTTGTCTGGATTTCTTAATTGGTGTTGCTCTCTGGTTCCCTCAGCAAACTGAGGAGCTTTTCCATCTTGGCGATCTCCACCTCTGGGCCTTTGGGCAGTTCCTGGCCCTTCTTCTCCTGATGGACACACAAGGACAAGCAGACGTGTTGCAATAAGCAATAAATCAATTAATCGCATGATAACTTAAAATGAGCACAATTACTTTGCCGGCCTCGATAATTTCCATTTGCATGCTTATTTGTTTTCCACGTGTCTCTCTCTCTCTAACCAAAGAGACTGGAGCCTAATAGTTCATATAAATGCATATAAGTGCATATAAGTGCAATTTTGTTTACAGAGACGTGATAATCAATATTATTTATTGTTTCATTATGTGTGGTTTTTATTTTCACTTTATTTATTGTTTTTGGTTGTTTGCTTTTTATTCAAGTGTTTTTTTTTTTTTTGTTAACAGGAACTGACAGTCCATTTTATTTATTGTTTTTGGTTGCTTTGTTTGTTTATTTTGGATATTTAAAATATCTTCCAGTTCCAAAATATAATATGAGAGATGTAAAATTGGGTTAGGGGGGGCAGCAAGTGGGGGACAGATTGACAGAGAGGAAGGAAAAGGGAGAAGGAGGAGAGAGGAAAGTGCCAGATGACTCAGCCATGTTAAGTGGGATGAGTGACCTAGAATTGCCAATCTGCTCAGTTGTCATGGGATTTTGGGGACAGGGAACGAAAGACACACTCACGCACACGCACAGACACACACACAGCAAGCATCCTTACACACTACAGCTAGATGCCACCATTAACCGAAAAACAACAACAAAAAGCACTGCAGCAACAGGAGACAGCTAGCAGTACACACAGCCCCACCAGTGTGAGCAGCACCACAAGCTAGCAACTTTAGACTCTTCCTGGCATTTGTCCCAGACTATTACAGTGACAGATGAGGCCTTCAGGGAGGGAGGGAGGGAGACAGGAAGGGACAGGTAGGGGGTGGAGGGGTTAAGGGTGTGGAGGGTTGGGAAGGAAGAGGGGAAGGTGGTGGACTGAACGAATTCTTCCCTATCAGAGATCACCGCTATGCTTACTGACCTTTCCGTCAGGCCCTAATGATCTTTGCGGGATCCCCGAGGGTGTGCCTAATTAGAAAGGCTGGGTGAATGCTTCTGTGCCGCACACCTCACCATCTCTTACCCATCTGATGGAGTTGGCAGCAAAGCACCGTCTCTCTCTTCTGCTTCCTCTCTCTCGCAGTGTTTTTTTCTCCTCTCCTGTCCTCACTCTCTCTCCTCTCTTCCTTGCTCTTTCTCTATTGTTCTTTAAGTCTTTCTCTTGCTCTCTCTCTCTCTCTCTCTCTGGGTTTTACTTAATCCCAGTTGTATTTGCTGTGTGTACTTTCATCGTGCTTATACAATGAATTTAATCAATGGCGTAAAGTGTTGTTTGCTCACTTTTATATTTAATAGCTTTCATAGATGTGTTAAAAAAGTGATTTTTGAGAATTGTGACTCAAGCTAAGGGAGAGGCGTAAGAGATTTACTATAGTAACACAGGGCCACATTAAACATTTGACTGGTGTGAGTAAAAACCACGTGTCTGAGACGTGAGCGATTTCACTCCTGTGAAAGAGGATCCACCTTCAGCTAGCTTTTAGACTGTGTCAAGTTTCTTAGGGCGAAAAGCCAACCCATGACCACTTGACCAGTCTTGACCAGGCAGCGATTTCCCCTCTGCTGCTATGTGTCTGCCCTGTGCACTGCACTGGGAGAAAAACTTCTGCACCTTGTGAGAATAGAATACCCATGGCACTAACTTATACAACAGAGGAAAAGATAACTCTTCCCACACATACATGAGACGGAGACAGAAAGAGAGACAGAGAGCGAGAGGTAAGTAAGTAAGAGTAGCAACAGCTCAAGGTGAGAGGTATTTGTGGCTCAGCAGCGTTTGTGGAGCGGTTGATCGTGACTAGTGGAGAAAGACGATCCTTGCCGAATTAAAGAGGCCTGTTGAGATGGCGCTGCGAGTCGAGCCAAGGTCAGACATCTGTTCTGCTGCCATTTCACTGTGAAAAAAGACAACCTTTTTCATTCATTCCTCTCACCCCACAGCACCTTCCTCTCCTGGATGTCCTTCTCTGGAGGCCATTTGGACCTAAAAATTGATCACATTAGGGAGAGTTCTACCACATTCAAGCGTTCTTACACAATCTGCCATAGAACTCTTGCAGTGCGCTACCACCTGGTACCATACAGCTCTTGGAACACGCTGAAGTTTTCTGCAGGATTTATCAGGGGTGTTCTAACATAGCCTGGTAAACCAGCCCCTCATTCATCATTTCATTTCGTACAGAGGGTTTGGCAGTGCTGTATTTCTTGTATATTTCTTCCTGGAGGTGTAGACTCTGCTGAAGTTTAAAACAAGTGGCTCTGCCTTTACCCAGGTACTAACCTCTGGTCATGGCATACGTAATTAGCCTGCCTACACATAACAATTCAAATGTTGCTCACAAAGTTCACGTCATTGCTCAGGAAGACTCCCTCTGTTCGAGGATCAGCTAAGAAAAATTCTGCCTAATACAGCAATATCGATGGAACCACTGCCAGACCCTCTGTACAAAATAAAATGGAAGTACGAGGGACTGGTTTACCAGGGTAGTTTTAATGTGCCAACTGATGTTTTTATTTCTAAGAATCTGATAACAAATCACCACAGACTCATCAGTCATTCAAAGCACCTGCTGGAGAACAGGCCAAGTGAGCTTCTGCAGAGATGCTGAGACTTACAACAGCCAAGGGAGCCTGACGGACGTGCCTTATTCTAAAGATGATGGTAAAACCACAGTGCCTCATGCACTACCAGACAAGACAGCGGGGCAGTGTGGCTAAGAACCCGTTGGTCTCATTTTGTTTTTTACATCAGCTAAAAATGACATGTGATTGTGCTAGAGGTCGCAGAGATTGTAAGATGAATGTTAAAGCACTGTGCAGAATGTGTAACAAGCTAAAACAGTAGGCTGTTGTGTCAGGGATCCTGCTGATTGCATTCTTGCATTTTGTACGACAGCAGCTGTTTTTTACAATAATAAATGGTTACTGTGCTAAAAAGACAAGAGATTCTGGCATGCACATGTATGTAGATGGTACTGTGTCCTTGCGTGTGTGTGGGTGGGTGCATGCATGTGCATGCCTGCATTTTAAACAATAATAATAAGCTACTATTTACAACAACCAGAGCCACTGTCAGGGCCATGAATGTGTCTAAAAGGGCTAATTATCACACATTTCCTGTACACACACAATGGCAATAGGAAAAATGACCCAAATAAGGAACCCTTGCATGAGCAACACATATGGTAGCTTATCAAATGTGACTATCTACACATTGCGTCATGACCGATGCATCACATATTTATTGCATCATTACATCAAACATTGCATCATTACTACCTACACAACACATCATGACCAATGACATCAGCTATTAAAGCTAACTATATATTCATACCCACCATGCTGTCTGTACCACAAGTAACAACCACACCACACTGACAAGAGCGCACACACACACGCACGCACGCACGCAGTGGGAGCAAAACAAACAAGATGCTCTTGTGCAGACTCCAGGGGTCCACCGCAGCCCTGTGGATGTGAAGTGGCCGAACGGCAGAGGCAGTATTGGCCGTTCAGCCTCAGCTTTAAATTGACCCGTAATTGCTCTGGCGTCAAGTGGTACGGCTGCACTGAACCTCCAGTGTCGGCAATACCCGGCAAGAGGAGCAACAGTGTAGGGAATGCACAATAAGAGCTAGTGGTGAACGAGGTCAATGTTAAGTACTTACAGAAGTTTCATTTCTTCAAGCCTGAGATGAATGGTACACAACTAAGTTTTTGAACAACAACAGCATCTGAACAGTCTAAAAGTCGTTAAAAGTTCTTGGGTTAAAATTGAGTTGTGGTCTCATAAATGCATTAAGTCAACTCGAGCCCTGACAACAAGAATAGAAATGTCTTACTTTTTCATTCTCAAGGCAATGGGAAACTAGATTTGTTTTTTTTTTTCTTGTTCAGAACTTGATGCATCTGTCTTAATATGTACACGCTGAAAAACAGAAAACAGGAATATTAGAATACATTAAGAAAGTCATTTTATAGACAAGTCATTTTCTAGCCCAGGCACTGTGATGATTGAGTGTGTGACTAGAGTTAGAGGAGTCTCTGCTTCTTTCCACCAGAATTATCCCATAATTTCACCAAATAAATGAAACCTCAATAAATGAGAGCCCGACCAGCAAATGCTACTGTAGACAGCTTTTAACATCAATCAGATGACTGAGAACTGAAATCATTATGAGCACATTACTGCAAGTATTGTGGTGAAACAATGCTATTTGCTGGGTACAGCGTGAACCAACTGAAAACCTGTGGTGGCATCATAGAATCATTCCGTGAATGTCCCACAGACATCATACCAATGTTAGACTATGATAGACTACACACATCCCCTGATTTAATAATACTGTAACTGCATAGGAATTCCTAAAAACTCTGTAAAAGGACCACGGAAGTTAATCCAATTGTTACGTTGCCTTGATTGGTGTGTCACGATAGTTGCTTTGACTGTCTGATCATGTGTTTCTGCTGCCTGCCTTTGTGACTGTGTGCAGGGGCCCCTTAATTGAGATGGTTGGGCCCGCACAAATTTTCAACTTCTGTAACACAGGAGAGTTTCCATGTCTTATTATGTCAAATTACAAAAGTTGAAAATTTGTCTTTCATTTTGAAATAATGGTGTCTTTTATCTTCCAAGCCACAGAGGAGACAAATCATCCTTCTTGTTTTAGTTCTCAGTTCAAAAGGCAGCATCTACGATGGTATGGGGGTGCAGTAGTGCCTTGGTTATGGTGTACTTATTTATCTGGAGAGTTTAAATTAATGCTGAATGATATATAAGTTTTGAACAGCACAAGATGGCACTCAGACATTATATTTTAAGGGTAGACTTTAAATAATTCCAGATAAAGAGGTCAAACTGCGTTCTATAAAAAAATTCCAACAATGTGGCTGCGTCATAAGGGCAACCAGATACTAAAATGGCCGGCGTGCTGTCCAGATCTGTCACATTTTAAGCATGATAACAAGGAAAACATGATGAAGAAGACACCTACCAGTTGGACAGCTGAAATCATGTCAAGGACAAGAAAGAACAAGGACAACCTTTTTGAGACACTTTGCCGGTGTAAAATTTGAAACAACTAAATATGCCATAAATATCCCATACAACAACAAAAACATCCAGTTTCAATAACTGTTATGTTGTCCTTGGGCTATTCTCAAGCACATATATTGCTTGTATGATTTGAGAGTTATAGCATTTAGTTTTTATTTACATTTAACTAAATTGGGGTTGTAATTGCTCCAGTCGGAAATCTGTCATTTCATTGCCTTGTAAGAAACGTTTATCTGAAATTATACTAAAAATGATGTATCAAATCGAGCGATGGCTAATCACACAGGAGGAAATGTACCGTACTGTTTGGATAACAAGCCATAGCCATATTCATGCTCATTGTTATCTACTCATGTTGGGGAAACATTTCCATCAGTATTTCTCGCAAAATAAGCTTATGAATTGGTATTTGTTTGTAAGCGGAATTGCTATCTTTATGGATTTTACTATTTGATGAAAGTGAAACCCAAAAAAAAAAAAGGTGGCTAAGCTAAATGCTATGGCTTGGTATGTACATGCTAACTAGCTAGCTTCCCTGACATGCTGGCTTGAAAGACTTCCTTGGAACCAAAGTTAGTAGAAGAAAAATCAAGTCCCCACGTACAGTATTAGCCTCGTACTCCAGTAAGCATGATTGCAGCTATAACGGTAGGAAAATACTTATTAAGAAAATTATCGTAGGCTGTCTGATTTGTGATTGAGCATCTACCAGTTAATTTATTGTATTTGGGTTCGTTGGACGACGTCACCAAATGTCACCACGAACTTGCACAAGTCTAAGGCAGTCCATAGAACCAATTGGTAAAAAAATGAAATTTGGCACATTGATTCATGACAGTCCCATTATTCTTTTCACTAAGTTTCATGTTAGCACTTCAACCTCTCTAGTGCCACAATCTGGTCAAACTTAATAGTAGATTTATGCATGTAATTTTTGAACCATACATGCAATGTTCAAAAACTTGGTATCACTGGAATCCTTGGGTCACACCAAATTAGCTAATTAGCTAACTAGTTAACTGTGCTGACAATGCTACTCAGCTAACTTAGCTAATGTTTGTTAGGAGTTATGCTAACAATGTTAATTATGCTAACTATACTAAAATGTTAAGTAATTAACTAGAATAATAGTTTTACTTAGCTAACTTAGCTGATGTTTGTTAGCAGTTATGCTAATGTGCTAACAATGCTAAGTAATTAACTGAGCCAACAGTGTTACTTAGGTACCTTAGCTAATGTTTGTTAGTCATGCTAACATGCTAACAATGTTAACTACAGTAAAAATGTTACTAATTCACTGTGCTGACAGTGTCACTTAGTTAATGTAGTTGAAGCTATTTAGCAGTTATGCTAATTATGCTAATGATGTCACAGCATATAAATTCACACAATTTTGTTTTTGTTTTTCTCTTGTTTCTCTTGTTTATAAACTAGAATGGAATGGAACGGAATATTGGTGTAAAGTTTTAACAGTTACGTTTACGGTTACTGTAAAGAGTCCATAGGATATCCTCATTCCTAGTGACGCGTAGAATGTGTCTCGTCCAATCAGAAATTGCCAGATAGTTCCATCAAACCTAACTGTTGTACAATATCATTGCCTGTCATTGACTACTGTGGGACATTCATAGAATTTTCTGCAATTCCGTGACGACACCACAGATTTTGAGTTAAGGGACCGTGATTTTACCAGCTTCTGTGAGACCAGGCTGCCTGAGAATCTCTCCTCCCAGACAGAGCTGAGCCGGGGCTGACAAGCAAGCACAGCAATAGAGACAAAACATCATCCACATTTGATGCTGGCAAGTTTGGGAACATGGCTCTCTCTCTGCCACCCATCTGTAGCTACAAAAGCTCTTGCTAATTCTGGATGACCTGCAAACTGTCTCTGTCACGGCTGCCATGTAAGACCCTAAGCTATTAAAAAGAAGACCATGTCCCCTCACAGCTTCATACTGTGATTAATGTGTAAGAGCTGAATGAGTGAGTGAAAAGATGCATGCAATGCAGAGGGTGACAGAAACACTCAGGCTTGTGTTACCAGACACATGCTCGCCTGTGTCTGGTGTCTTTTTTTAACAGTCTTAATGAGCAACATCCATATTCCGACTAAAAATAAATATACAAAAACAAGACAAACAAACAAAAAATCTGCAGGGGGAGATTAGACAATGCAATTAACAGCGTGAAGAGTCACAAGAAAATTGGGTTGTGTGGGTGGCTCTTGTGGCGGGCCCCTCTTGGAGGTCAGGGGGGTGCGTCTCGTTGCGAAATATCAACAGCAAAGTGCTCATTTCATGCCATTTGGCAAAGGCAGAGCGATATGGAGCCAGGTCAATCAGCGCAATCGGCGCATTTGAACACGATGCTGAGCAAACACACATTAGGAGGGGGCCAAGGGAGGAGAGGAAGAGAGTTGTGCTGAGGGAGAAAGAAACGGAGGCAGGGACAAACGGGGGGGAAGAAGAGAGAAATAGAGAGAAAACGGAATATAGGGAGGGATAGAAAGAGGAGTAATGAGAGAAATAGGAAGAGAGAGAGAAATAGGGAGCGCACGTGAGAGAGAAGTGTAAAGATAGGAATAGAGACAATAGCAATGAGAGACACAAGTTAAGAGATAAAGACATAGAGAGAGAGAAGTAAAAAGATAGGGATAGACAAAGTAGCAATGAAAGAGTTAAGAGATAGAGAGAAGAGGGAAACGGGATTAAAAAGGGAGAGAGAGAGAGTAAAAAGTAGATAGGGATAGAGAAAGTAGAAATGAAGGAGAGAGAAGTTAAACGATAGAGAGAAAGGCGGAGTAATGAGAGAAATTGGGAGAAAGAGAGAGAGAGAGAGACGAGCAGATAGATAGGGAGAGATAGAGTGGAAGAGTGGAAATAAGATAGAGAAAAAGAAGCCCGTCTATTGGTCCTCCTCTCCTCTGTGTGGAGAGGGGGAGCCTGGAGATTAATGACAGCGTGACACAGCGGAGCAAAGCTGCTGACACAGGAGTCGGCTCTAATGAAAACACATTATCCTCCACTGCCTGCCCCGCGCGCCTGCCTACTCGCCCCTGCTCTGTGCTCTGCTTTGTGCTCTCTTCTTAGTAGTGAAGTCTGAGTCTGCTCTCTCTCTCTCACTTTCTCTCTCTCTCTCTCACTTTCTCTCTCTCTCTCTCTCTCTCACTTTCTCTCTCTCTCTCTCCCTCTCTCCCTCCCTTTCTCTGTCCCTCTCCCTCTCTCTCACTCTCTCTCTCACTCACTGTCTCCTTTATGCTCTCCTTTCAGTAGTAAAGTCTGAGTCTGCTCTCTCTCTATATATCTCTTTCTCTCCCTCCCTCTCTCTCACTCTCTCTCTCACTCACTCTCTCCTTTATGCTCTCCTTTCAGTAGTAAAGTCCGAGTCTGCTCTCTCTCTCTCTCTCTCTCTCTCTCTCTCTCTCTCTCTCTCTCTCTCTCTCTCTCTCCCGCTTTCTCTGCCACTCTCTCTCTATCTCTCTCTCACACACAAACATATACACACACGCTCGCACACACGCAGTCTTTTACTGCTTCCCGGACCATCTCCAGTGGTTAGGGTCGTTATGGGGAAGGCACGTTTTGAAGCACATGATGGGCTTTGGGCTGTGGGCTCAGCCAGGGACAAGTAAAGTAGGAGGCATTCTCTGTTTCACTCGTCTGGGCTGAGTAAAATAGGAGGTGTTCTCCGTTTCACTCGTCCTGGCTGATTTGCAAGCATTCCGCTCTCTGAGAATTTGCTGATGAGCTTTTCTAAACATGCGTTCATTGCTGAGTAGGCTGCTAAAACTTGGTACTGGCTCAAAGAGGAGGAAAAAGCTTTGCTATAACTCAGTGCGCACCTGAGGAGTCTCATGGTTCCAACTGAATTTACACCAGTGGATTTCCATTCAAATGTTTCACAATGATAACTAAAACCAAAACAAAACAAAAACATTTGAAGTGATGGGTGTATTCACCTGCTGTGTCATTAAGAAAACAGGAAAGCACATAGTCAAGACCACTGGCCATATATAAACAATAGGTCTGAAGGGAGTCTCTTCTGAATGTCTTCTCCCAAGAGAACAACAAGTGTCATTAAGGCGTCCCTGTGACAGTCAAGCTGCAGTACGAATAATTGGTTGTTAAACATAATCTTTTATGTTTATGTTTCCTTTTTGTATTCTAGTAATATGATTTGATCTGTTTTTTTGTTTTGTTATTTCAACAACTAAGTAATTTTAGAAGAAATTAAATATTATGTGAATGTATCACACACTGAATTATTAACCTACAACATTTGTGATCTGCAATACTATAATTCACACTTTCAAAGACTTGGGAAATTCGCTACACACACTGTGAATGCTAAATAGCAGAGGTCTCTAAGACTTTGTGGGAATGTCCGGCAACAACGTTGGGAGAAATAGAGAAACAGCATGCCCACATCCTGGCATGGTTCACGCTCCTCCCAGTCACCCAGACACACAGGTGATGAAGCCTTGATCCACAACACCACCCACCCACCGGCCTTTAGCACAACAGCCAAGCTGCCGGCACAATGAGGGAGGCTTTTTCCTCTCCCTGCGAGAGGAAAACACAATTCAGCTGCCAGCCCAGGAGACAAACAAACAAACACACACAAACAACCTCTTTATCGCCCCACTTTTATCTGTCCAAAGGAGAGGAGACACAGACAGAAAGACAAATGCATACAAAGGCAGACACGGGGAAGAAAAGTAAGGGAGACGGAAAAAAGAAAAGGAGAGTCAGAGAGAGCGGGCCAAAAAGATGGAGAGGAAAGAGAGAGAGAGAGAGAGAGAGAGAGAGAGAGAGAGAGAGAGAGGAGGAAAGAATTAAAGAGGGACGATGGGAAGAATGATAGCCGTCTGAGTGACAGGAAGATGCTCTGTGCATCTCGTTAGCAAGTGGCAGCGGGGGGAATGTTTGTCGGTGATAAATCACAAGGTGGCTCCCAGTGAAGCAGGGAAAACAGTGGCTCTAATAAATTATGCAGAAGAGAACGCACACACACATGCACAAATACACACATCCACAAATAAACCCACAAACACATACACACACTGAGCTCCAGGTAGCCAAAGATATGCCAGAGCAAGAGACACAGAGAGAGCAGCCACAGCCACTGCTGCACTAATTGCTCAATAACACCTTTCGTCATTAGTCTGCATAACTGCAATTGTGTTTGTCAGCCAAATTTCTGTCCCTGCATTATTTAAGCTATCTGGAGTCATTGGAGGCTCAGTGTCATTAACTAAAGCTGCACTAAAGGCTTTGCAGAGAAACAGGACTGGGAAAAGAACCAGTGTTTCCCCTTTGGATGAATAAAGTACTGTATGATTGCATTCATTTATGTCTGTCTGTCTGTCGCGTATCATGTCTCCCTCTCTGTCTTTTTCCTTATCTATCTATCTATCTATCTATCTATCTATCTATCTATCTATCTATCTATCTATCTATCTATCTATCTATCTATCTATCTATCTATCTATCTATCTATCTATCTATCTATCTATCTATCTATCTATCTATCTATCTATCTATCTATCTATCTATCTCTATAGATAGATCGATGTGACTGACAGATATATCTGAAACTGCTTTCTGTAGAAATAAGTTACAATACAGTAAATTAGATTTATTTAGATGTCTACTGAGTCACTGAACTTCATCAAAGCATTAAAATTCAGGGGTTGAGTTTCCTAACTAGCCTTAGGTGGCTGCTTAGCTTGTGCTAACCTACAATAGCTGCAGTCTGCAGAGGCAGATATCATGTGCACTGAATATGGCTTTCAAGAGTAAATACCTTTCAGAATAATCTTCAGAAACAGACAGACTTTGCCTAGGGACAAACATGTCTGTCTTGTTCTGACCATGATGGCTGTTGGTTTATTATTCATCTTCTGAAAATCATCTTAAAATACATCATGAATTCGATACACTGCAAAAAATCCTTAGCTAGAGTACAATTATATTACATTCAACGCCAAGTCTAGGGGTAAATCTACATTAATCAATAAAGAAATTAAATTTGTTCTAAGCTACCTTCTCAGAAGCCACTTAATGTGACCATGCATCATATTGTACTGTAATACTGTGACTTTGGTTCCATCAGTATCCTCCATTCTCTATTTCCTTGTGTTAGAATCAATGAAGTCTGTGTGTGTGTGTGTGTGTGTGTGTGTGTGTGTGTGTGTGTGTGTGTGTGTGTGTGTGTGTGTGTGTGTGTGTGTGTGTGTGTGTGTGTGTACATATGTGCATGTGCTTGAAGTAGAGGTACCGCCCACGGACTCTTGCTGATGAATCGCTTCAATAACATGGCAGAGAAGTGGGCAACGTAATCGACCAGCGCCACATAGAGTTTGTCAGCAGTGAGGAAAATAACCCACTGACAAGGCTGCTGCTGGCTTCTAGCATGGTCCAGGTAATTACAGTTTTTCTCAATTGGTTTGGTACATTTCTCACATCAGAATTGAAATTCTCAAAAGTTCTTGTTCAATTGTCACATCATCATGCCATGAAAAAGGCAGTTTGTCATTGCATTAAACACATTGCAAATGCTTTTGTGCATCCATGCAAATGATTGTGTACAATTCTCAGTTTTTTCTGCAATTGCTTTTGTCATGCTAATCAAAATGCTTTGTTATGGGAATCTATCAAATAGTCTCACTCCCCAAAACATTTAGGCTATACAGTAGTTCATCATATAAGTCTTCACATGCAAAATGATTTACCAAGCTATCATAACATGTCAAGCCTGTAGGTGGAAGGTGTATGACCGTGAGCCACACACACAAGTAACCCTTCTGGCTGCAATGGATGCAGCATTCCAAGACATAACAACAGATTCCTGCAGAGCATGGATTAGGCACTCCTCTACTCCACAGAAGATACTATCCACGCTGCCTTGCACGGGAGGACATCCGGTGTGACATGGATGAAGATTTGTGGCCTGACAGACGGAAATGTGAAGAAGCTGAAGATCAGGATTAGGATTTAGAATTTGGGGAGATGTTCATATTTTTTGTTTACTTACCGTATGTTTATATTTTTTACCTATGTTTATTTACTGTATTTTACCTTTGTTCTGTGCAGTGCTGTCTTTTTTTTTCTTTACACACTGCAGTGTCAATGTCTGCCAATAAAGAAGTCTTACTGTAAATGTGAATTTTGTCTTTTGCGATCAATCTCACACATATACATTATATGAGATCAAATGTACAACACTTGTCATCACACCTAATCCACATTTTACATCAAAATCTCCCTTTGAAGTGCGCTCTTTAATTGCCAACATGACAAATGAATTTGACTGTCTTATCCGTACCCAGTGACACAATGACTAAACATTCTGATGGCACTGACACGTATATTGACATAAAAACTTGCTTTTGAGGGATGAACTAAGGATTTTGAGCAAGAGACTGGCTTTTGCAGGTGATCCACGGTGTTTTGCTATTTGTCCAAACTGTTTTGAGAAATGCACTCGATCTTCTGCAAATTGCAAGAAAGATTTGAAAAATGTACCAAAGCGATAGAGAAAAACTGTAAAAACACACAGTAATTACACTATGTGCTGACATGACCATGCTCATATCTAAATCTAAAAATGTGAAAATGATAAATTATTAATCAATGTACTGAATTCTCAAAACAAGGCTTTTAAATCTCTGACACCGATTTAGGGCATTTACATGAACATCAGCATCACTTATGATGAGGATATTGAAGAATGATGTAAACATCATATCCCCATTTTAGAATTGTTGATGAATCCTATGTAACCCTGACAGAATCTGGGATACTGTAACATGTATACACCTTTTCCTGGTACCTGACCCTTTCTGATTAAAACCAAATTTAACAGATCAGCACTCACAAAAATCTTTGGTGAGAATACTGCTGTACATCACTGTCATCCATGACTGGTATACTAGTTGTCATATGTACTATTAAAGCAACACTAAACCACTTTTCGTCTTCGGTCGGCCTAAAGGTTGGAAGTGGAATTGTCTTTCTTATGTTTCATTCGAACTACAGATCAGCGACCCGCTTTTGCAAACTTGCATAGTGCGGTTATAGTAGGGCTGCAAACCGAATTCAGAAGTGCCGTTCACCTTCTTACGAGTTCATGAACCACTGAAACAATTTTGGAAACATTATTTTAAGGTTGAAAAAACTAATTAGTGTTGCTTTAACAACCAAGTTTCTTTATTCATGTAATCACTATATCTTGAATATGATCAAAATTGAGCTCAGACTCAGACTCTTGCTTAAGGGTATATAAATGCAGCAGTCATTATCGCCTTGTGACTAAAATGTGACTTACCTGTTCTTACCAGCCTAAAAAAGCACAATTACACAGCAAAGGTGGACAGTGACTAAGTAAATTTACTCAAGTACTGTACTTAAGTACAATTTTCAAGTATCTGTACTTTACTTGAGTATGAAACATTTTGGCAACTTGTGACTTTCACTTCACTACATTTTTAAGACAAATATTGTACTTTTTACTTCACTACATTTGAAATGTGCATGAAGTACTCATAACATTGATGAGAGGTGGATGCACTGAACTCCTGTTTAAAAAGTGTGATCAGTACAGTTCCAGTACAAGTTACATTGAAACATGGCTTTGAAGTGATTTTGCAATGATGTGATAGATAGGTCATATCGAAGTCTGAAGTGTCTTTACTTTCAGTCACTGAATTTGAACTTGGTAATGATCATGATGGCAATGGCGGATAATGACAAATCTTTGTCAAAACATTTGTGACTATCATAAAGTTGGAATGAAAAAAGACAATCACTTGACGTTCAGCTTTGCAACTAAACATTACATTTACCACTCCAATTGAGTTATTCTGTTTGTGTTCAGGTGTTTCAGATTTGTTAGTAGGGAATGAATAACAATAGTAATTCCATTGATGGTTTTAAACACGGACTAGGAATTACACTATCTCAAAAGATTTTTTTTAAACTACAGAGCTTCCCCAAGTACCGATTGTTTTGTAATTTACACCATTATCTTAAATCTCTGCAACTATACATGGACCTACTTACAAGGCAAATGATAGACACCAGCAATGATCATTTTCAAAGAGCTAGGCTATGTTGACTGCAATTATCCTTATTGAAGTTTATTTGCATCTAAATTATTTTATATTAGGCTAACATGTAAAAACCTTGTATAGTTAAACAAATTACAATGTCAGGTAGGCCCAAAATGTGAATATAGTGCGATTCAATAACATAATATGAAAATAGTGATGTTGTGTATAAAGAACTTAAGGTCAGGTCAAATTGTAGTGACTTGTCTGTGGCCCCACATTATCAAAAAAGAAAGAAAAAAGATACTTGTACTTTTAATACTTAACTATTTTTAAAAACAATTACTTTTGTACTTGAACTTGAGTAGAAAATTGGCATAGCAACTTTCACTTGTAGTGGAGTAATATTTGACTAGGAGTATCTATACTTTGACTTAAGTAAAGGAATTGTGTACTTTGTCCACCTCTGTTACACAGTAATTACTTGAATAGGTGAGATATTGGATATATTGGAAGGTAAGCCAGTAAAAACGTCTTTCTTTTTAGACGGTAATACAGTTATAATTTTCCTGTAATTACCTTCATAATTCCAGTACTAGATACCCATTAATGCAGAACAGTGTTTTGGAAATATTTAAGGTATTTCTGGGTAATTTCTTTGCAATTTATTTCTATTTACTCTGTAGTTACCATCTGTTTTACCTGTCTTGGTACCAAGTAATTAAGGGACTGTAAAAGAAAGGTTTTACGCAAAAATTCTGGTGGGAAATTCACTTTGTGAACAACACTAGACAGCATCGCGACCGCTCATCACTGTCAGCACTGGCCTGCTTACCTTTGGCTTCTTGCGGAGGTTGGGCGAGAGCTTAAGGCTGTTGACGTAGCCGCGGTCGTCCCCGACGATGATGATGGGGTGCTCTGGATTGAACTGGATGTTCGTCAGCTTGGTCTTCTTCTTTGCCACCACTGGCTGCTGGCAGATGGCCTCATATTTGTTGATGCTCAAATCAAACACGTGGACCTGTGTAAAGGATCAGAGGGTCACAGGGGTCAAGTGGGGGGTTCTCAGGGTCATGGGGACTTGTCAGATGTTCTAATGCTTGTACAAGTTGCAAAACTACTGCTGATGCCAAGAACTGTGAAAGAGTGAAACTTGCCATTATAGTCCATGGCATACAATGTGCATAATAATAATAATTAAAATAAATAAATAAACGTCTTACCCAACAGTCAGGCCAATAGCCAATATCCACCGCTGAACATGACTATCTGCTCATTTCACACAATTACAGTGACTCATTGACTGGTTGATTGATTCTGTCTGTCTTTCTGTCTGTCTATTTATCCAATGTTAAGCTGTGACTAACAAAAACACCGAATGGAAATGTCAGAGAGACAAGATTTGGAACTGCTTTCTGTACGCAGAAGTTACAATATCTATTTTTGTCTACGTCCCAGTGTTTGGTTCTGGTTCTCTCTCCCAGGGCCACTACCCATTAACTCTACCAACTCAACGCTGGTGTCCTGCAGGCTCTTGCCGAAAGGAAATCTGTTAAACCGTGGCACGCTAAATCACATCCGTCGCTCTGAACAATGGAGAGACTCTGAGGGCATGTGTAGGCTGAGTGTAGTTGGAGTGTGTGTAGGCCCAGGTCATAAGTGTGTGGGCAGACAGCGGTCAGCCAAAGACTTCATTCTCTCACCCTCTCTGCTAGCCACCCCCTCATGTGTGCTGGAGCTGGGACATGTAGGACTGCAATCGTGGCCATGGCATCTGCTTAGAACCAAAGTGTGGCAATGTGTTTGTGTGCACGCATATGTGCAAGTCAAAGAATAGTCCATTTTCTTTTGCGCTCTTCATTGTGTGTGTGTGTGTTTGTGTGTGGGAGCATGAGCATATGTCTTACTTGGCTTATGTGTATATGACATTATGAGTGTGCTTCTGCATACAATTTAGCTATATCTTTGCGTTTGGTCAGAAACCCACTAATACAGCAGAGTGAATGCCAGTTAGGCAAAGACTTCATTCTGACAGTGCGACATCTGTTTAGAGCCATCAACAGGCCACAACCGCATGACACATCCACTAGCTTCTCTGGGTGACCTTCATGGCCATGGACTGTAGCACAGTGGATCCAGAGATGGTGACAGAGCATTTATGAAGTCCATTAGAGCAGCTTGGTGCTGGTCCAAATATAATAAACCAACTGCAGATATATAGTCACACACACAAGTGTGCACACAAACATACACAGTTCTTAAAGAAGAAGTAAGGCCATCAACTAGCATCTGGTACTGTAATAGAGGCATAGTCCCTTGAGAGGAATCTCGCTTCATGCCTTAAGATGGCTTTCCCTAGCGATTTATGCCACAGGGGGCAACTAAATAGGGCCATGCCATAATTTATGCCAACTGTGCACATATGAAAAGCCAGCTTAGAACACACCAATAAAACTCGCCATTGGGTTATCCCTCTTTATTACCAGTGAAGAGAGAATCAGAGGTGAGATGTGATTGGTTTCTGCAACTTGCAAGTAAGTGGTGCATTTGTGACTGACAGCAGGCCACTGCACAAATCTCAGAAAGAGAGCGAGAGAGACAGTAAGTCTACTACACCAAACAACCCTCTCTTCAAAACTGTAAGAAAAAACATCATCACTAACCTAAGCCACATACCTAAAAGAACTAGACAGAACAAACCAGAGGCACTGCGTGAAATTTTAGGATGAAGAAATAAAGACTAACACCAAATTGGAAACATACATAACTTTGCGGAGAAACTACTGTACAGCACCATGTTTAATTCATATTAAAGGTAGGAAAAAAAGAACACTTTTAATAAAATATAGAATCAGTGACCATACCTATTACATATTAAAATGAAAACATGAATACCTAGACATGTGAGAACATGTAAAATATGTAAAAATGGTGTAGAAAAGGAAGAACATTTTCTCATTGGCTGCATCAGATATAGAGATACAAGAGCATTCTTTCCTGATTTCAAAAAGAAAATTCCTAACTCTGAAAATGTATCTCCCCAACTAATGGTGCGTGCACTGGTGAAGACATGCATTGCTGTTGTCTGGCAACTGAATATATGGCCTGCCACAGGTTAAGAGGGTCTTAATTGTTAGTGTAGTTCTTTATCTTCATGAACAGCGTGAATGGCCATGCATTTCATTTCTGTTCTATATATAATGTATGTAGCTATGTGTTTGTTTGTTTCTTGTTTTGTAGCAGTATGATTCTATTTGTAATTAATTATCTATTACTGATCCCTTAATATACTTTTAATTTGGATGGTTTCATGTACTATCGTTACTACTATTGTTCACGTTTTTTCACATTAATTGTCCTTGATTCATTTTGTGTCTTTTGTGTTGGCAGCAGTGACTTTTGCATTAATTTCTAAAAAATGACAATTTGATTTGATTTGATTTGAGAGAGAGAGCAGACAGAGAGAGAGAGAGAGAGAGAGAGAGAGAGAGAGAGAGACAGAGAAATGACAAGAAAAATGTAATTTCATCCTCCATGTTATCCCAGAAGGACAAACAACAGATCAGCCTGAGAGACACAGAATAAGACAGAGAGTGAGGGAGACACAAATGTGTGGGTGAATGAGCTGTATGAGTCCGCAGTTTGTCATGCTGTTATTCATGGCGCTAGCGTGTGTGTGTGTGTGTGTGTGTGTGTGTGTGTGTGTGTGTGTGTGTGTGTGTGTGTGTGTGTGTGTGTGTGTGTGTGTGTGTGTGTGCGCATGGGAAGGGGAAAAAAAGCCTGCAGTTATTCTTCTCTTGACTGAGAGAGAGTGATTTGCTGCTCATTAATAAACATGTTCTTTTTTATGTAAAAGGTTGCATCGCCGTTTAGTCACATTCAACATCTCAAGCTGGCCTTATTAGCTGCACTGTTGTCAGCTAAGTAATGAGGGCCAGGCATTATCAAGATGCATTAATCATAACCATCCACAGCAGGCGTGCACACACACATACACAGGCAAACAGAGGCGCACACACATGCGCACACGCACACACACACCATTTCTCCTTCTCTCTTTTTCTTTCTCAAGCTCACATATACAGAGACAGCATATGCATACTCACAAACACACTAAACAGAATGCTCCAGGGAACTCTACTTAGTTCAGATCATTGTGCATAGTGCTACCATTAGCAAAGTACCACCATCAAAAAAGTCCCATGTTTTGTTTACAAATAAATCCCAGGGCTGTATGTTTATGGTATGTTTGAAGTTACAAATGTTTTTTCCCAAGGCTTATTTAGGTGCCTTGCCCTGATATCATGTGATGGGCACACCAGCCTGGCATTACGCAGGGAAGGGGGGTGAGGGGGGTGGTAATAGTGGTGTTGGTGGGGCCATTCAGATGAGTGACACACAGTGAAGTTGACTGCAATCAGTGGATAATTTGGCCTGGTTAGCATGGCTATTTCACAGGCAATCAGTATTTAGGCCTTATTAACAGTGAGCATGAGCTGGGAAAAGATATGCCCACACCCCCTACAAGTGTCTCAGTGACAAAGAGAGACAGAGCTGGCTAGTACCTTTCACCAACCAACACACTGCCCTGAAAACTGTGTGGGCAGACTTTTAAATTCAGACAATGTAAGTACGTTTTTATTGTCTAGTTCTAGCTGATGCCTCCCAGTGCTCTGTAGGAGTTCTAGTAGAAAGTAATGTGGCATTTTCCAGAAATGCCCAAATTTTGTGCCAGGCCTTTGGCAGCTGAGACTCCCATAATGAACCTTTCAGGCTGCGGAAACCCTTTAGTGGTAACCCACCGGTGACAGAAAATAGATAATCAAATAGAGCTCCTGGAGATCATTTGTGTGCTGAATCATTTCTGAGAGAAAAAAAGTAAGCAATCAGAAATTGATTATTTTATTGTGTGTGTGTGTGTGTGTGTGTGTGTGTGTGTGTGTGTGTGTTTGTGTTTGTGTGAGAGAGAAAGAGAGAGAGAGAGAGAGAGAGAGAGAGAGAGAGAAAGGGAGACAGATATATTGTATAATAGAAGAACAAATCAGAATAAAAAGGATGCTGGGAGATGTGTGGCTAAATTACATGTAGGCGACCAATGAGTGAGTGTGTGTATGTGCATGTGTGTGTGTGTGTGTGTGTTTTGTTCATCTCTGATTTCACGTGTGTTAAATGTGCTAAACGGCACACAAACGTCAGAGCTGCTCAGTCTACTCCTGTGCTCAACAGCAATTATGTCATATCCTGCAATCTCCCACAATACCCCAATCACCATCCCAAGCGAAGGTCTTGTGCCATTGATTAGGCATCTGATGGAGTCGCTGTGGTCTGTGTTGATGCTGGCTTGCTGTGGCTGGGTGCGCAGGGGGGTCGGGTCTTAAAGCAGAGCTGAAGAGTGGGCTTATTCAGAGGAACAATAACGTTTGAAAGTTATTAGATCCTCTCTGTTTACAAAGACAGGACAGGTGCTACTGATCGCGACCCCCAGTGGGGTCGGCAAAAACTTTAGAGGGGCCACCAAATTATTTTTTTCTGACGGAAAACAGCATGTTATTTCGCCAGGTAAAACTAAGGACAAAATAAAATGTAAATGGAATTCAAATCCTTGGCACTGTTAATAGTGTTCAGCCTATAGAGAGGGCTACGGCTCCTCTGATAGAAACAATGCAGTGGGGCAAAAGAGGACAACATATGCAACATATGCGGCGCATAGAGACAGAGAGTGAAAAATAAATGCCTGTTTGTTTATTTTACCTTTGTGTACAACAGGTCTATGCCATTAGTCTGTGCGTATTAAAATGAATTTAGACTACTTTAGACAGCGGTCTACGGCTCCTTCTAGGGAAGAAGTGGGTAAGCAGGTGGGAACGCAGGTCCCGCAGGTGTTCAGGCAAGAGAGGGGGATTCTGATTGGTCACTCACCTTTCCATCTGTGGTGACGGCGGCAAACACTGTAGAGGAGTACGGAGACCAGGCCACGCCCCCCACTGCAGAGTTCAGGTCAAAGATGAACATGGGTGTGCTGGGAAGAGAGACACAAAACATGCTTTACCAAAAAAATAACGAAAAATAACACATTATACCACGGCATTACCACCTGAAACGTGCATTAACTTTCTGATAAACCAACACCGTCTCGCCTATTATCCTTTACTTAAATGGCAAATTGACAGTATGGATGTGAAAAAAAACACTGTGCTTTTGCAAAACCCACATCACAATAAAGACCAGTAAAATACATTGATAAATGTTAAATGACATACTTCTCTAACTGAAGCTAGCAATATGGATGCAAAGATTAGACAACATGCTCCTCGGCAGCCATGTAGACAGACACATACTGTACTGTAGACTAGGCATGTCTGTGCTTAGTCAGAATGCATTAGCTGTATTTTTACAGCTGCTGCAGTTGGACCCGGCAACACTACTGCCACTGTGCGGGCACAAGGAAGTGATTCTGTGAATACTGCTGCAAAGGTGGACAATGAACAGACAAAGAACCCTTTGCTTGCCATATTTTAAGCTGGTGCTTAGTAGGAAGCAAGCAAGAAAGAAATTTAGACATGCAGTGCAGAGGTGGGCAAAGCCTTGGGTGAAAGAAGGCTGTTTAAGTGAATTTGCTGTCTATCAGTTGATTGGTGTGTTTGAAATAGGTCTTTAAAAGTGTTGATACGAATGTCAAGAAGTCTACAAAATTTCCAAAGTGAACTTAATCCTAAATCTTTCAACACTGTCACATCTCCGATGCTTTATCTACTGTCTTAATAAACAACATGAAAACATATCGGTAGTCAAAAAGAAAACAGCTTGAATTTGATAACCACCTTACTGTCTCAGGTTCAACTTTCATTAAGTTGGATCAGAAAGCTATTGGAAGGGTTTAGACGTAACTTGAACAGTGCATCATCACTATAAATTAGATTAAAATGCTAATCAGCTTCACTTGGGATTTTGTGACATTAGACGATGAGAGCTCCTCGCTTGAATGATGCTGTTATCTTGGTGCAGCCCATTAACTCCTGTACATGTGTGCATGTTAATGTTAATTTGTGGATTAGTTTATCATGCCGCAGGTGTTTCTTGTAGTCCTCCATTTTATCTTAACTAACTGCGGGGATGTAACAATAACTATGCTGTAATTGTATGGAGAGCATCAAGATTCGCTACACAACATATTATATCCTCAAATAACCTGCTTTTGCATTTAATGTGTATGTAACAACTATGCACTATACAACTAAGCCTATTATATGGGTATTTCACATGTAACGTTTACATAACATTACTGCAAGCCATCTCTGAGATTAATAGTATGCTCTAGTCCCACTGCAGCCCTGTGGATGTTTCCCACTATCGCACTGTGTGTACTGTAGTCCTTGGAATGGAGGGAGCAGATGCAGCAGATTTTATCTGCTTGGTGGGTGGGTGCAGAGAGAGAGAAAGAGAGAGAGAGAGAGAGAGAGAGAGAGAGAGAGAGAGAGAGAGAGAGAGAGAGAGAGAGAGAGAGAGAGAGAGAGAGAGAGAGAGAGAGAGAGAGAGAGAGAGAGAGAGAGACAGAGATAGAGAAACAGAGAAACAGAGAATGAGAGAGAGATGGGTGGGGGGTGGAGAAAGAAAGTGGAATGAGAGAGAGAAATCAGAGAGGACTCCAGCTGAAGCCATAGCCTGAGCCTCAGATACATAGTGTTCCCTCTGTTCCTCTCTGCTCAGTGGAAATTACTGTTACTACCTCAGCAGAAGGAGGAGAGACGAGAGGGGCTGGCAGGGAAACCACACAGGGTACAGAACAGCAGGATCCCCGTGTCAGGCTTGGGCAGGAAAAGGAAAGAAGTAAACGGCAAGAAAGGGGCGAGAATAAAAGAGAGAGCACGAGAGCAGGGAATGCAGTGATGATTCCCATGGTATGATCACAACAGTGAACAGACAGATGGAGCCCCCCCCCCCCAGAGCTACCCCAGCCCACTGCACCACCTCAAACCCTCCCTGTGTCTTCCTCATTATGTGTGTGCACACAGCACCTTCTGCCCCTACCTCCACACACACAGCCTTCTGTCCTCAGCACGCTAATGGCTGGACAGCTCCATCCCTTGGCACACTGTGCCAAGCCGCCCCTCCCCCCCCCCCCCCCCCCCTCCTTTTAGGCCAGGGTCAACTGGGTTACAGCCAGAAATTGGTGGCTCTCATTAAAACGTCTCGCGTCAAAAAGCCTTATGTACACATTCAAGGCCATTCATTAGCCAGCCTATTATGCACCTTCCATTTGCATGCTGCCCTCTTTTTATTTAAGCAGGGTTTGCAGATCTGAGTGCCAAATCACCCGATCGAGACTGTGACGCACACAGACAGGCCAGCCCTTAGTAAGTAAAAAAAAAAAAAGAACAAGAACAGAAAAAGCAAAGACAATTTGTGGAACACTGATTCATGTACACAACGTTGGGGTAAACCACAAACATCTCTTGTGATGCAAACAGAGGTATAAACATCTTAGACTGACCACATCTCCCCTCCCCACCGTCATGCTGTTTAGACCAAGCCAGTAGTGGGATTTACACAGATCTCTCACATCCTTTCATTATTTTAATAGAGCCTTTTTTCTGTCACGAGACATTTGTTTATTCCGAGCTGTTGGTGACTTCTCGGTTTTCCATGAAACCCCTCCTGATACCCAACAGTAGGTCACTCCAGCCATGCTGACAGCTATTGATGTAACCATCACTTCCACACTTGATTCTGTGGCGTGGCCCGCATAAACCACGTAGGGCCCCTGCCTGCGCCTTCGACTCCACCAGAGGAGTGACTCACCCCCCTCGCTTTGTTGAGTGGGGTTCTGATTTACGTAATGCTACTCGGGGGCAGGGAAGTGACGTGGAGAGCAATGACCTGAGAAAGTGTGTCAGTCCAGCATCCCAAGGCTCTCTCGCTCTCTCTTCCATACCCAAGTCACTCAGGTTTCACCACCAGGCCTGGCTCCAGGGCTTAATGTGCGCCCCATCCATCAGGCTGGAGCAAGACAGCATGCCAGTTGCCGAGCCACTAAATACATCAGGGGTTAAAGATCTGAGGGGAGAAAAAGCTCCGGTGAAGAGACAGGTCTGCATTGGTCTTTTCCCACACTTCTTAATTGACAGTCACACACAGAAGAGGACAACATCTGGTCTCTGTGAACCTACAGTTTGCAATGGTGCACTAAACAAAACATCAGAGCACAATGAAATATTTCAGATAGAGTATTTGCACACAGGGTGCAAGGTTGCGACTGAATCTTATTATGCATTCACCTTACATTATCAGATCGCCTTTCCATCTTGCACACATTACTGTAAGTGTCTTGAGGGTTTGCCAGATAGGTCATATTGTATGTGTAACCAGAGTCTTCCTGCGCAGTCCAGCCCCAGGCTCGAACCCATGACCCTCACAGCAACTCTGGTTTGGGATACAGATGCACTACCAAGTGAGCTAAAACCATTACATGTGGCAGCTAAACTGGGTCACATTGGCCAGTCAATACACATGCAGAGAGCATGTTCTGAGACAGGGGAAGCCAAACACATCCAAATAATTGCCTAAAGTGTCTATCTATAACATGTTAAAAGAGACCTTTAAAATAAAGTATTATTGATTTCTCAACCCTGAGAAACATCTTCAAGGTTGATTTTATGGCTCATTAAGGCAGGCGTAATTCTCATCATCTAAAGATGTCTGTCTTAGAGAGGTATTGCTGGTGAGCAGACAATTAAGCTAAAGACATATTTCAGATCCACTGGTGCATCTTACAGATGCTACAAGTCCACATGAAGTAATGTCATGCCGTATGTTTCAGGCCTTTTGTATTCGGACATGTGTAAAAAAAACATTTCATTACATAAAATTACTATGCTGAGCATTTCTCATCACAGTCTTAAATGCTTTTTGTCATGGTTGCTAACACATAGTACACATGCCTTATATTTCTTAAAACCTAAATGATTTGCATCATATATTAGTGCAAATTGGAGTCTAGGCTACTGTTTTGCTTTAATACAGACATTATAAAGTACCAAACATGGATTCCTTTTTGTAAGTCAATCGTACTCAGGGGCTCCTCACAGCAGACATGTCCACTAATCTGCCCTATAAACGGGCGAAGAACATCCACTTTCAGGACTGCCACACACAAGAAATAGCATTTTATCTGCTACCATAGGGTATGGAGCCCTCTGCTGGTAGGATGAGACGGTGCGGGAGCACAATGAGGGCGGGCGTATTGCAGCATCCGCAATCAAGCAAAGAATAAAGAGCTGTCAGAGAGACTGAATAATTATGGTGAGTCACTCATGGGTATTTCCCTTTTAAAACAATTACACTGGCAAATTACTGTGACGAATAACTGGAGTGACAGAATAATTACACATGCCACAAAAGACGTTGGTAGGACTATAAAGTGATTCGACTGAGAGGAGAGACGCAAGGCATTTTTAACATGCAGTGCAATAGTTTTTGGGACCCACAGGGTTAGTATCCACCACAAAATATTACATATCATTCTGTGATGAGCGATTCAGAAGCTTTCAACTACAAGTCTAACAATACAAATATGGCTGCAAGCAGCAATGAGGGGGCCAAGCATCTGCCCGTAACATAACCTGTACAAGTTTTCCTAGAACTTTCAAACCAAAACGCAGTAACAGATAAAAGCCGAAACATAATTTTGCGCCCTGGTGACACCAAATGACACCAAATTCATGGTGCTTATTCAGAATGCCGTCTTGTATCATATAACTAAATTTGGTAATGATGTGTTAATGCGTTGCCAAGATACAAGCTTACTTCCTTTTTGTGTGCTTACCCGCTGAATTTGACATGAAAGGCTTGAAAGGGCCATGCCAAACTATGATCAGAAATCAAAATAAAGTCTTATATCAAAACAAATTAACAGATATGAGCCAAGACACATTTTTGCTCATTACAGCGCCCCCTAGTCACCAAACTACAAGACATTTGTCGTGACCTCTTGTGACATTGTCAAGAGTCATGTCACCAAGTTTGGTTACGATACATCGAAGTGTTGCTGAGATATGACCTAACTTCCTGTTGGGCAGCTTTGCCACCCAATTTCATTGGCTGTAACACGCAAACGCTTCGACTGAATAAGTTGCCACAAAGGTTCCTGTGTGAGGCTTGGTCTGAAGATTATATTATCATTATAGTTTCAGAAAGTTTGGGCAAAATTTGTGACCTGTGACAAATTTTGTTTCACTTTCGACATTTTCTAAAATCGCAGGAAAATTTGGAAGTGGAAAGTGATGTCACAGGGGTTGTTGAACTCGCCTTGATCCAAGGATTCACAACACATGGTCATTTAGATTCAAACCATAGAACTAAAAATAGGAGAGAGCACTGTGTGACGCCCAGGGGGCATTGTTTCCTCCCTGCTCGTTTGGTGTTTTTATCTGTCTGTTCACAGGTGCACTGACTGTGGTGAGTCTAATTAGTGGAGATGGTGTAGTGGTGCACAGGTTCACCTGACCCTTTATAATCTGCCTGCTTCCATTCACTTGGAGAGCAGCAAGTACGAGGCTTGGTTTCTTTTCTTTTCTGGGTTGCTTGCCTCAAGAAGGCCTTAAAACTCAGACGCTGCTTGAATCGATCTGACCCTTTTTTCTGCATTTGACTGGTTGCTTGTCTTTTGATTTAATAAACTTGAACGCTTGCGAAATAACTCCGTGCCTCCTCCATGTTATCCTCTTAGTGAGCGTAACAACTGCTTAAGTAATCCTGTGATGCCATGGAGACCTGCCGCCATTATCAAAACGGGAATGTGTTGTCCATTTATCTCATAGAGATCAATGGTGTCATCTTCCTCAAATACAACATGCCTGAGTCCTGTGCCTGTTACAACTACACCAATAAACGCAAAAGTGTCTGGAATATCCTTCCATAGGTAGGTAACCCTACAGTATACAAATTTTTGAGAATTTAGTCAATTTATGAAGAAAAATGATCTTCAAACTGTATTGACACAGTGTAAATTCCAAGGAGGCACCATAGAGAGCATCCTCACCAGCTGCATCACTGTGTGGTATGGCACCTGCACTGTGTCCTGCCGAAAAAAGCTACACAGAGTAGTGAGAGCAGCTGAGAGGATCGTGGGTGTCTGTCTTCCCTCCCTGCAGGACATATACCACACCCGCCTCACCTGCAAAGCCCTCTGCATTACGGGCGATCCCACCCATCCATCCAACAGACTCTTCAGTCTGCTGCCATCAGGAAGGAGACTGAGGAGCCTCCGGGCCAGGACCAGCAGACTGAAAGACAGCTTTATCCACCAAACACCACTTCCCACTTCCCTATCCTGGTGGCCTGCACCATCCCCCCTATCTGACCCCCACACACACCAGTTCCCTCTCCCGGTGTTCTTAGTGTAAGTGTCCCAGTCTAGTGAAACTTACCTAAAGCACATCTCCTCCACACCAAAGACACATCTCTCTACTGTGGAACTTTTTTTACCCCAATACTCCACAGACATTTCAATGCAAACTTATCTTTTGCACTACAACCAATGACACCACTGCTTAAATGGCACCATTTGAGCTTTACTACACTAAACACTGTGTTTTTACTTATTTGTATTATATACAAGCCTACTGTAGTTTTTGTTGTGTTTATATTATTATGTCTTATGTCGTCATGTCTTCCTGTCTTGTTTATAAGATGTTTAATGTTCACTGTGGGTCTAGGGAGCATTGCAATTTCAAATTCTGTGTGTGCAACCTGTACATATGGTTTAAGCTGACTTTGACTTGACTTTGGCTTTGAAGGTCGAGAGACTGTTTGCCCTATTTTTTGGCAATTTCTTGACAAGAAAAGTATAATATATGTCTGTCTGAATAACCAAATGTATGTAGCTACAGGGCTCAAAATTAGCACCTGCCAAGCGCCAATGGCATGTTAAATTCACAGGGCATTAAACCATTTGATAAACATACCAGTTTTGATGCCTTCCTTTCATATAACTGATTGATGCTCAGGATATGTACATTAGCAGCCAAACTCACCTGCAATATACAGGATGTTGCAGGCTAACTAACACATTTTCTAACATCTAGCGTCTAGATCTAGCATCTACCTTATTTGTTTAAAATAAGCTTGTATGAATATATTTTATAACATTAAATGATGCAATCACAACCTACAGTCCTGTGTATGTTGACAATCGTCTGTCAATACACATTGTCAAATTGTATGAATATATTTTATAACATTAAATGATGCAATCACAACTTACAGTCCTGTGTATGTTGACAATCGTCTGTCAATACACATTGTCAAATTGTCAGATTCCCTGCTGTCTTCTGGCTCTTCACTGGCTTTTTAAACTTTTATTTTGTTAATTCCATGTAGCTGACATGATTTTACACCACTGTGTTGAATTTCAGGAGAATCTAGTCCATAGCTGACGACCTAAATCATTTTACCGACAGCATGTCTAATTAACACACCTTTGTGTGTGTTGATGTCGCTCCCGTTTTGGCAGCCATTTTCGATCCTCTACAAAGTCACAAATTCTGATTAGACAATAATAGGGAGTCCTCTTTGACTACGGGCACATGGTAGGATCGGATTGGATTGGGATTGGGTTGGGTGTTGCTACCCAACGGGTGGTCTGTCCCAAATGTCTGTGCACATGAGAGTTCGTGTTAGCGGATAATGGTCAGAGATCTGGCCGTTTCCGCTACGCTAGATGGCGCTATATTTCTTTCAACAAGTGGTGTTAGAACTACTTCAGGTTAACGGCTGCTAAAAGAAAATAAACAAACTATCTGGCGGCATACAAAACAAAGATAGCGCTTGAGGAGGTTGACAGAGCAGCAGTTGCATGCAAGCTGTGCATTCTCCTTTCTTTGGAAGTCCGTATGAAAGAACAAACAGCGTTTTTGGTTTCCTTGATACGACATGAACTGTGCCGTCGGCATTTGATATTACAAGCAATTGAGGACAACGAGACTTGTTGAGAGCAGGCGATAGAAAGCCTCGACGTTCAGTATGGATGAAAATCAGGGACAGAAGCTTCTGGGATCGAGTGGTTTTACATGCGCAGTAGGGCTGTCAACATTGCTCAAAAATGATTTTCGAATATTCGCTCCAAATAAAACACAAATATTCCAACTACACCGAGTATTTCTTTTGCCTCCGACATTCCAAAGCGCAAGTGCACGTTTTTTCACATTCCAATATTAACTTTCACCTTCGAATTGCTTTTCTAACTAAAACTATTCGAATATATATTCGAATTTCGAATATTCCTTGCCAGCCCTAATGCGCAGTACACGAATCCAAACCAATAACCGTGCACAAGGCGGCACCAAGCGGATTGTAACCGGCTCAAGCCAGGGGTTGCAATCGGATTCGTGAAACCAATCCCTATACGATCCTTAGCCTGGGCACATGAAGTCGATACGATCCCAAACCATTTCCAATCGGATTCAACTCCTCCATGTGCACGCAGTGTTTGTCTCTACCAAATTTGGTAATGTGTTACAATGTTACCAAGACATAAGCTTACTTGCTGTTTGGTGGCTTTCCTGATTAATTTGATTGGTTGGGGTGAAAAGTTTGATAGGGCCATCATTGGGACATGACAAACTTTGATCAGAAATCAAAATACAGTATTCTATGAAGAGATATGAAATTTTTGCTAATTACAGCGCCCCCTAGTGGCCAAATTCCACCAGATTTGTCACTTCCTGTTTGGTGGCTTTGCCGCCCAATTCGATTGGTTGTAACACGCAAATGCTTTCACTGATCAAATCACCACATAGGTTCCTGTATGAGGCTTGCTCTGAAGATTATATTTACCAAGTTTTGGGAACTTTGGGCAAAATTTGTGATCCAAGGATTCCATTGACACCAAGTTTTTGAAAATTGGATGTACGGATCAAAAGTTACATGCATGAACACATGTCCAACTTTGACCTGTTGCTGGTGCTAGTATGTGCTCCATTGACATGAAACTTGCTGAAATTTATCTTGACGCTGTCCTGAATCAGTGTGCCAAATTTCAAAACTTTGGTTCTATGGGCTGCCACAGACTCCAATGACGGAAGAATAAATAATAATAAGAAAAGCTAGAAACTTAATAGCAGGATTCACACTGTGGAGCCAAAGCCGAACCAACAGGGGCGTCCCGGGGCTAAGTGACTTCACACGTTCAGGGCCAGGTGCTAACAGGGGCCAACAGGGGCTGTCCTGGGGCTGATGGCCCGCGATTTCTAGCCCAACCTAAACGATGGTCCTACAGGGCCTACAACGGGGCTGGGGCGGTGTCAAGGTCAGGGCGGCGTCAAACTTTGGAAGCAAAATAAAGGGTAGTTGGCAGAGTATTATCTGTACCTGAATTACTGTCGTTACTGAAGAATATGAAAAAGATGAATTGTCAGTTCTGGTCAGCTGAAGATGTCTGTACTCTCCTCACGGTCTGAGAAGACGACGGGGTTTGCCGAAACGAGGAAGTCATGAAGGGCACAGCAAGTTCACTTGGTTTTCTATTTGCTATTTATAACCGTTTGGGATGAAGTTAGTATTACCATTGGTTTAAAACAAGACTTTTTTTCCTTTAGCAACCGTTACCATTGGTAAACAAAAGTAATGCAACATAGATGACCTAGCTCATATTTGGCTGATAAAAATTGCAATTTGTTGATCTAAATACTATTAAAAATATCTGTTTCTGTCATTGTTTTGCCTTAAAGTAGCGGTAAATTGTGTCATTTTGCTACGTTTTGTTGGCAGCACTGTGTGGAAATATCAGAATGTGACGCTCCGTGGCCGCCGGCCTTGTTCCATTAAAACATAGCCAAAGGACGGTGTATTTTTGCTTTATAAATTATAGGAAAATATAGGAATGTATTGGAACAAGAACAACATGGAGGACAATCCGCACCAGCAGAGGTTTCATGGCGTCCATTATCCTCCAAAGAAGTATTTGCAGTCAGAGGTATCAGCAGTGATTGCTGGTCTGATACTTGGTCATATACAAATCGTCTTCTACTTTCTTCTACAAATCCTGCTGCTGAATTGCCCGTCTATCCTGTTTGAAAATGGGCTGTATCAGTGATGTTTTTGCAAACGAGGGCGTAACCTGGAGGGGCTAGCAGCCGGGTCTCAGGGCATGGGGCTAGCAGTACCGAGGGAGGCCCCTTAAGGTCCAGCCCGGCCTGGCTCCGCAATGTAAATGTGGCTAATGGGTGCCTTCGCAGCTTGGCCCCCAAATATTACTGTGCGGCCTTTCACATTATTACAGTATCTACAAAACATGTATGAACCTGTATGAATGTATAAACCATACACTGTTATGAATGTGAATTGAATGTAAGTGAATGTATGAATTTGGTGCAGTTATTTGTCTGTTTGTCTATGTGCGTACTCAATGGTGTGGTCCCAGATCTTGACGGTCCAGTCAGAGCTGCAGGAGATGAAGACTTTAGGGTGGAAGTGGTTCCACTTGACCGCATCCACCGCCATGTTGTGGGCATCATATGTCTGCAGGAACTGGCTGGAGTATGCTTTGGAGCACTGAGGGAGAGAGAGAAAGAGAGACAGAGACAGAGACAGAGGCAGAGACATAAGACAAACAGAGTTGGAAGGGTAGTAGAGAAAAACAAAGCAAGGAAGGGAGATGGCAGGACAGAAAGACAAGAGAAAGCATACATACATTACATCCAAATCACCTAGCCATAAAAAGAAGTTGTAAAGCCACATCTGTCTTAGCCTGGTAAACCAGAGCCTCGTACTTCATTTCATTTTGCATAGAGGGTCTGGCAGTGCTGTATTGAGAAATGATTTCTTCCTGGAGGTGTTGACTCTGCTGACTCTGCCTTTACCCAATCGCTAACGTCTGGTCGTGGCATATGCTATTAGCCTGCCTATGCACTACAATTCAAATGTAGCACACAAAGTCAGCGTCACGAAAACAGAAAAAAGGTATTGATCCATGCCTATACAACATTAAACACAGGCATCCAAACACATTAGCCTAACTATTTGCCCATAACACATTCAAATGAGTCAGGCAGCCTAAATACACTTTCCCAAAAAAGGGATCCCAAAGCATCTACACAACTGAGTTAATTACGGAATTGCCCGGTGGTGCACCTGCAAACAGTGAAACAATAGTGAAGCATGAAGACTTCTACAGTGCTTAACCAAGCAGGCGGTATTCCAAGCGTTCTCTCAGCCCCCCTCGGAGCACACGCCCTATAATACATTCCACATGAATTTGTTCCGTATTTGCCACAAGGCTAAATTTACTGAAAATATCACGCAGGCCTCTGGCTTGGCTTCTACTTTCTTCTAGAAAAGCCTCTGAAGTGTTCATGTGCTCAGACTACCCTTATCCTCGAAGACCTCTTTTAGATTCTTGGGGTAAACAGGCAACAAACATAAGTTAACACTGCATTATGTTTGACACTTTTATCCAAAGCGACTTAGAATTCAGGCTGTTTACTTCCAAAAAGACCTTAAAGAGAGGGTGTGAGGCTTTGCAGGCTGTTCATCAGTCTAAGCAGATGACACAGCCAAGTTGATACAGTAGTCCTGCAAAGCCCTCTACACCGTGGCAGGAATTAAAACAGAGAGGTGGCTTTCCTGAGATACAGGCGGAACCGGTCAAGTGTGACGTACAGATGTCCCAGAGCCTGTCAAGCCGCCGTCAACTGCTGGCGGCTTAGGCAGCCTGCAGGAAATTGGAGGATAAATCAACTGTGGAATGCTTTAAATGACCCGTCAGGGCACTCTTAGACTGGTTCACTGAGCGTCTGTGTGTGTGTGTGTGTGTGTGCGTGCGCACGTGTGTGTGTGTGTCCAAGTCTCTATGTATGACATCTGCCCAGTTACTTTTAATATAAGTGTATGTCAGTGTGACAGCTGGTAAGTCAGGCAGGAAGATATATAGAGCAAGCAGCCACCCACACTCCAGCACTGACATGAATCGGTTTGACGCCCCGTCCAAACAGAATATTAGACCTAATTTACACTTAGGTTTGAGATGCATCTTGGCCATTCTAATCACAACTGGACAGCCGAGTCATACTGCCCTTTACACCTGTGTCAAGATGTACAGCCAGACATGTTTATGACTACATCTGCTTGAAACCAACTATTATTGGATCTGCCTGTATCCAATCCAAGAGAACTGTCATAGTCAGGCATGTACCAGAACATGTTAGCGCTTACACTACACACGAAAAGTGGTCAGATGTGGCCAGGCCACCAAGCCGCACCTTTGTCAGGCAAAACATGTGTCAGAGAAGACATCTGATATGTACATGTAGGTGTCACTACTACTATTACTCACTTTGGGGCTATCTGCTTTTTAAAAACTAACTGGCCATACATACACAATGAGTGCAACATGTAATTTGGATGGACCAAATATCTATTCCTCCTTTGTATTTCCTCCTTGAGAGGCTCAGTAGTGCATCCATACAGACTGGACAGTTTGATAGATATGCAGGGATCTTTTACCTGGGGAAGCAGGATAATTAAGGAATTATACTTTAAGCGGGACATGTAGGTATGAGTTTTTAAGTTATGAGTTTATACCATATGTGTGTACATTGGTGTGTGTGTTTGTGCATTTGTGCCTCAAGACATGCATGCATGAGAGCGCCTCCTATTGTACCAACACACTAAGCTGTATTCTACACCTACCTGCACTTCTCTACCTGTTCTCCCTGCACGTTCTCCTTGATCTCCTGTGACTGCTATAGCTAGACTGTCCTCCTCAAATCAGGTCACATCAGATAAACGTGTGAATAAAATGTAATGTATTAAGTATGTGTGTACTATAAATATGAATACATTTGTCTTTGATAATGCAGGTATGGGCAGATTTAGATTTGGCCCTCTGGCAGACACTACAGGGCCATACCAGCCAAAACAAACAGACTTAGAGACAGCTTCTTCCCAAGGGCAGTCACCATACTCAACTCCAACCTACACTGAGGAACTGACTTGCTTGAACATAACACTGTAACACTGCACTACGTTCTAAGACAGCCAACCTGACAGGCATCGCTCTGCGTACTGTAATTATAATTTATTTAACTTATATTATCACTGTAATCATTTGCACCATTGTGTTACTGCTATCTGCACTCTATCTGTTTTACTGTTATCTGTTAATTATCAATTGCACTATAATATCAAGACAGTCCATCTGTTTTTTTAGCTGCCTACTGCACATATTGGAATAGGTGGGTGAAAATGCCTTGATACCTCCATCTATTTATGCTGTCAGTCACACCAGTCACTTTATTGTCATACCTGCTGCTGATATGTGCCTGTTTACCTCCAGGCTTTGCACAAGTCTATGCACAGTCTATGCAACTTTTACAGACAGTAGCTCATATTAGTTATTGTACAGTCTATGTTAATTCTTGTACTTAATTCTGGTACTTAGTAGTTTTTATAGTAGTTTTATTGTACATATCTCTCCTTGTTTATTTATGTGTGCACATTATGGGGAAGCTTGTAATCTCATTATACTTGTGTAATGACAATAAAGGCATTCTATTCTATTCTATTCTATTCTATTCTATTTCTCTGCTCTTTCTCATATTTCTGCTGTTGTGCATGCCAACTGCACATGCGAGTTGCAGAGTCATCACACTTACATCCATATGCGTGCGTGTAAATGTGTGTACGTGTGGCTGTATGTATGTGTGACTGTATGTATGTTTGTATTTATCAGTGTGTGTGTGTGTGTGTGTGTAGGTGCATGTGTGGCGCAGTTATGTGGGCACGATGACATAAGAAAAGAAGCTTTTAGTTTTACAAAAAAAAGTACTTCCTCGTATCCCCAGAGGATAGGTGGAACAGCCTGTTGACAGGGCTAAATCTGCTCTGCTACAGAAAACAGATGAAATGGTGGTTTCACAAAAGACAGAGGGATACACACACATCCACACACACACACACACACACAGTGCTGCTCCTGGGAATAAGGGGGAAGGCGTACCACCTTTGTGAGGTCACTGCACTTACTGAGGGTCAGTAAAACCCCTTGTGTTTACAAAGACAAAGACACACACACACACACGCACACACACACACACACACACAGGGTGTTATTTCTCACCTTGTGGATCTTCCCCTCCTCTGTGCCCACCAGGAACAAGTAGTCAATCTGCTTATGGAAGTCGAATGATGTGCCACATGCTACAGGAACAAAAAGAACAGACCTTAAATACTGTACCAACTGAACAAAAACATGCAGGCCCTTCATTCGTGCAGTAATCAGCAGGGCCTGTTGTCATAAGCAGTCCCAGCTATGTAGCTGAAAGCAGCCAGCTGCTTCCATTTATAATTGGCCAAATCTATTTAAAACTGGCCCTCGAGTGTTATGAGGAAATACTTCAGCAATATGTCTCTGGAGCCCAGCCAAGCCCATCTTGTAACCTGTGGAGTGGATGACAGCAATCCAATGCTGGAGCTGCCGGCTGGACCCCCCAGCAGGATACCCCCCGTTTGTAACTGTCAGTCCAATCTCTTGTCAGCACTCAGCATCTACACCGACAGCCCTGCCTGGATGTCATCCTAGTGCCGCTGTTTACCTGACATGTAGTTCCAGTCCTAACCTCAATCAATAAGATAGACACAATTAGTTATCCTTGGTAAACTAGGCCCTCGTACTTCATTTCATTTTTGGAGGTCTAGCAGTGCTGTCTTGAGAAACGATTTCTTCCTAGAGGTGTGGACTCTGCTGAAGTTTAAAACAACTGGCTCTGCCTTTACCCAATCACTAACATCTGGTCATCACATATACACGCGCATCAAGTAGCACACAAAGTCAACATCATCGCTCACAAACTTTCCCTCTGTTCGCTAATTGGCTAGGTAAAATTTCTCCCTAATACAGCAATGTCAATAAAAGCACTGCCAGACCCTCTGTACAAAATGAAATGAAGTGCGAGGAGCTGGTTTAACAGGCTATGTAGTTCCAGGCCTGACCTCAATCAGTCTGTTAATGGGAAAGGTTTGCTGTAAAAGTGCAGCTAAGCCCCTGGAGGAGTTATAATCCCTCGTCTTAAAGGAACTAAGGGGAGGATATTACTGATAGACAGATGTGGACATGGTGTGGAAGGTGTACTGCATTAGGGCACTTCGCACAGGCTCATTAAGACCTCTAGCTCATCATGATCATGACATGCATGCCTGAGAGAGCCTGGTGGACCTTACACTCCTGACTGAAAACAGTACGGTGGTGTTTACTACCAGATTATTCATCCAACTCCTTTATCAAACTCTTCTTTTAGCATCTTTTAAGGCTTATTTTATCCGGTTTGCATACACCTGAATGATACATGTGAAACATGAACACAAGCGAGGAGATGTGTACAGCTGTGAGTTGGAAACAAGTAATGGCATCTTCAAAAATGGGATTTAATAAGAATGGGATTTAATATGGGATTTAATATGAATGAATGAACTGTTAATTTCCACCAAACGTAGTTGTAGAATACCCAATGCCAATGAAACTCCCCTCTAGCCAATTAATTTTTTATTTGACTTTCAAGCATTTCCACCCCAATTTAAAAAGTGAAAAAGTGTGTGTGTGTGTGTGTGTGTGTGTGTGTGTGTGTGTGTGTGTGTGTGTGTTTGTGTGTGTGTGTGTGTGTGTGTGTGAGTTTGTGTGTGTGTGTGTGTGTGTGTGTGTGTGTGTGTGTGTGTGTGTGTGAGTTTGTGTGTGTGTGTGTGTGTGTGTGTGTGTGTGTGTGTGTGTGACTGTGCTTGCCCACTGATCCTACCCATGGTAGGCAGCTGTAAGCCTTCTGTCCCATCCGATGGTGAGCCCTCTAAAGAGAGCTTAATGATGTCTGTATACACTAGTTCATTCTAAAGTCATTAACAAAACACACACAAACAAACAAACACACATACACACACACACACACACACACAAACATCTGGTTAGTCAGTGTTTACAAAACAAAGCCTGCTATCAGAGAAAGGCGTTTGGTTGCTCACCTTGACGAGGGTCCAGGACACCACTCTACCGTCAGACGAGACAGAGAAGAAGTTGTGGTTGTGGTCCATGTCATCATTCTGCCAGCGCACCTGTTGGCACACAATCACACCACACGATCACCACATTACTACATGCACTACAGCATAACAGCTCCACATGCACTACAGCATAACAACTCCTGCACAGTGTGTTCTTCTGCTTTACAAAAAGGACAGGTGTTGGTCTATAAGGAACTCCTTTACCGTACAAAGCAGGTCAGAGTGTTCAGAGCACTGAAAAGGAGCATTGACAGAGCCATTGCCACAAGAAAATTAACCGAATTTACTTCGCAAATTTAGTTTGCAATGTCTACGACAGTTTGAGTCTAATCTCCCTAATACATACGAGAGAGATGATTGTCCAAGGACAAACCTCTTGTTTTTTTTGTTTTTTTTACAACAAATCTTGTTGTAATTTTGTTCTTTTTTTGTTCTTTAAAGATAGATGGTTTTGATTTGCAAGGCCATTACTTTAATCAAAACTTCTTCAGATAGCTTTATGACATCAAACGGGGTACAAGCACCATAATGACTTTCATGCTTTGATCAAAGACACACAATAATGCTAATAAATCACATCAACACACACACACATACACACACACACACAAAGAGACACACCCACCTGCCAGACAGGGTCTGTGTGTTTGCCTGACTTGGCGGTGCTCTTGTAGATGGGCTGGGTGCTCTCCTCCTTCAGGCTGTAGACGGCCACACAGCCGTCATAGAAGCCCACGGCCACCAGGTAGGACAGGCGCGGGTGGATGTCCAGGCACATGATGCCCGATGTGGTCGGGTAGATGCATTCTGGGTAGGTGGGGTTCTTCAGAGAGTAGTACAGCATCATGCCCCTGCCCTGCTTGGTAAAGTCATCTGAGAGAGCAAGAGAGAGACACAGACAGACAGAGACAGAGAGAGAGAGAGAGAGAGAGAGAGAGAGAGAGCACTGGGTGAATATGCAGTGAAAGTATGTTTGGCTTTAGAATTACCTCTCACAGAGTTAATGTTTCTTTCCTACCTTGAGTTTATTTTAGCACAACATGCCTATAATCAAATTATGAACCTGGCTAAGGCACCTGGCATGGCTAAAGCAATTGCTAAAAAATGCACATCCTATAATGTGTAATTTATTAAAATACACATTTGGTCTTACTTACATGATCCAAGGCCCACGGCAAACAGATCTCTGTAGTTCTCATTCCTACAGAATAACAAACACTGACACAATAAACTGCATTACCAATGACTACATTACATTACACTTAGCTGACGCTCTTATCCAGAGCGACTTACAGATATTTACAGGGCTTCAGTTACAGTCCCTGGAGCAGTGTGGGGTTAGATGCCTTGCTCAAGGGCATCTCAACCATGGGTAGGGGCAGGATTCGAACCAGCAACCTAACAATTGCAAGACCAACTCCCTAACCACTACGCCACAGCTGCCTAATATTAATGTGACTGATTTCAGAAAGAAATGTATCCTAACCAGCCATATAATACTTCAACATTAAACATGTCAACCCATCTTCTTCATTATTACTTTCATGTTAAGGTTACACCTATGACATTTTTTTTAATTGACTCCATGCTCTTGGTTTGTAGTTACAGAGACTGACCAGCAGAGGGCAGTGACAGCCAGTCTCTTGGCCTTGTCATACTGAAACTTCCAGAGTGGCAGCAAGGTGCCTTCCTGATCCCGGAACTCATCTGAGGCATCCTCGAAGTACTTAAAGTCTGAAGACACACAGAAGATATAAAAACACATAAACACACACACACACATACAAACACACACATGCACACAGACAGACACACACGCATGCATACTGACTGTCAGCTCTGACTCACTCAATAGTCAGACAGCAAGTTCACATCAGGATAAGTACAAATGAACCAATCACATCACTGGTGACTGGAAAAAAGAGCAAATAAAAAAGCACCCTGAGCAATGTCGTCAAATGTGTTCTGGTTGACCATGCGCTCCACAATCTTCGCTGCCTTCGACACTTTACTCACATCATCACTCTGGGGAGAGAGGACACATGGAGCGATCATTTAGCTAGTGAGCCTCTATGACACTGATCTACGTCAGAGATGAGTATGCATGCGTTGCACTTTGAGAAATCTAGCTGTTTTGTTTTCTGAGAATTCCAGCTATATTTACAGAGCAACTCCTCATCACAACGCAAAGGAGGAGAGGGAGCTCAACATAATCGCTTTAGTGGATGATGTCGGGTTGTATAACTAGCTGTAGATATGAAAAAATACTCATGGATACAGGAACATTTTACATACACTACATATCATCAGTAAACACCTTTAAAATACTTTTTTTTCAACCAAGAGGAACATTTCAAGTACTATTAGGGGTTGCACACAACAGAATGATTTCTTTTCCTTTTTTTTTGACTCATGGCAATTCCTCAAGTTCACATGATCGTTTTACTTTATAATTTCAGTTTGCTTTTTACGGCCACCACTGCTGCCAATGCTGCCTCCTTTTTCATTTGTAATTTTTAAATTTCCTCTGAGCTGATTGCAAACAACAACCTACAGTTATTAAAACTCAACATTTATTCAACAACCAACTGTTTTGTCTTTGTATTTTATTAAGTCTTTTGAAGTAACCCTACATTAACAGCCCTGCTAACAATGCTGCATAAATGTACCCATTAATATTGGTCCACACCTTTCACCTAGGTGATAAAGTTAATTGCATTTCTTACACTAGCGAACATCATTTCAATTCTGATTGGCTGCTGTTGACCTGTGTCATAGCAGAGGTCTGTGGAGTTCAGCTTTGTTCTGAGATCTCCGCCCCTCAGGACACACTGTGTTGCGGCTGCGTGTTCAGACAGAAATGACTGACTGCAGGTCAATTTAATAATTTACCCGCCTCTGATATGAATGTAGTATAAATTCTAAATTGACTCTAAACTCTAGATTGTGTAATCTTTTGAAACACTAAGAGACACTAATAGAAACACACACATATAGTTACTGTCTCAGCCTCTCTCTCTCTCTCACACACACACATACATACACACACACCTTTACAAGCACATTGTCTAACATACATGAGTAGGCCCACCTGCATTTCCACCATCATCATCTTCTTCTTGCCTTTGTCCTCCTCTTTCTTAGTTGACGGGGCTTTCTGCTTCTCCTTGTGTTTCTCCTGTTTCTGCAGCTCTTCCACATAGGCATCGTAGATTTCCCACTGAGGACACATTAAAAGGTTGAATGCAATAAAAAAACATGTATATCATAATAAAAGTAGTACTAGTAATTACTATCAACTCAAACCATAGCATCATGCTTTAAACCCTACTATCTGTACATACAGTATAATTGGATCAGTGATATAATGGTAGTCTCACCTGATTGGCTGTAGCTGAGAAGTTTGCACGAGGAGGGGGGTCAGTCTGACATTCCCTTTCCTTATGTAACAAAAAAGTGTTAAGCACATCTTGATTCTTCAAACATTTTATGAATATCATAAATGTTTAATGCTTTGGCAACAGCAGGGTTCAAACGTCTGTAAAGGGATGTACATGTAAGCCTTTAAAATGACAAAAAAACACACCTTGCCAAAAAAGCTTTTACAGGCCTATAATGAACTACCTGACAGTCTACAAGGCATTGCTCAGCTTTATAAATTATGAGGAGGAGGCATTATCTTAGAGCTAAAACTGGATCTTTACATTAGGGTTTTATGCAAATTCACCATAAATCATGTAGATGTCTTGTCTCAGTAATGTCACCGTGCAGTCACAGACGTCTCAAGCTTAAAGAAACATTCCCTGCCTCAATGACAGTCTCCTGAGAAGCACTACCGGAGGGTGAATTTCGCTGAATCACATATATGGATATGTATAGATAAATATGAAATGTCACTGTCATTGCTCTGGAGCTACTGTAGTCTATGCAAAAGAATGAAAATGGCACACTTAAAGCAATGTGCCTCTCTGAGCTAAATATGAAAAATTTGAAGCGGTCCCTCACAAAAAAAACTGCAGCAGACAAGAAGGCAGAAATAAATGAATCGGTACAGTGAATAATTCTCACATACGGCTCAACTACAGTTATATTTACTGAAGAATAGGTTGTAATTTCATTAAAAACTACAGTGTTATTTTTTTTATAAAGATGGTTTCCATATCAATTACCACACTTATATTAAATGTAGTGTTCCTAAAGATTTCTACTGTCCTTTTGATGAATCATGCTTAATGAGTACACGCCTGTCTCTGGCAAGAGTTTATTATGGTGTAACACTGCTAGTGGTTAGCCTACCCTGAGTGGGTTGTTGAGTGTCTGTGAGGCCCGCTCACTGAAGTTAAACTGGTTGGTGAGCTTGCGCTCCTTCTGCCCAGGCTTGACCTCCTCGCTGTCCGGTCTCTCGTCTGCTCCTCCCTCCTCCCCCGCCTCCTCCCCTGCGTCGCCCTCCAAGGGGGAAGACATGGCAAAAGCTTTTACAGATGTTTATGTTCACTGTTTCTTGGAAGAGGCTTTTTCCAAGGTGACACACAATATCACAACTTCATGCGAGAAAACATAATAAATACATAGAAAAGGCTGGACTGTTAAAATCTGTTATTGCATTAAGTTTGATGCACAAGTATAACTGGTGTAGAATGTGTAGTTCCTGTGCCTGTGGCAACAGCACTTCTTTTCATTGTAAATTCTCCAAAGAAAGCAAACCAAAGAAAGAAGTCTGTTCTGACAGCACATTGCTGTAAGAATTATTTGCACTTCAGTGTGAAAATTATGCACATTTAAATCGAACGCATGGTACCTTTGTAAAGGTCAGAATTTAATTGCATGATATATTAGGTGTCAGGTTCAGTGGGCCAAGAGTCATGCGCTTTACTCGTTGGATTTATGATGATAAATGGTTGTGGGACAAGTGTAAAAACGGCCCCTCATTACCGGAGTCTCGGCTTTCTCCTCATCTGTCTCCACTGCAGCAGTGTCCACTGGCTTTTCTGTAATACAACCTTATTATTCCAATGCATCAACCTGATTATTTCAATGCATTAAGGTACCACAGCATAAGACACCGGATGTAGTTTAACATCCTGTCCTTACTACATAAACTGTTATGGTGCTAGCAAAACTGACAGCACCATCAACACAAAACAATAGAATTCAATGGAATTTAAGATTTAAGTTTTCACCACAGAACAGTAGAATGACAGGAAAAGAGTGGGAGAAAGAGCCAGGGTAGGGTCAGAAAATAACCTCAGGTCAAACTCGAACCAGAGCCTGCAGGTTTCTGATAGGTATGCCTTTGCCAGCTACACCACTGTGCCAACCACTGCAATATGTAACTATAGGGCAATTCCATATGAGTTGAAACAGGTCTGACACCATGGTCCTCAATTTTTTCTGTTTTTTTGTCCAAACATTCTCCCATGTTTTATTAGAATTAAACCAAAATTTCAGCTTGATATCTTGTTTAGTTTCTGATATATGGCTCTTCAAATATATATAGACGTCTCCCTAAAAATGCAAAAAAAAAATCTATTTTATAAGCACCACTTTTTTAAACCCCTCTCCTCTCTCAACGCAACCACATTCTTTCCTGAACAGTGGGACAATACCCTGTGTAGGTGTCCAATATCATATTGGAATTACAGTCTTTCCAACCATTGAAGACTTATTCATCAAAACAAACCCATATATTTTTTAAAGCAAGTTTTTTTTTCCATAAAAATTCCAATTTCCAATTTTAATGCTTTTTTTTCAAAGACAAGGAAATGCAAATCCAACTTTTGTTTTCTTTTGCTTTCATCAGAACATGTCCACAATTTGTCAAAATCATTTCAGGGGCTTAAATGTCTAAGTGGATGAAGTCTAGGGATTTAAAAGTGGTTCAAAAGTCATCGGGACTGGAACTAATTTTCACAGTGCTCTCCCTCAGTATCTCTCTATCTGTCTTATACAGTGTTGGAGTCGTTACTCAAAACAAGTAATCCATTACACATTACTCGCTACTGTTAAAAAATGTAATGCATTACTTTACTTCTTTACTCCTTATGGAAAGTAACTCATTACATTATTTTGCGTTACTCATCAATGGCCTTGATCAAAACACATAAATTTCTATTGCAATGAGCAAGATGTAAGACAAGTCGTTCTTTCATGCCACTTAACGAAAACAGGCTACACCACAAAGTTGGTGAAAATCTATAGGCCACTGCACAGGGTCGTATTAGTATTGCACTGCTGGCAGGCTTATGTCATAAAAAACAAGCTGAAAGTCTAAAACAGGCTAACTTCATACCAGCACTCACTAAAAGTAGAATGAATGAAATAGCATGCACACTGGCATATAGGCTACAGTATAAATCCTTTAACAAACTAGACCATTTAAACAAAACGTGCTACTAAATAAAATAACTCTGAGCATTTAACCACATTAGATGATGTCCGAGTAAACACATTTCATTGGTATGGTATAGTCTAGGGCAAAGGCACTTTCTTAAGTCATTGGGGGTGCTCCCCACTAAAATGATGATATATATATGTGGGTTTGTTTTGATGAATAAGTCTTCAATTCTGGGAAAGACTGTAATTCCATATTATATGATATTGGACAACTACACAGGGTACTGCCCCATTGTTGAATTTTTTTTAGGAAAGAATGGGGTTGCTTTAAGAGAGGAGAAGGGTAGAAAAAATGTGGTGCTTAAAAAATACTGGAATGTTTAGCATTTTTAGGACACATTCATCCATATTTGAGGAGCCAAATCTCAGAAACTAAACAAAATATCAAGTTGAAAATTTGGTTTGATTCTGATAAGACATGGAAGACTGTTTGGACAAAAAATTTGTGTCAGACCTGTTTCAACTGATATGGAATTGCCCTATCTTTAAAGCTGACTGAAATTTGCGTAACACTTCTGTGATGTCTCTGTCAGACTAAATTTCCTATGAGACAGAGCAAACCTTCAGGAAGGCCTTGCTTGGCCCTCTGTCTGCGGGCCTCATCGGAGTCCTTATGCAAAAGATTTCCCTCCAGCACAAAGTGAACTGCCAGCTGGTCAACACTGCTGATGGCCTTATAAGAGCGCTCCTAGGGAAAAAATGTTACATCTTTAAAAATGTGTGTGTGTGTGTTGGCTAGTGTTTGTCCCTTCAAAAGACTGCATTATACAGTGGCCCAGTGTTGCAATAGATATGTTTCAGAAATAAATATAAATCATGATCTTTTGTAAAAAGTAAACAGTTCATAACAAGACTGGCCTAATCGGGGATTCTAACACTTTCAAAATATCCCATGACCAACTTAAACAGCAAATTGCCATTATAACCAGCTTACCCCATTAACACTAGTTTCCCATTTTTTCGCAAGTCAATACTAATAAAGAGAATATTATTTACTTTGAAGCTGTAGCGGACAATATTCTGTGGAGCGTGTGGATTGTTAGCTGTCAGGATCCTTGTGAATTCCTCCTTCAGCTCCTAGAGGCCAGAAACACGATGAATGGTCTTATTTACTAACCCCAACACATCCAGGTACAAGGAGCATTTTCTTACAAATCTAATGGAACAGTATTATCGGCAGGTAATAAAATATACATAAACAGGCATACATTTTCATTGCATTACAAATGTAAGTTAATTACTATCATTAATGAAAGGTAAAAGGAAATTGATGGCATTATCAACCCAGGCAAGAAGAACTGTTGGCTGGAAACACAATTTGATTATTGTTCTATCAAGCTTTCAGGTATACTTTCAGGTATAAAGCAATGCAAAGATTTCACAATGAGTGACACCAAATGTCTCTGATGATACTCACAGCTTCTGTCAAGTCCAGCTGGTCAGGGGGTTTCACCAGAGTTTTCCCCTGCATCCATTCATCAGCCCCGTCCCCCAAGTCGGGCCCATGATCGTCATCATCCTAATTCGCACATCACCAAGCATCACAAGCAGTAGCCATTCCAATTTACAACACACATAACTGCACTTAGTAAAAATGATCAATTCCTTGACTTGCCAATTATAACCTACCTTTTTCTTACTCGCTGCTTTGGTTACCTTGGACACCTGCAAAAATGTTCAAAACATAACCTAATAATTTTAGTGGCCTTGACTAACTCTCAAAAAAAAAAGAGGCATAGTAAGACAAAGGAGTTGGAAAAGCAGTTCTCTGAGTTAAACTAGCTTGCAAGAGGAAATCGTAATTTTGAGCTCTTATACTGTTATTGCTTACTGTTTCACATTCTTCCCATTTGAACTAATACAGACATAAGGTTGAGGCTGTCAATGTTATCTTATTGGGCACTATCATGCAAACTAACATAACGTTAGTGTTATGCCTACCTGTTTGGTTCTGGTAGCGCCAGGTTTTTGTGGCACAGGCATCGTTTCACGGCGTTAACTCAGGTGTGCACAATGTGAAACCTCTGCTTAATTAGTCACCATAATAGAATAATAGCAAATAATAACACTTTAAATAATTTCCGATCGTATAATCAATGTTAACACCTATCCTGATCAAAACAGTGACACTGCCTTCTCCGGGCTGCTCTCCTTTAAATGTTTGCACTGGTTGCTGTGACAACGATTCAGCGCGAGAAAGTCAGTTCAGTCAATGGTGGTTCAGTCTGTAGCAGCTAGATCTGGTTCAGCCAGAGCAAAGAGTATTTGGCCAGAGCTTGCTGGATCAGTCCGGCCTTTAAAGTAATCACAGCTGTGAACAACATAACCGTTTATTTGCCCTTTCTGAATAAAACGATTAACAACATTTGAAATATAATGGTCAAGTTTATTTAAAGACTTTTTTCCCTTTGGAATTGTCTTCGGTTCTTGTCCAGGACCCTGTTTGCAATGAAAGACGAATACGTTCAATGTAACCAGTTCTAATTAGTTATAATAATGTGCTTTCGTTTGTTTGTTTGTTTTACTATCAGCATTGGGTTGGTAATAACCTTATATACAGTCTATGGTAATAACGCATCACGATTTTAATTGAGCTGTGTGTGATTAATAGAGGCGTTCACGACCCCGTGTTTAGGCAGCTACAACCAACTACAACGCTTCCTGTGAATTTGCTCATCTGTTTCCGGAAATCGTTCCCTAATGTTGTCAGCTGCACGGTGCTGACGGACGGACGGGAAGCTGCAAACAAACAGGGATGATGCGAGCATTTTGTAGCATCCTCCGGTCAAATTGATTGCAGAATAAATGCGTTTCTAATTCCCATAAACATACTATCGGCGTTAGACAGATACATACTGACGTGTTAGCAAAATGATGGAAGAAATTGATAGATTTCAAGTACCAACGGTAAACGACAACCCCGAGATGCAACCGCTGGTAAGTAACATAATCGTTCATTCAAACATATATCTAATAAACTTGATAGCGTAGCAAGACATGTGGCAGAAATGCGTTGTTTTTGCTTTTAAATAACACACCGACAAAATCTGTAAACACTCGCTGTGAAAAACAGGCCATTATACGATCAGACGCCCGTTGTACGCTTGAGCTCTCTAACCTGAGGTGTGTTATTTGGGATAACATTTTCTTAAACTTACCCGTTAACGTTAATTATTATTTGACTTAATATGTAGACCGAAAGGACGACACGACAGATGTGTCGATATAAATCTGTTTTGTTTAGATTTGCGTTTTCTCCCCAAATTTGTGTGCACTTCGTCCACATGTACGTCATTGGGCTAGCCAGTTTGGCAAGGCTCAGCCTTTCATCTGTCTGTACACAACGTTGCTCTTATCCAACGTGTAGCGAGTGAAACCACTGGAAGATTACCTTGCCTTGTTATGATGTAGGAGGACTAATGTTGTTTGTCAGTAGCACTTAAGGGTTGTCGTATTTTTGTTATGTTGTATTACCAATTTAGAATAACGTGTGATTGAAGGCGTTGTCAACTCACAGTTATCCCGATTCGGTTGTGTAGTGGTTTGGGTTTTCCGTATTTTATGATTTCTTTAGGCTAGTTGTGCAGCCTTAGAGCGATCTGTCTTTAGTAAATTCAATATGAGCACCTGAACCACATTGTCTCTGCTTTCAGTAAGGCATTACGTGTCAGTAAAATTGCTCGGATGTACAGTAAGAGAAACCTCTTTCTGTGATCTGTAGAAAGGCCCGGCTGTTAAAATAAAGTGACAGGCGCTGTTTACTAGGCAACACCAATGTGTATTTGTGCACTAGTTTTGTGAACGGCTGACAGAAAGGCCTCTTCAACCGCGTCCTATATTTTCCATTTTTGAAAAACAAATTAGGTTTATGGTGTCAGGGCAGGATAGGGTTATGTTTATGGTGACAGGGCAGGGCCATGGTTATGGGTCAAGCATTAGCCGTTTTGAAATACCAGGATGCTGAGGTCTGGTAAATGCTCAGGAAATGATTAACTAAATATGTTGCATATCTACTGTTAGTTACTTTATTTCATCTGATTATAGGTAGCTAGATGAAAGGGGCCATCAGGCCTATAGTTTTAAACAGTGAAAAGAAGGAAAACAGATCCTGTTTAGGCCCAAATCCATCTACTTCAACAGGACATAGAATCCTGTCTGTGTAATGTCATGTAATGAGAGGTACTTTGTTGACACACCCTCCCCGTCTTTACATATACACACACACGCACACACATACCAGTACTCACAACACAAGCATACCCTCCAGTACACTGGACATCAATAACAAGCAGCTGTTTTGCGTCCTCCACCCTTCCTATGCCTCTGGTGCAGGGTCTTGATCATGGGATGGGGTCAGCTGCCTCAGGGCAGTCAAGGAGAGCTCATTATTTATGACACCATGGCCTGTCAACATATCTTGTCACACTCTCACGTTTTTCCTCGTTTTAAGAACCCAATCAGGCAGCTTTGTAATTGTAACACATCAGAAGGATATTTGAATTCTGGTACATTTATAACACTAGGCTCTGTATTGTAGGCCCGTGCCTTTGTTAATTGGGCTGCCTGCCCTGAATATTATGCAATGTGCTTGATATTCCGACTTGCAAGGGCCTCAGATGGCAGATGGATGGTACTATTCCTCATTATGTCACATCACTTTTCCATTTTCGATTTACACAGTTATGGCCAATTTTGCAAGCAAATTTTGTTTGCTATTTTTTTTTTTTTGCATTATGTCATAAGTACAGTTGTTTCTGATGTAGGCTGTTCTGCATATGGGTTGGCAAAAGGCAGCCTGGAGTCTCATTGTGGATTCCCAGTCTGGCCTCATCAGCCCGGTGAACCAGCTGTTACACTATGCTCAGACACACACACACACGGTCTATGCTTTGTCATGCTAATCGTTTTCCTCTCAACATGGCTGCCTTATGATGAATGGGCACCTGCCCCTCAAAAAGCAGAAGCGGGGGGATGTTATTATATGCAAAGAAAGGCTTAACCTCTGCTGGTTTTCAGTTGTTCTTTTGTATTTCATTCCACCAAAATCAATAGGGACTAAATAAACACGCCTCTCCTTTGCCATAATAGTTGGATCAGTGGAAAATGAGCAAAGTTTGAGGCAAAGTGCTAAAGCTATAAAGACAAGGCATGCAAGCAGAAGGAATAATGTCATGAATGAGCTGTTTTTTTCCTTCCATATACCACCACCCTCTCCCATCTCCTATCCTCCCCTCCCCTCTTCTCCCCTTTCATCATGCAGTCAACTCTTGTGTGTTTTGTCCTGAAGCAGTCATGTACAAGAATGGTAACATTGTAGGTCTTGCGTAACAGCTACACTATCAGGGTCTCCCTGGCAATGTGTACATCATGTGTAGGCTGTTATCACGTGGCCCAGATTATCTTGTGATCTACTGTGCGGGAAATGGACAGCAGTGAGCTGTCCGATGGTGCTCAGCGCTTTCTATGTATAACTCATCCACCGGCACGGTCATGTGACCCGGCAGCCTGCGCCCCATTGGCCCAGAGAGGGGCAGGAAGAGATTAATATATCCACTGATGTCCCAACTGGTTCAGCTGTATCAGCATCATCAACAGCAACAGCAGCAGCAGAGGTAGCAGCCATCCCCACGGCAGAAACACAGGCTGAGCGATAGCCATGCGATGAGGCATGGGGACTAGAACAGTGGAGCTGAGACAGAAAGGTCTCGGATCCATAATCAGACTGGAGGTCATGAACACGGATGTTTATGTGTGCTGTGTGTGTGTCTTTGTGTGTGAATGTGTGTATGTGGTGCAGGTAAACCTATTACAGCTTGCACACCCATTGACACATCCGGTCTGAACCAGTCTAGGAAACTGAGCAGTCTCCCCCTCAGTGACCTTGATGGCTGTGGGGACGCTGACATTTTGTCAGTCCACCCTAATCCATCTACACTGATGGAACAAGCATGTCTGAAATTACAAGCACCACGTTGTTATTTGGCCTTCACACATATACAGGTATAAGGGTTACCCTTATCTGTCCACCTCCCATAACCCCCTTCATCACATTGGTGTACGTAGGCCAGTGCTGTCTTAGTCTACATGTTTTGTTTTTCTTTTCCAGCATTTGTTTATTCACCCATGCACAGCGTCTATACACTACCGCAGGTTTAAGTGCTTACAGCAAAATTTTAGTCCACACTTGGAATCCCCTCTGTGGCTTACTCCTGCATTATCTGGCATCCCATGATCCTTTGGGGTACCATCATGCCACCCATCACACCAGGGGACATTTTGATGCCGGTCTGGTGAAGTGCTTGTTGAAATTAGCATATCCCTATGCCTTGGGCCATCCAGGATTGCTGTGAAGTTTTGTTTTGTTGTGTACTGTGTGCATGTGTTTCCTAGAGAATGAGTAACTGATTCTATGAGAGATGATCACATTATTCATTTAGGGGTTGGATTTGGAAATATATATGAAGATATTGATCTGGAGCCGCTTGAAGTTTACCCATAGGGACAGCTGATTTTGCTAACACAAATAGGGAGTTTGACATTGTCATCTTTGACAGCATACTGGACGTAGTGTCTTACAAAGCTTTAAAATTCAGATCTTGCTGTGTTGTCTCTAGTTTTGAATGACAGAACAGTTTCATTGGAATATCCTGGGGGCAGACTATTGTGTTCAAGGTCAAAATTTCTCTGTATCAGGCAAGTGGTTGTATTGGGATTTCTCTCTTTATCTGTCATACACACATACACACACACACACACACACACACACACACACACACACACACACAGTATATATATTTCAACCCCCTCCCCCTTTCTTTTTCACTTACTGTTAATATTTTGCAAAGCTATCCATGGCAAAGTGGCCACTGGCCAGGCACAGGGCATGAGTGCTGCTCTTTTGGGCATCTAAAACAGAACCTGAGCATCTCCATGTTCCCAAGAGCTGAGTGAGTCTCGTCTTAGCACTCCACTGGCAAACCTTGCACTGTGGCTGGAAGAGCAGTAGCCCACAGTCAGTTGGGGAAATACAAGCTGATAAAACGTAATCACCTGGCTCTTTTCTTCAGCTTGTTTCTCAGAAACAGGGTTGTTTTTTTTTCCTTCTTTTTTTAATTCATCCCCGTTTCCCTCCATCGATCCATCTGGTCAGCAGGATCCCATTACCCCCCACCCACCACCACTACTGGCATCAGTGATCGCATCAGTCTATGAGACTTGACCTCTTGCACTGTCTGCTGTCTGAGGGGTACGCTGCGGTGGCCATTTCCTGCCTCTCGCTTTATCGGTGTCTGCTAGTGAAGATAAATCAAAACGCTCATCGTTGCTGAAGTGTGGTTATTTATTTATTTATTTATTTATTTATTTATCTATCTATCTGCCTATCTATCTATTTCCAGTATGTTTCTCTTAGAGGAAAGTTTGCCTGAGGTGAGCCATTTCCTGAAGGCTAATGCCAGGAGAGCGGAGCATTGCTCATCCTTCAGCCATGGTGTTTTTGAACAGGCTCGTGGGATTGCCATGTCTGTATGCATCCTGTATTAGTTACTATTGATTTCCTTTGTCCTGGCTGCACTGTTGTTGATGTCATCTGTATTCATGTGAGGGGGAGAGCTCTGAGGGAAAGACCAGCTGTTCTGCTTACTGTCCCCTCTGGGTGAGGTCAGCAATGAGCAGTCCATTCTTGCTGCCTCCTAGTAATTAGCACTGTCTACGAGGCCCACAGCTTGTTTTCGAGTGTTTTGTCTTCAGGAGGGTCTTGAAGGCTAATTTCGTCCTTGTGTGTGTCTGTGTGTATTGCTCCTAAACACTACACCACCATCTTGGTCGATCGCTTTGTGTTTGTGTGTAATTTACTGCTGACGATAGTTTAGAAAGCTGTTACTGGAGGCATGCAACTTTCTCTGTGGACTTATGTAGCTAACTTTATATTCAGATGTTCAGTTGCAGAGCTGGATACTTGAACACAGTTACCACACAGGACACTTAAACAGTCTTCATAAGTCTTGCTTGTTGTAGAAGGTGTCAGCGTAGAGCAGTGACATGATGATGTGGTGGTGATTATGTCAGCCACTCACAATGCCCTTGTATGACTTGTATGCTGAACCATGCTGTGGACATTGCCTCAGACTCAGCCATTAAATCATGCTCTCTCTCCCACACACACACAAATAAACACCATGCCGTGGTTTGTTCCAGTATGCACTCACACGCCACCACTGCATCCCCGCCCGGCTGCCCTCACTAGCCAGAAGAAGGGTGCGCTTGTGGCGCCCATAAAGGCTTCTCTGTGTGTGAGCCCCGGAGAGCTCAGCTCGGCGAGAGGCCCGCTCACTCACTCACTGCTCCCACAATCCTCTCTGTTTAGCACCTCCCCCACCACCACACACACACACACACACAAACTTACACTCAGGCAGACAAACTGGCTTCAGAAAGTAAAAGTGCTGCCATATATTCCTTCTGCTCCTCTCACAGGTGATTGCACTAATTAGCTCATCTACCTGGCTAAAGACTGGTGCTAATTAGGATCAGCTGGTTCAGTAAATTGGCTAAAACAAATATGTAGCAGGACTTTTACTTTCTGAACCTGGGATGTCCACCTCTGACACACACATACACATCTTTCCATCTCCTCTGATGTGATCTGGTGAAGTCACTAAGGAGATCCCACCAGCAGATTCCCAGTTATATGGGCCCAGGCCCAGAGTCCTGTGCATCAGCCGTGGCAAAGAGGGTCCCCTGGGCCAGTTGACTTTGGTGCGAATCTTTTTAACCCTCTGCTGGAGTGAGCATATTTATGCAGGACTTTTTAATTAGGCCAGCTTTAGTGTTCTGCTAGCCTGGTAAACCAGCCCCTCGTGCTTCATTTTATTTTGTGCAGAGGGTCTGGCCGTGCTGCCATTGACATTGTTGTATTAGGTGCTAGCCAATCCTAACCAATCAGCGAACAGAGGGAGTGTTCGTGAGTGATGATGTTGACTTTGTGTGTTACATTTCAATTGTAGTGCATGGGCAGGCCAATTGCATACGTGCCGATCAGATGTTACCGGTTGGGTAAAGGCAGAACCACTTGTTTTAAACTTCAGCAGAGTCCATACCTTCAGGAAGAAATTGTTTCTCAGTACAGCACTGCCAGACCCTCTGTACAAAATGAAATGAGGGGCTGGTTTACCAGGGGAGTGTTCTACTACTGTTTGGGATGTCATGGAAAAGTAGTGTTGGGAATGACAAAGAGCGACCAGTCACCAATGTGGCACCGAATGAACGAAGCCTCATCCGATAAGAGTAAACATTAGGAGAACAGGAGTGTCTGTCTGTGTACTTGGATGGTGTAGTCAGACTTCCTTTTCTGTTGTAGTTGCTACATAGACTTGCTTTGCTTTTATAAATGAAGACACAGACTTTGATGTTGTCATGCCAGGCTTGCTTTGCTGGTGTACTGGTTTTCACCCAGATTGTAGTTTTGTAATGTGTATATGTGTGTTTTGGTGTTCAGAGGCTGGAACAGAAACCAAGTGCATCAGATGGGCTGTCTCCCCAGCAATGCCCCATTTGGCAGCGACTTTAGATGGTAGAGATGGCACCCTTGGTTTTAGTGAGGTCTAGACAGACAGGCACAACTCATCTTGTGTGTACATGTGGGCGTTGGGAAGGGGTAAGCTGCTTTAGAATGTCTCTGTAGCAGAGAGACCGTTTGAAAAGAGTGACTAGCGAACTCTGTGTGAGAATGGAGAAGGAACGCTAGCTAGCTGCAGGGCACACTCAGTGTGAGACGTCTCTAAAATTACCAGTCCTTGCTGAAAAATAAATTTGCTGTCACAATGGTTTGCATTTCTCCCTTTCTTCACTCGTTCCTCAGCCTCAGCCTGTTCTCCTTGGTGTCCCTACTTCCTCACCTTCTCTCTCCCCCTGTCTCTTGCTGTCTCTGTCCCTCTTCTTCTCTCTCTTTTCTCATTTCTCTCTCTCTCTCTTTCTCTCTCTCTCTCTTTCTCTCTCTCTCTGTCTCTCTCTCTCTCTGTCCGTTTCCATCTCTCTCCATCTCTTTCATACTCACACACACACATACAGTGAACTGTGTTGAGTAGGTGGTCTAAGAGGTCCTGAAGAGGCCTCAGGTTGTCTGTCTATTGTCCCCGCAGTGAGTCAGAGGAGCTCTGAAGTGCCTGACGTTTGTCTTCGCAGAGTGCTTGCTCTGGCGACACACTCAAAAGTGCAAGAGCGGAGTCACACATATACACACTTCTTTTTTCCACACACACACACATTAAATGCTAGTGGCACTGGAGTGTGATCATACCCACACACACACTGCACAGTGCTCTTGTCAGGTGCCAGATGACTCATGGACAAAGTAGCTGACGCATCGATAGAGATGGACGTCTGAAGTTGGCCTTGCTGTCAGAGTGTGTGTGTGTGTGTGAGTGAGAGTTAAGCTGTCTTTCCTCTTTGTGTTCTCTATTCTTACTATCCAGTAGACACACATGGAAAACCTGACCTAAAAGCAATGTGGAATGCAGTTTATGGTCTAGGCTATTAAAAGCAAGTTAATTAAGAATCAAATGCCATGCTGTTCATTACCATTTGTGGGTTGTTCTGCCTTGGGCTGTTTAGCAGTTGGTAGGCTCTCACTTTCCTTGTCTTTATATTGCTAAGCAGTAGGATAAACTTGTGGTCTAGCCTACTGTATGAATTTATTAATGAATGTGTAATAATTTCTGTGAGTGTGTGTGTGCGCCTAGGACCCTGCAGCCACTGCCACCTGTGAGGCGGACACAGACACAAGAGAGCCAGAAGGTGTGACCATGAACTATAAGCCCTCCCCACTGCAGGTCAAGATTGGTAAGTTGTGTACGTGCATGTGTGTGTGTGAGCGTGTGTGTGTGAGCGTGTGTGTGTGAGCGTGTGTGTGAGCGTGTGTGTGAGCGTGTGTGTGTGTGTGCATGTGCGTTTTGACCAAGCACAAGCCGTTAACAAGCCAATGAGCAATGAGTCACACTATCCAATCTTTTTGAGTGTATGAATGTGAATTTCAGACTCTTTCCTCTACGGATGAAGATTTGGAGGCATGTGTGTTTGTGAGCTTGTGTGTTTGAGTGTGTGTGAATAGTAGTCACCACATGAAAGGCACAAGTAACAGAATCTTTCTGGCAGTTTGGGAAAAAAGAGTTTGTGATTGAATGAACCAGAGTGTGACTATCAAGTATTTGTGGGTACAATTGGTCTAAATTAATCAGCCTCATTAAAATCAGTGTCATTAATATTACCATTAATTTTGATGGTCAATAATAAATTACCAAACAACTGTTATTAATATATTACACATCCACTACAGTCAAATACTATTCACATACAACCGGAATGAGTGAAGGCAGTTGGAGGATCTTAGATTGGGTGGCTTCAATGAATACAGGAGCAACACAGACAAACACAGTTTACCAGAATAATTGAATTTATTATAACAAAATACTAAATGGGTAATATCAGTTGAATACATTGTTCCTCCTAAGTGAGGCCGAGGTCTGGCCGCTGGGCCTCCAGAGAAGGGCTCCAGTACGTCTCAATCTGGTATTGTTTGACGATGTTTTCCAATATTATACACATTCACAGTCCTTCCCGCATGCATAGTACAAAATATAATAAATATACAAATACAAAATTTGACATCCTGTTCTGATGTCATGTCGGAAGCCAGACAAAAAATGGTTCATAGAAGCACAGTATTCCTGACACCAAAATCTTTCAACTGAGTCACAGCAAACAAATGGATGTTTTTTTTTTTTTTTTTTGGCGCTTGAAGTTTTTATTGGAGCAGTCCAGACCCAAATGATATTTCAAAAATACGCAGAGGTAGTTTTTGCATAAAATGACCCTATTAAAGCAACAGAAATAAAATAAAACACGTGATCAAATCAACATGCTACATGTGTACAGTGTTCACATTTAGACAGTTCCTGAGTTATAAAATATAGCACTGTTCCATACAAGCTAACTCCTAAGACTAAGGTGCCCAAATGGCAGCCTTACTTCCAGTGTCTGTCTGCTCGATGCGGAATGTCCTGACGTTTTGGGTGCTCGCGGAGATTCCCAGGATGTCCATATCACGATTCCGTCGAGTGCAGAGTCCCTTGGTCCGAAGCTTCATTGATCGATGGAAACGTGTCTGATAATATGCCGGTGCAACAGTGATGAACTTTGAAGGTGCTTGGGCTGCAGTTGTAACATTACTTGTAGAAACAAATTGACCAGTTTTAACTCAAAAGAGGAAGAGGAAGAGGAAGAGAGAGAGAGAGAGAGAGAGAGAGAGAGAGAGAGAGAGAGAGAGAGAGAGAGAGAGAGAGAGAGAGAGAGAGAGAGAGAGAGAGAGAGAGAGAGAGAGAGAGAGAGAGAGAGAGAGAGAGAGAGAGAATGAGAGAATGAGAGAATGAGAGAATGAGAGAATGAGAGAGAGAGAGAGAATGAGAGAGAATGAATTGTGGGGGTTTGTGTGAGGCAGAGTGAGAAAGTGTGTGTGTTAGGGCTAGGTATCGATACGGATTTCCTGAATCAATACGATTCCAATACACAAGGTCATGATTCATGATGTGTGTGTGTGTATGTGTGCACCCCCCCAGGGCGTAGCCTTTATAGTCCAGTGGCTGTAGATCAGTGAATTTGTACTGTTCAGCAACTTGCCCGTGCTCAAGCCATGTCTAAGATTGAGGAGTCGGTCTGGCATTCACACAGTCAGTCGATGGAGTGGACGCACTGATGGGTTTTGGTAGAGGAAGTCAGAGGAAGGATAGAGGGAGAGGGAGAGAGAGAAAGAGAGAAGCAAAGAGGGAGACAGATGGATTGATTGGGTCTTAGGGGTTTGGAAACAGTTGGCTGACAAACATCAGATGGCCACTTTTTGTGGCTGCACTTAATCATTGTAGGAAAAAAGGTCATCATGTTTTTTTCTTCCGCTCTCTGTTCCTCTCTCTTTCTGTCACTCTTGCCTGTTTGTCCTCCACACACGGCAAGGCTCTGATGTTAATTAAAGTTTTCATTGCAGTCATGCAGGTGGCAGGGAGAGCTTATTTACAGCACCACACAAGAAACACACATTCATTTACACACACACAAACACACTCATACACACACACACAGACACACACAGGGAACTCGTAAACTCAATAGAGGTCGTCCAGAAGTCACGTGTCGTCCGCCACTCTAAAATAAACGGGCCGGCGAGGGAAAGTGCAAGCTCAGGCCTTTCCGGATTATTCTCTGTATGTCTGGGCCAGCTCAGTGCTGTGAGAGTAGTAGGTCAGGAGGCCAGTGGCTTTGGGTTTCAGCTGTGGAGAAATGGTTCCCACAGACAGGAAGACTCAGTGTCAGTGTTCATCCAAATCTTGAAGCCTTCTCGGTACCTCCTGTAAAGCATCAATGCAGTCATCACAGTAATAATGTACCACTTTGATTTGTAAGCACCATACATGAATTGGCATATTAGTAATGCTACTTAAAAAAAAAATGAATGCAATTAAATGAAGGAGATGGGGGAGCAGGGTGGTGTTTATACCACCAGCAGCGCTGCCTTGGTCTTAAGGCCTGTTCACATCTAGAACGATAACTATAAGCATAATTATAACTATAACTTTGTAATAATCATTTTAACTTTAGTTAATGGTACGTTCACATATTAACTATAACGACAATGACAGGCTGAACAATGTTGTTGGGATCTATTATATTATATAATTATATATTATATAACTATAAAAGCACTGTCAGGCAATCAGAAATCATTCACAGGACATCAGGTTCTACAGATGTTTAAATCACAAATAGAATGTTGCCATTAAAATGTCCTTCTTCAGTATGGACACCCATGTCGTTGTAGTTATAGTTGTCGTTATTGTTATAGTTCTTGCTGTGAATGGAACTTTAGATGTTTCCTGGTATAGCCACAGTAGGCTGTCTGTCACTGTCTTTTCCCATAGTGCACGCAGTGCTCCCATGTTAAAGGGTTATTTTTTGCCCAGCTGATGGAAGATTCTCTGTTGGCTGTCGGTGTCCTGCCTTGTGGGAGAAATTAGTTTTTCGAGTTGTTGTGATTGATGTCCTCTTCAACCCGGCCTTTTTGACTGACAGAGAAACAGAGAGAGCTGGCCAGGAAGGGTTCCGTCAAAAATGGGACCGTGGGCAGTCCCGTCAATCAACAGCCCAAGAAGAACAACGTCATGGCCAGGACACGGTAGGACAAAATACACACACACACACACACACAGGCATATTTCTGAAACAAGTAACTTGGAGATAACTGTCTTTTCTTAATTAATTTCATGAATTGCCACAGGCCGCAAGTCTTTGCAACATAATTGCTCATAGAAAATGCGCTCTAGAGAAGCTAAGCACTAGAGAAGCTAAGCTCAACCTTAATTAATAATTTGTGTTCCACTGAAAATGTTAGTCGATATGTGTTAATGGCTGCAGTCATAAGAAAAAAGTCATTTTTTAATTAATTTTGCGGTGGTCTCCCGTATTAATGAATACACTTTGAGCTGGTTTTGGCGAAAAAAATGCTTTAGTGTTTCTGTTACAGGCTGTTCTAGTTTGGTGGAGGAGATGGAGTGGGGAGAATGACAGGTTCTCGGCTATGCTAGTCACAGGCTACAGTCATTCAAAGCTCATTCTGTCATATCACACCAAATGGAAGATTTAAAAGTTCTGAACAAACACACATTCTTACCTATATATTTGCTAAGTGAATGTGGGCTGCAATGAGACTCATCCAGTAATCACAACCGTAGCATGTTTTTTGCCGTCACAATCGTGGCATGTTTTTAACAAACTTACGTCATTTTGTTTTCTTATTCACTCGTTTTTAAGCCTTTTTTCTTTCACTAATGGCAACTCGGAGCGACCTATCGTATTTCAAAAAGAGCAAGTACTAAACGGTTTCTTGCAGAATGAGACCTTTAAAAAGTCTGCATCTGAGAACGGAGGAGCCCTTAAATAGCAGCCCAGGAGTGTAGGTGTAAGAGAATGTCACCCTGATTGTTCTCACACAGCTTAGAAAGACCAGCACTTGTCTGGATTAACGATGATGAACCAGAAGGTCTAAGATGTAATCTGAATATATGTATGAATGGTGGAAAGATCTCAATAGGGGAGAGATGAAACACCTGTGTAGAGAACAAGCACGCACGCATGCACACACACACAGACTCACACATATATATGCACACACAGACTTTATCACATACACACTCACATGCAGGCACACACAAGGTGACACCAAGTTAATTCCTGAAGATATTTGCATATAAATTGGTTGCATCTGAAGAACAAGCCAGAGGTGTCAGCTATCAGATATCTCCCCTCACCCCCCATTCAGTCCCCACCATCTCTACCTCCTCCCACTGCTGAGCTGTAGAGGCAGTGCAAATGTCTTTTATCCAAAAGTGCTCTCTTTATCTTATCCTCCTGCTCGATACAGATGTCATACAGACTTGTTGCGATTCAAGACATTTTGATATATAACAGACTGATCAGTGATGATAACGCCATATTTTTTTCCTTTCTTTTACAAACGTATGCTTCTCTCTCTCCTTCTCACTGCTCCAGGCTTGTTGTGCCCAACAAGGGGTACTCCTCCCTAGACCAGAGCCCCGATGAAAAGCCCCTGGTAGCACTGGACACGGACAGGTACAGACCCAGCACCTCACACATCCGTCCACCCCCATCACCTGAAGGCCATCATAAAGCCATTAAAGCAGCACTATGCAACTTTTTCGAGTTAATTAATCATCTTCATGTCGGTAGATACTTAAATGAGTCATTACCAGGCGAATGAAACGTTTCTCGACTGTTCCCGCTGTCTGTGGACAGAATACCGTGCTTGCAATATCTAGGTGTCCATCCCGGCTCGATTATCATGAGAAGCAGGACCATGTTAAATTCTGATTTTACTTACCTCGGTGGCCATGACTACTTTCGGTTACTATGATCAGTTGAGATGTAAACACATGCACAGGGTGAGGGGAAGGGAAAACTGTCCATTTTTATAAGTGTCCATTCACTTGGAGACACTAGGGGAAGCTCTGTTGAGAAAAAGGTGGAAAAAGCACTGAAAGTTGCGTAGTCCTGCTTTAATGGTGTAAATGCCTGTTAGACCATGCATAGCATAAAACTCTCTTGCTTTTAATGAGCCACTTCAGTGAAATAATGATTTTTAAGAACAGCTGGGGGCATTAGGGTAGTATATAGTTTTACGTTGTCATCTATGAATGAACGTTTTTATGCGTAATACAGCATGTTTTGTGTGTGTTTGTGTTTGGGGCATTGACAAAGGTGTTCATATTTGAAGATTTTTTTATAATATTTTGGGGTGTCTTGGTCTGTCAGTCTGAAGCGCTCATGTGACCGTTAGCACTGTGTAACTGTTTCATGATGAAATTGGGTTAGGGCGACTCAATTATTGGTCAGAGACAAGTCCTAGTCTCTTTTCAGGCAGATAACTCCTAAACGGCTTCTTCCTGGGAGAAACGGTTCCCAAATTAGCCAGATCAGCTTCTTCAACAAGCCTAACATCTCCTAACGTGCAGGAAACTCACTCTGGCGTGACTATGTAATTTGTGTCAAAAAGCAGTAAAAAAATTCCCTTAGGTTTTCTATGGTCAGTTGAGGACCTGGCCAAGGTCTAACCTGCACAGAAGCATTCTGTGTTTTGCCCACCTTGGCTCTTGCATCTCATCAGCACCCGTGAAAGACGTGGGCGCTCATGCAGGAATGGCACAGGAAACAACACAAAAACAAAATGGACTTCAATGTATGGGGGCCGCTTCAAAATGCAAACATAATCTGGTTGAAAGACAAAAGCCTGTGGGCAATTTGCATCACATCTGCATTTGCAGATGTGTTGCATTCGCTTCTCATCTGCAGACGTGCGGAAAGCGAAGAGCCGAGGCATCTGTCGCTCATTACGATGTTCAAGACGAACCGGTGAGCGATCTGAAATGAGGACTGATTACTTTTATTGTATTGCAGCCTGGTGAGCCTCTGTGTCTCAGTAGCATACAGGCAGACAATTTGGGGTTTTAGATGAAGGGTTATTAGGTTTGGTGGATGGTTGGGTGGGTGAGTGGGTTGGTGAGCTGGAGGTGAGCTCCTAGGGGCAGCTCTAGCCCGATGAGCAGAGCTTCATTAAACATGAAGCCTTAATTACTTTGGGAATCAATAGATGGTTCCAGATTGCCTTGGCCGATTTCTCGCCATTAATCAATTCAGCTGAAATGCCATCTCCTTTCCCTCACCAGTCTACCACTGCAGGACGTGTACACGCAAACAGAGACATGTGCGTGCGTGCGTGCGCGCGCCTATCACTGTATTTCAGGCCCTTCCTGCAGCACATAAAGACATTTCTCTAAAAAAAAAACAGAAAAACAAAAAAGCACCACATGTACATATGTTTCATGTAAGCACACATGCACTTAATTAAAGGACTGTACAGATTTACAGGCTTTGTTTTACTGGAAACACATGAAAGCCTTTGCAGTCGTAATCAGTACTTCAGTGGATTTACACTCCAAAAATGTACACTCACACATTCTGTGGAGAGGGCAAAGGAATCTCCAGCTTTCCTTTCTCCTTCGCAGCGTATAGAGGCCATTTAAATGAGCTTGTTTACCTCGGCCTGACAGCGTCTCCAGGGAGCTCCTGATTAATCTAGCTTTTATGGCTTATACTCATCTCTTCTCCGCACCGTCCCTGAGAGGCGCAACCATCACTCCAAGTTGATTTCATTTGAAGAGGTGCAGTCGAAAGGCATACATTAACTTTGAATGCCAGTCAGGTGTTGAAGTGTGGCGTTCAATTTAATGGCATTCTGTGCGATTATAATAATCTCCAACACCTCCAGCTTAGACTGCTATGGCACAGAAAGAGCTGAGTACCCTAAAAAAATTGTCTGGATAATACTGCACGCACTATGTGTAAGCTTACATCATTATACCGTCATAAAAGGATTTTGGCTTTTATAACATGGAAAAACAATCAGTAATTGAACCCAACTTCCCATTTGTCCAATTTGAAATTATGTAAGGTGTTTTTCCTCTTGCCTGTTAAAATGTATGTATACTGGTGTGCATGCTTTAGTAACACTTTATTTTATGGATCCTTTTGTCTAAATGTAACAACAATAATATTATGTACTTATACTTTACACACCTAACACTAACCCTAATCTTAATCCTTACCCTAACTTGCAAGTACATAATGTTACATATTGTTACAAAACTTTATTACACTGTACTTTATGATGTTGATGCACTGTAACAGGAACCGTAAAATAAAGCGTAATCCATGTTGTAACTGTGTGTGTCTAACTGTGTGTGTATTGTGTTTCAGCGATGATGACTTTGACATGTCCAGATACTCCTCGTCAGGATACTCCTCGGCCGAGGTGAGATGTCTGAGGGAGCAGGTACTTACATGTTCTGACTAACCCCCTCTAATCCTGACCATCACCCGCTGTCACTAATCTACATGTCAAATACAAGCTGCATTCACGCAAATCTGGTTTAGCATTCATATTGTAGCACTTCGTAAGAATAAAGCGTTAACTTAGTCTTGTAAGGCCAGAGTGGAAATGAGAACCATCTGTTTAATTTGGTGCCCCCAAATCGATGCTGCTGTAAGAAAACAGCCTGGAGTATCTGCAGTGTTCATTTTAAACACCATGATCCCGAATGCATAGATTTTGCACAAGTCTGGCCTTGCTAGACTAGCGCTTGCTGTGTCCCATCATCCCAACAAATACGTACTTTTCACTTGCATTGTGCGGTTCAGGAATTGTTTTTTTAGAGTATTACCTTATTTCTCTTCATTTAACTCCATTATCCCCTTTAGTACAGAAATTATCCGATTTTTTTCCCCAGACTAATCATTAAATTATAACTGATCAATGTGCGCGTAAGAAGAAAAACGTCATCTCTCAAGTATATTCATTTATGTAGTCTCAAGAGACCTTTAGTAATCTCCGACTGCACACATCTACAGTAACTATTTCTTGTAGCAGTGGTTTCTTGAGACCCAACTACATTTGACTACTGGTAGCTTTTCTGATAGCTTTTTTCTTGAAAAGACACACTGTAACTTTGTCATGACATAATTGCAGTCCCCCATGCATGAGAAATGGCGCTGAGATTGATTGCCTTCCCTTGTTTTTCCTCCCTTCTCTACACAGCAAATAAACCAGGACCTGAACATTCAGCTCCTGAAGGACGGCTATCGGCTGGACGAGATCCCCGATGACGAGGACCTGGACCTCATTCCCCCCAAATCCGTCAACCCCACCTGCATGTGCTGCCAGGCCACCTCCTCCACAGCCTGCCAAATCCAGTAGCACTCTTCCTCAGTGTCCTCTTCTCCTCCTCCTCAATGTCCCCCTCTTCTCCTCCTCAGTGTCCTCCTCTTCTCCTCCTCCTCAATGTCCCCCTCTTCTCCTCCTCCTCAATGTCCCCCTCTTCTCCTCCTCCTTAATGTCCCCCTCTTTTCCTCCTCAGTGTCCTCCTCTTCTGCTCTTCAATGTCCTCTTTACCTCTTCCTCCTCCACCACCTTTTTTCATCCCCTCACCCCCCTTGTCTCTCCCTCTACCCACAATGCCCTTGTCTCTGTTAACGAGACAAATGAGAATTTTGAGTTCTCTAAATGGAATGATGACTTAATGAATTGACCTGGCGATGAGTAAAATATATATATATATATATATATTATTGTAATTAATATAAAACAAAGGGAAAACTGGGGGAGGGGAAATGCACAAAAAGAGAGTTCCTAACTGTCATTGGTTCCTCCTATGGTAGGACATGTGTCTTTGCATCATCCTTAGTGGAGAGTGGAGCTTGTGTTATGTGTTCAGGAGACAACGTGCTGGGGTTACAAAATGCAAAGAACAAGGGCAGAAAAAAAACAAATAAAAGAGCAAAGTGACTAAACACTAAATGTTTTGTGTTGGCACAACCTCTCACTCCGCTGTCTGTTGCTTGTGTTCTGGATGAGTGTGTATGTGGTGCATGTAATGGCGGACAGCAGGCCTCTGCCTAATGCGTTCGAGGTGGCTTTTGGGCTCACCCGCCAAACTGCTACTGTGTGCAGTCATAGTTAAAACTGTAGCCAGTGTAAATGAGGGACTAACTTGTATTTCACACATTGTTAGGTTTAAGATTATGATGCTCCTAAAGAAGATATAAAAGCAGGTGACGAGTAAAAGGACAGGTCTTATTTAAGCGCACTACGGTTCACTTTCCCCATCAGTCCCTCTGTTGTTTACATTGTTTACAGTTTCTCGTTTCATTTGCGTAGTCTTAGTTTTGAATTTTTCTCATAAATCGAGGGGAAAAATACAGTTTGAATGGCATGTGTCAATAAGGAATTATGTGGGCAAAATATTAATGTTTTTCATTGTTTATTTTATATTAACAGTATTGTTTTTTAATTAAATGTCACTGTCTGTTAGCATACTGCTGTTTTCAGCTCATTTGGGCATCACAGTGAAAAAAAGAAAGCTAGTGTAGGCAGTGCTAACAAGTCTAGGACTCTTATTTGTTTTGGTAGACATTAGCAGATAGCCAAGCTGACTGTTGCATCAAGATGGCCGCCAGACCTGATATTGAAGGACATGCTATTATTCCTTTAGAAGGTTCTCAATTGTGATTGCACCTGTTTCAGAGACTCAGGTCCTTTGTGTTCTAGAAGTTATTCTGGTCAATGAATGGAGGCACTGTTGAATTTTTTCACTTTCTCTTATTTTTTATAGATTTCTTGTTTATTCCCAGTGGTTGCTTACATTGACAGAGTGAATAGTTTCATTTAGCAGTCATCGTATGGTCTGTAGTGCATCATGGCAGGTTAAATAGGGAAGAACATTTGTATTGGAATTACTGCTTTCTCCATGAAAGTTGCGTGACCTTACAAAACCGAGCTGCTAGATCCTGCTCACAGCAGCTTGTGTGGCGTATGTCAAACTCCTGTTTCAGTATTTGCTCAGTTTTTTTTTTTATTATTCTTATTGTATTTTTTGACATTTTTTGTGTGTGCCAAACAATGTAATGAAACACAAAAATGGCATATGGCAATGCCAGACCCAAAAAAAGCATTCTTGAAATCTAATTTGTGTAGCTGCCACAGTGCATCATGCTAAAAAAAAAAAATTAAGCCAACATGCTACAGCTAGCACATACATAAACTCATTTTCCCTCTCACTGCCATGGCTCCCTTGTGTGTCAGATCGCACAGATGACTCATCTCTTTGCTTTTTAACCAAAGACTGAAAAATAAGTCTGAATGTTCAATTCCAAAAGGCCATATGCGTAATAAGAGTGGAGTATGTGCATGTGTGATTTGTCTAATAATGTTACACAGGCAGTCACTGTGTCAGAAAAAGAGGTAGGGTTTCTCAACAAGGAAGGGGGAAAGTATGTCTGGTGATGTGTTGTCTCCCAGTTTGTCCCAGTCGAGTGCCCAGTCAGTCCACTCGTACTCAGCTGTGTGTAAACCTAGCAATGAAATTCAACCTTATATTTACAAAAAAAAATGGAATGCCAGATTGTCCCATTGGGAGGAATGGCTTAATGAGCAGTGTCACTTTTAAAAGGCTGACTTCCGAGATGCTCTTGTTGAGCGCAGGAGGCTGTGCCAGTGTGAGTCCAGCTCTGAACATTTGCCGCCTACAGGAAGAACTGAGTGCTCTGCGCCAGTGTACCGCAGTGCCCTGCCGTGCACACTACTCACTGCACATGGTACAAGTCGCCTCAAATTTTCACGAAACACTGATAATCACACTACTATGCTTAGCCTTAAGGCTAACCAATTAAAGTTCATGACCAGATATAAGTAGAGTTTGTTTTGAAGAATGCTCACAACATGACATTCAAAGGGATACAGGAAATTCTTCCCACGCCTCCCAGGCCTGTATATCGTCTTTCTAGTAAGATACGTAAAAGAGAGTAGCATTAAGGGAATTTATTGTAATAAATGTTTGTTCTGTACATTAACTGGCAGGGAATTTGTTTATTTGCTTTTGTGTTTTCCACATAGGGAATTTTGTTTCTTTGTCCTCTCGACTCTTGTCATAAGGAAAGCCGGATGTCACAGTGTATTCTTGTCAATTAAGACTTCAGTCCAGCTCCGACCCATTTAGGTGCATCATGTTTATGTTTGTTCACCCTATGGAGTCATCCTTATGGCTGATTATGTGGATTCGTCCTTATTTTGTCAGCCTGAAAGCGTCAGTGTGTGGTTTTGTAGTACTTGTCTTCTAGTCATTTTCTTTGAATAGTCTACTTCATATATCACAATCTCTTATTACCTCCAGCTCTGATTTGTTTTTTTCCCCCTCATTACACCTTATTTATTTATTTATTATTTTTTAAGTTTTTTTTTTTTTTTTTTTTTTCATTACCACTGTTTTGGAAGGAGGAATGTATGATGACGTCCTAACAGTCAGAATTCCCATTTTGGCCGTAGTCAAATGCTATTTTGTGATATAAGCTTATGTAATGAATGTTTGTTTGAATGGATTGTGTATTGCAGCTAAGGAGACACTGGACTAGAGTCTCTGCTTGTTAAACACACGGTAGTTAAATCATTGCTATTTTTACCCAGTTGTGGTGAAACGATCCTGCAGCCTTAACAGGCATATCACACTTTCAGATGTTAAAAACATCTGTTGGCTGCTGTTGAAAATCAGTTGTCTTTGTAGCCACCGAGCAGTGTCCCAGCAGAAGACAATTTTCTCCACAGTGGGACATAGGACATATATGGGAAACCAGCCAGCATCAGAAATGTTTGTTGGCTGTGTAGCTATGTCTGATCGTAGCCGATCCTCTGGTTGTGTGTACATAACCCTGACATACCCCAGAGTCACACTACCCCATTGGGGCATTCCTTCTGAATGACTGTTAGTCATGTAAGGAACCAAGAAGGGGGAAATAAATGGCATGGTCAGTTTTATCTTACTGGTGCATTGGCTGGTCGTTAAAAAACATGCTTTGTAGCGTGAGAACGGTAACCTTCATCCCCCTCCCCCCTTCCCCCATTTTGCGCTGTTGGTAGTTTTTTTCTGTCACCCTCCCTTTTATGTATTCACAAAATGAATAATTAAAAAAATATATATAAACACACTTTTTCCCCCTAAATTACCCTGTCCTACTCCAGCCACCTCACACTCACAGTATAACTCTTGAGTTTGCTGATTAAAAAAATGCCTTAAGTACAGCTCCATTGTTGGTGTCTCTCTTTATTTTGCCAGTGGTTTTGGTTTGACTTAATTTATTTAAACAGAGTGAGCGTAGTGTTTTTCTTGTTTGTTTTTTTGTTTAACATAGATCTACCATCTATCTTTTTATTCTGCAGATATATTGATTAGGATTGTAAAGATGTGAACAACTTCCATACCAGTATTTAACAGATGTTACTGTTCTGTGTAGTGTATCATATCAATAAAAAAATGGAATATCTGACTTCACCTGTACAACTTTGCCTGATGTTTTATTATTTATAAATAATGATTGCCTCTATTGGACACACTCAGTAGTCTGTTCACAACATTAGCCAGCAATCCTTTCCCTCTTATTGTGGCAGGGGCAATACCTTGTAAAGCTGCTATATGTAAGAAATTTAGGTAAAAATAGTAGTCATAAAATGGTCCTGATATATGATTAAGGAAATGTGTTCAATTAAACAAACAGTTTACTAACAAAACACAATACCAAACAGAATATTTGCATTTAAAAACTTTAAGAGAATGTGTGTGCTGTGATGTATGTCTTGATCTTGTGGTTTTCCTGTACAGGGGAACAATACTTGACAGTATTTTCAATTTCATTGCAGTTTTGTCAACCATTATACATCCAAAACTGTGAAGGTGCAGATATCCAGAAGTAATCTTACAGGCGTCAGACAAAAGCAACAAACTAAATGGCAAAGGAAGCCTGCACACTGCATATGCCCCAAAAGTTTGTTTAATAGACAAGAAGACAGGGCAACATTTTTATTACATGGTCTTCACCCACAATCCTAACAAACCTTTGACCTTTAAGGATGTGAGTCTTTGAACATTCTAGAAAGCAATGCGTTCTGCAACAATGTAAGATTCTAAAATTCCGCATTATATTCTATGGAGCCCAGCATTCTTCAGAACTTTGATTTTCCTGAAATTCCTTTCACATTCATGCAATGGCATGACCAGGACCAGGACCAGGTTTTTGCTCCCTGTACCACAGTTCAAGTTCCTGTGTATAGAAACACTAATCCTGTGTCAGTTATTCTCTTCGTTAACCTCTTGCATGAATCAGACTCTTCCCCGTCTGTGTGTCTCAGTGTGAGAGCCTATACATTTACAGTTGCCCAGAAGAGGTTACCACTCTTTCACAGTTTTAAGCTCTACTCAAGTAATCAGCCAATAGGGTTATAGGACATCATGATAGCCTGTGCTGTGGCTGTGCTGATTGGAGAAGAGGCCTGATGAACCGGGACTAATCCTCTGAGGGGCAGATGGTGGCCAGGGACTTATGGCACCTGTAGGCTTGTCTTAATGGTAGCTACAGCACCCCGAGTAGCCGAGCTTTGAGGAGTGAACAGCAAATACTAATACTAATACTAGTACTAGTTTAATACTAGTTCTCTAAGGTGTAAAGGAAGGAAGTGTGAAGACCGTCAGGTAAGTGAGGCCCTATGTCACCCTGGTATGCCTGAATGCTTATGTTCTTACCTGTAAGAAATTTTTGAATGTCAGTGTGGAGAACCATCCCTACCCTTATGTAACTTAATTTCAAGTGCCAGAGTGTCCCTTTTTAATGTAGTGATAGGACACAGAAATGTGCATACCCCACTCATGAAGTTACATGTGAAAAATCCTTTTTAAGAATTAGAAAAGCAAGCAGAAACATGTTAAGGCTATTGTGTGCATGTTAACTCATGTGGGCTAAGAGCACGTGGTGGCTTGTATGAACACTTTAAGCTGTGTTGGATATGTCTGTCATGTAAAGTAGTGCCTAATGGAGCTGCTTTTCTGTTTATAGACCTATACCTCCCTGGTAGTCAAGTGTGAGTGTGTGTGTTTGTATGAACATGAGGATGAGGAGCGTAGGTGCAATGGTGCTGTTTGTACTGCTGACTGCCCAGCATCTGAATGCCTCTGCCCTGTCGGCCATCTCCTCCTATGAGTTCACCGGATACAGGATGCAGCACTACCTACTGCAGCAGGACAGACATGGTACTGGGACCCACACTCTTTTGACACACACGCACACACACGCAAATAAAACCATTAACCATCATCTGCACATAAAGTAGTTGTCTGATGGCTTGGTCTCTCCATAGTGTATTAGTGTACAATTATTACACAGAGTCACTATAAACAGCTTGCTGCATAAGCCATATGCTGTCAACATGTATAGGCAGGTGAATTAAGAGGCCATCGGAAAAGTATTAAAGTGGTATAGTTTGTTACAGAAATCACCCCAAACATTTTAATTATTCCCAGAGTTCTATTTGAGAGAAGCTAAAAGTGGTGCTTGATTGTGATAGAAAGGCTTTTGTGTTAATCAGTCATCACTGTAAGTGCTTTTGAGCTTTATAATCTCAATTACAATCAGCAGCGCTGTGTAATTATCTCCGGCATAAAAAGAGGTGCTACCAGTCGGCTGCCAACTTTTGTGAGCGTCTGAACTAGGGCGAGCTCCTGTCTCCACAATGGGCGCCTGTCTGTTGGGCTGATGTATGAGGTCTTTTGTCCGCTGGAGCTGCTGTTGGACTGTCTCCACATAACACTCAAATACTGTCCAAAAACACCCTTGCCTTACATGCACAGAACAAGATAAAACAAAAACCAGCACTACATAATGACACAATAAGAAGCAGAGTAATTAATTAAACCACTGAAATGTGTTTCCATTGAGACGTAATATTTCTCTCTGATGGTTAGGCATCCTATTTTTGGAGAATAAAAAAGTCTGTGACATGCTTTCACTGGAAACTATGTACTGTTGTTTATCCTGTGTGACATAAAGGGTCACAAAGCTGCACTATAGCATAATTGGTCAGTTCGGAGCATAGAGTTTATTGTGCATGGAGCATTCAAAGATTCAAAGCATTCAGAGTTTTTTTCACAGCATATTATTGAGTATTTTTGCTGAAGTCAGAAAAATTAGCCATCCAAGCAATATGTTGATGCAGACGTGGAGTCAGCATTTCTTGTGACCTCTGCCCCCTTTCCTTCAGGTTGCCATGGAGCCATAGTGGTGGCAGAGGCGTGCTCGTCTGATTACCCTAGCCTGACGCGCCGCTGCGTGATCATGAAGCTGCCGGACTTCACGCTGCAGAGCTACGAGGAGGCTCAGAGGCAGAACGCTGCGGCGGTGCTCATCCTGATGCCTAGCAACATCTCTGCTGTGCCACACGAGGTCATACAGGTACTCTCACCCCTCGAAACACTACCCGGCATCATAAATACAATTATTATCCTTTAAAGCTATACAGTCAAACTGGTGTGACAGGAATGTTGGGACAGTGAATGTTTTAAAGAATGTTGGGCTCCATAGAATATAATGTGGAATTTTAGAATCTTACATTTTCTTACAGTGTTATTGTATTATTGCATTATTGTAACCAGAGCCATAGTCATTCTAAACTAAAAGAAAAATACATATTAATTAGAAATAACAAATTTGTCATACATAAAAATTAATATCCACACAAGTTTATGTGACAAACACCAGTTCAAAAGCTCATTTAGGCCTTTTACTCCCAATATACCTCCAAAGTAGTACAATTCACATTCCTTTTACAATACTCAAAGCCCCATACCATCATATTCTACAGTAGGCTGTGTCAGCATTAAACCTATACTTTACAAACAGGATCTTTTATCTTAATGACATTGACATCTTGTATCTAATAATCCTAAAGGTACCACCAGATGTAAATGTGCATAGAGTGACTGTAGCTTCTAAGTGGATTTAGTACTTGCCTTAGTTGTGACTCAGGGTGTTGTGATTGTTTTTATGATTCTTTTATTACTTTTTTTCCTGAATGAGTTGGACTCCGAACGAATCCTTAGCAAATTGAAGAGAGAAAGAAGCACAGTGAAGTGATTAAGTTTGCCCTTGTACTTCCTACCACACACTCTGTTTGTTGCTCAATAGAGTTTTTTTTTTTTTTCAAAATCCCATCTCTTTTAAAAAATGTTCCAGTTTCAAGGCCGTTGTGGTCAACCAGACAATTGATGGTCCCTGCCTTTTTCATCTCAGAAAGATGCATTGCACATGTGCATTTCAAATGTCAGTGAAACTCCACAAAGAATGTGCTGTTCTCATTAGTTCAATATTCTGCCTATTCTGATGAAGAAGGCCATCCAGCAAAGCAGTGCACATGCTTGTTTACAGACATGTTTGTACCTGGATGTGCATGTAGGCATTTTTGTCTTCGTTTTTAATGGGTGTGTTTTTTAATGTGTCTGCTATGTGTCTGCTAAGTGTGTGTGTGTGTGTCTGCTATGTGTCTGCTAAGTGTGTGTGTGTGTGTGTGTCTGTGTCCTCTTTAGAGCTTTATGGAGACTGAGGTGGAGGTGTTGCAGAAGGACACCCTGATGCCTTTGTATGTGGTGGCTGAGGATGAACAGATGCTCCACATGTATGAGCAGGTCAAGCTGGACACAGCCACCAGGGCCTCCTCCATCCTGGTCAGAGGTGAGGATAGGAGTGGAGGGTAGAGGAGAAGAGAGGAGACAAGAGGATAGGGGAGGAGAGGCGAGGGAAGGAAAGGAGAGGAGAGGCGAGGGGAGGAGAGGAGAGGGGAGGAGAGGTGAGAAGATGAGAGGAGAGAAGAGAGAAGGGAGTCAGAGGAGAGGAGCGAAGAGGACAGGGAAGGAGAGGAGAGGAGAGAAGAGAAGAGGAGAGGAGACGTTTGTGAAAATATACTGACTGAAATACCAGCAAGAACACTTCCTTGTATAAGAGGGAGATTGCAAAAGGATTGGGAAGAAAGGACTTCACCAAAGCTTATCATATGTCTTTTTGTTGGCTCACACAAAAGACTGGACTGAGTAGAACAGCATGAGTGAGAACCATAAAGAGGCAGCAGTAATATGGCCAATGAGCCTCTTGCCATTTATGAGGACATAGTGGGAGATGAAAGACTGAGATTAGAAGGTGGGATACACACACACACACACACAGATCTGTAGAAGGCTCCTTTTATTTTAAAGTATCTGAAGTCTGTGGCTAGAAATCCACATTGCATTTGTGTAGTGGTGGGTAAACTGGTTTGAAAGCAGCAGGTAGACTAACAGAGTCTTAAATCTTTTTGTCTTTCTCTGCCTGTCTGCGTCTATACATCTGTTCCTCCTGTAGTTGTGAGGAGCATGGTGACTGCCATCGCATTTCAGATTTTATCAAGCAACAGCAATCCAATCAAGCTCCTTACCGACAACACCATCAGCACACTGGAGGTAAAAAAACATCACATCACATTTTGTTTACCTATGCACTTACAACAAATGATTTTGCTAATTACCAATTTTTCCTGAGAAGGTCTGCTAATTAGAATCAGTTGGGTTTGGGAATGGCATAAAGACAAGTCAAGGCAAGTTTATTTGTATAGGGCATTTCATACACAATGGTAGTTCAATGTGCTTAACAAAAATAAAAGCAAGGAACAATATATAAAAACATAAAAGTTAAAATAGGTGTAAAAGGGTAAAGTAAAATGAGTATGTGGTAAAGATAGCATCTGACAACAGTTTGGTCTCTGACAACAGTGACAACAGTTTGGTCTTAAGTCTAGATTTGAAACTGCCAATAGTAGGCGCATAAAGAAATATGTGGAAGGACACCCACCTTCTGTGGACTGGAACTCAGTGTGTATGCTGCTGGTGTACAGTGTTGTCAGTGTCTCATGAACGACTGCTAAGATCTGTAATTTGTTTAGGGAGTTCTTCCTGGATTGGGAGAGGACCAACAGGCCATTGTCATCACTGCCCATTACGACTCCTTCGGGCTGTCCCCAGTGAGTTCTGTGTGTCTGTGGTGGGGGGATGTCTTCTGTGTCTCAAGCGCAGCAGGTGGGCTGGGTGATTTAAGAGAGCTGTGTTTAAGTGAATTACAACCCAAAACAAAATGCTGCCTCTAGCACTCTCTTTTGACTGCAGTGGATTTCGCCTGATGCACCAAACTTGATATTGGGTGATTTTTAACCATGTTTATCTTTCAAAAAGACACTTTTCTCCCCCAAATGAAAAATCTACTCAATATGTCCTCTGTCATAGCAGACAGGATAAGACATGTGATTTTTGCTGTGGCTCAGTGAAGGAAAGGTCATAAATTACTCCTATTGCCTCCAGTGGGCTTAGCGCATCATAGCTGTGTGCATTTACTGGCCATATATCAAACTGCTTTAAAGAGACAGCGTGCTTAGATGAAGGTCATGAAAACTACAGAAGGCCTGAATGGCTCTAGTTGAGATATTTAGCACACTAGTGTTCTCAATCATTTTTATTGTCTCCTTCGTGGTTTACCAAAAATATTGAGGAAGTAAGTAACAAACACAGATAATTACCATTTTAACATAGACAGAAAGGAAATAAAAAAGACCTTTCTCTTTGTAAGAGTAATAGACCTGCTCACATCTGTGGAGGTTTTCTATCAGATACTAGGAGAGGAATGGGTCCCACCCTACATCTGTTGATTTTTCTTTTGCTTCAGATACATTTCAACCACACACTTTAACCAGTAGGCCTCTAGGACAACTTCAAGCTGCAACCTTGTGGCCTGGATTTTAGAGGGAGGGCAAATAAAAGTCTCTCAGACCAAGTTCCCAAAAGGATGTGTGCTTTCGCCTCGATTGTTATCCTCCAGACAAATATGTGTCAGATTAAGTTTCAAACTATGACCTTGTAAAGTAGTCAGTTTTAAGACAGTGAGACCAGCCTACATGCCCACACCCATAACTACACAGACTGTAAAGGTTAGTCAGAGGTACCCTCTAACAAAGGCAAGCTTAGGATAGTTGTTTTTTCAAAGCTAAACTTTCAAGCCAACTGTAAAGCCATTTACAAAGGCGGTCACAATCTTTTGTTTTGTTCTATTTGTTACAAGTGTACATACTCAGTGAATGACACACAAGAAACACTTTCACTGTCTGTGTGTGCCTTATGCTACAGTGTTTCTAAGTGCAGCAGGCAGCAGAAGGCTGTCACCATGTGAAGACAGACACAATTTCAGACACGCAAACACACACACACACACTCTGTCTGTCTGTCTGTCTGTCTGTTTGTCTGTCTGTCTCTCTCTCTCTCTCTCTCTCTCTCTCTCTCTCTCTCTCTCACACACACACACACACACACACAGACACTCTGTCTGTCTGTCTGTCTGTCTGTCTGTCTGTCTGTCTGTCTGTCTGTCTGTCTCTCTCTCACACACACACACACACGCACACACACAATTTCCTTTTTTATTGGACAGCTGTGCCTGTATTGCTGCTGACCTTCTCGCTCTTTCCCAGTGGCAGCTCTGATTTAGTCAGTATGTTTCGGTCTGTTAGACTGTAGACTCACGGCTCCTCACCTGTTCTCTGCTGGGTGCCGTCATCGAAACCCAAGACTGTGTTTGGACTTGTTAGTACAGACAAGCTGTTGAGGCCCTATCCAGACATTTGTGTTAGCATCAATTAGCATCTATAGTCTCTGTACTGTTCTGGAATTGAAAGATTATTGTGTTTGTAAGGACTCAAAGAAAGGAAAAAACCTTGGGTGGAGAGATAGTATATTTTTTGATTGACACAACACTGATGTGGCAGCTAGACTTATTCTTGCCTAATTTCAGTCTTCTGAAACCCACAAGAGATCAGTTATAAAATAATGTAGGGCCATATTTCTTCTGCCTGAACTGCAGCGGCTTATGTCTTTAGTAGTATCTACTACATGACTGTCTCAGGGCCTCTGCTTGGAACTTCCTGTGGTGGTCAATATTTTCCCATCACAAAATTGGCTAATGTCTTAAAGGAGAACTTTGGTGTAAAATGAAAATTGGCATGTTAAAACATCATACCGAGTTGGCATGTGTACTGAGGAAAATGATTTAGCCTGTTGCATTCTGCTGCAGCTGTTGCAAAACAGCTCAGAGACACTCCACACTCCATCGGTAGTACAACAAAGGCTCTGCCATTAAAAACAAAGCACTGAGAATATTGTAAGTGTACACAACGTTTATTTAAAAAAACGGCTCTTACATACAGTAGTTTGCAGTTGTTTCTCGTCGCCGCCATGATGAAAGTCCAAACAAGTCGATTGTACTACCTCTCCTCCTATTCTTCCTGCTGGTTTGTGTTCGTCAATCGACTTGTGCAGACTTTCATCATGGCGGCGACAAGAAACTACAGCAAGGTGCTGCCTGTCAAAACTGTTTTATTAATTAATGTTGCATACACTTACAAAGTTCTCAGTGCCTCGTTTTTAATGTTGTGGCCTTTGTTGTGTTACTGATGGAGTGTGGAGTTTCTTTGAGCTGTGTTAATGGTTTAAAAATAGCGTAATCGTCATGCTTCGTCTAAGGGCACCTACCACTTCCATTGTTAGCCTTCTGGGACAAATTATAAGAAATAGTTAAACTCTGAACAGGCTAAATCAATTTTGCTCCTCAGTACACATAGCAACTCAGTATGATGTTTTAACATGCCAATTTTCATTTTACACCGAAGTTCTCCTTTAATGACAAGCCAATTCCTTGAAGAGAATTTCTAATTAACATAGATATCCATAAAGCCATCAGCAACTGTGCGAGGAGTCTGCTTTCAGTAATTATGTGGTACCCGCTTAATATTTCTTTCTCATGACGATGCAGTTTTCACTGTCTGATTGATGTGATTCTGTTCTGTTGAAGGTTAATTACCACAATGCTGTACCGCTGTGTCTCTTTGACTTTGACTCTCTCAATCTCTCTCTCTCTCTCTCTCTATCTCTCTCTCTCACTCTCAGTCTCTCTCTCAGTATCTCTCTCTCGATCACTCTCTCTCTCTCTTTCTCACCTCTCTCTCCATCTCTCTCTCTCACACCCTTTGGTTAATTTGACTGAACTACCTGACAGCCTGTCTTTGTGTGAGAGCCAACGTGTCCAGATCGTGCCGGAATCAGCACTGGAAAAGGACTGGCAGGGCAAAAAAAAGAACAGTTGATTTTCTCAACCGCTTAATGGACCATTAGGCAGCGTTAGGTCACGCATGATTTAAAATGTCCGATTAGGAAAATGACCTGCCCTCCCATTACATGTCACTGGGTGTGATTCCTCTCATTCACCACCCAGCTGGGGTGCTCTTTTGGCCTCACACCTGACAGATAACAGACTCAGAGGTCAGACACCATGGAGGGTGACCGGCTAATGTACAATTAGTGTTCATTTAGTGCTATGTAGCAGCAGAGTTGCAAAGGTGTTAATACTTGATGTGCATTTCAATTAACTTTTTTCTATTTGTCTCTCTCTCTCACACACACTCTGTTTCTCTCTCTCTCTCCTCTCTCTTTCTCTTTCCCCCTTTCTCTCTTTCTGCCCTTTTTTTCTTTGTGTTTGTGTGTTTTTGTTTATGCGTGGTGCTGTAGTTTATGCCTGGATGTTTTGGGGTTTAAAATGTGTGTGTGTGTGTGTGTATGTGTCTGTCTGTTTGTGTATGTGTGTGTGTGCATGTGTGTCTGTGCATGTGTGTATGTGTATGTATGTGTCTCTCTGTTTGTGTGTGTGTGTTTGTGTGTGTGTGTATGTGTATGTGTGTGTCTGTTCACACATTATAGTGGCTGTCATATGGAGCCGACTCTAATGGCAGTGGTGTGGCCATTCTGCTGGAGCTGGCGCGTCTCTTCCAGAAACTCTACCGTGACCCCCGCAGCAGAGCGCCGTGAGTCACTACATACACACACACACACACGTACACACACACAGTAGCAGTTTTAGGCATGGGCGAACGGGAAAGCCATCCAGGGTGGCTTGAGCACTTGGAAAAAAAAGTATTCTATTATCTATCATATCATATAACTGTGTGGGGAATTTGCCCATGCTTGCTGAGAAGGTGCCTTGCACAGAAGCTGTGTGACACAACTTAGGGAAGCTAGGGAAAAGCTGCGGGGGACAGGAGATTCAGGTCTTATCTGTTGCTGCAGTACAACTGAACTAATACCATAAGTTAGCTAAGTAAATCACACCAGTAGTTGTTGATACTGGAGTGCCAAATTAACACAGATGGCAGATGGCCAAGAAATGGTCAAAGCTATCAGGAAGAGGAGGAAAAACGAGCAAAAGATAAAGGTAGGCAGTGGTGGCATTGGATTATGACATGTATCCTGAAAAAACAAGATAACATAATTACTAAGGGAAAGCTATAGCGTCCACTTATGTTTGTTAGCCACTTGTCCTATAGGCTATGATAGTAAACAGTAGACACTAATGTAGTTTATTGACATTTTAGACTCTGTTAAGAATAAAATTAATTAGCCATTAACTGGAAGATGTGTACTGAACTGTGTCAAATTCCCAATGTATGATGAATTGGATATAATAATTGTTTGTTAGCCGTTTGAATACTATGCTACGCTACCCAGGACAAGAGTATTCTGTATGTAGTCTGCAGCTAACTTGGCAAAAAAATCCTTTATACACTATTAGGCTACAAGTTGGGAAACTTTTCTTACTGTAATGACATAGTATGCATTACTTCACTATTTTTTTATATCCTATTAAGTAACTTAATGGTTGCTATACATATAATCTGTAACATTTCATAAATATAATGTTTGCAATGCGTGCATGATTGGGGGGAGGGGTTAAATTGGCCAGCGGGGGTACTCACCAAACAGTCTAGGACGGCCACTGCACACACACACACACACACACACACACACAAACACAGCCAGACAGACGGAGAGACAGAGAGATGAAAGGCATGAGGTAAAGGTCAGAATAGAGAGAGAGACAGCGATGGGGAGACAGAGAGTAGGGGGGAAAGACAGTGAGTAAGAAGGAGACAAGAATATGGTGCTAGGTAAAACAATACTTTATTTAATGGTTCCTTTTTAGTGTACCTACTGTACATGTAACAATATGTAATATTATGTACTCACACTGTACAGACATAACACTAACCCTAATCCTAATCCTGTGGTACAGTGTAAGTACATAATGTTACATGCTGTTACGAACTTTGTTATACTGTAATTGATCATGATGTAGATACACTTATAACAGGGACAGTAAAAAAAAAGTGTAACCAAAAAAAGAACAGTCAGTATGTTATATATGCTACTCTCTCTCTCTCTCTCTCTCTCTCTCTCTCTCTCTCTCTCTCTCTGTCTCTGTCAATTCAATTCAATTCAGTATAGCTGTATTGGCATGACAAAAATATACATTGAATTACCAAAGCATTTCTACTTGTACAAAGTATACGTAGTGTGGGAACAACACAATAAACAAAAACAGAACAGTAATCATAGAATGCTGCTTGTGTGTGTGCGTGCACGTGCATGTATGTGCGGGTGTGTGTGTGAGAAGTGTGTGAAAGGTGTGTATGTGTGTGTGCATGTGTGTGCATCTGTGAATGGGATGCATGTGTATGCAGGTGTGTGTGCGTGTGTGGATGGGATGCATGTGCATGCAGGAGTGTGTGTGTGTGACAATATGTCTTTGTTTGTGATTCTTTATGCGCTTCACTGATGAGGTGACATAAAGGCATCTACATAACTGGCCGCAACTCTTGCACTCTCTTGTTCCTCACCTAGTAGTATTCTCATCAACTTGTTGTCTTCCACGTTTGGGAATTCAGGATGTATATTTGTGAATATGGGAAAGAATTGGCTACGTATTTCTTTCTATTGGCTGCATTCGCTTAAAAAGTGAAGCTCGGTTTCTACAGTGTCTTTTTGTGCACAGCCTTTTTTTCTCTAGGTAGCCAGGTCTGCCTATGTCTGCCCTTTTCTATAGCCAGACTATAGTTACTAAGTCTATATCTGGTCAGGGTTTTTTCTGTTTGGTATTAGTAACTGTGAAGATGTAGTCTGCTACGGTGTACTTTCTGTTTAGGGCCAAATAGCATTGAAGTTTATTTTGTAAATGGGATCAAGGTCTTGAGGCAAGTAGTTAGTTGGGTTAGTCTGATCAGTTATATTAGGTTGTGTAAGCCTCAAGACCATCTGAATTAGGGGGCTTGCTTTTGTACTCATCTTTTGGCCTTTAAGGGCTTGGGAACAAAAAGATTTGGGATCACTTGTTTTTTAATGTTTAAAGAATTTGGTGTTTTTTTTTCTGTGTTAATTAGTAGAGGGTATTGTCCTAATTCAGCCCTGCATGGATTGTTCAGTGTATTCCTCTGTACCTTAAGGATGTTCTTACAGAACTCTGCATGCAGGGTTTCCACTGGGTGTTTGTCCCATTTTTCAAATCCAATCTGCATAAGAGGCCCCCACACTTCACTGCCATGTAGTGCAATTGGTTCAATGACTGATTTGAATATTTTGAGCCAGATTCGAATGGGTATATCAATTTGAATAGATTTTTTGATGGCATAGAAAGCCCTTCTTGCTTTCTCTTTCAAATCATTCATGGCCAAGTTGAAATTGCCAGTTGAGCTGATTTTTAGTCCGAGGTAAGTATAATTTTTTACATGTTCAATAGTATTGGTGCCTACGGTGAATTTCCTTCCATGACATCTGGATTTTTTCTGAAATGTCAGTATTTTAGTTTTTCGAATGTTAATAGACAGGGCCCAGGTCTGACAGGAATTATGCAGGACATTTAGGTGTTGCTGTTGACCGAGTTCTGTTGTAGACAGCAAAACCAAGTCATCTGCGAAAAGGAGGAATTTGATTTTGGAGTCATTTAATGAGAGTCCAGGTGCTGCTGACTGGTGTTTTAGCCAATTCATTAATATAAATATTGAAGAGGGTGGGTGATAGTGGGCAGGCCTGTCTCACACCCCTTTCTTGAGTAAAGAATTCTGTTTGCTTGTTTCCAATTTTAATTGCACATTTGTTGTTAGAATAAATTGTTTTTATTATACTGTATGCTTTTCCCCCTACACCAGTTTCAATAAGTCTGCAGAATAGGCCAATGAATCAAAGGCCTTCTGGAAATCTACAAAGCAGGCAAATATTTTTGTTTTATTTTCATGGACATATTTATTAATTAATTGGGGTATGTAGGGTGAAAATGTGGTCTGAAGTTCTACAGTTTGGTAAAGGCTCAAGGCATTATGCTTGATAAGGAAGTTTAAGATTCTACTATTTAAAATGCTACAAAATAACTTCCCCAGGTTACTGCTCACAAAGATGCCTCTGTGGTTATTGGGGTCCAAATGTCTCCACTCTTAAAATAGGGTGTAATAAGTCCTTTATTCCAGATGTCAGGGAAGTATCCAACATTCAGAACAAAGTTAAACAGTTTTAAAATAGGCAAATGGAGGCCGAGACTTGCATTCTTAAGTACATTAAGGATGCCATCAGGTACACTTCCCTTTTTTGGCTGTAGGCCCTTGAGTTTTTCTGTCAATTCGGTTTCTGTAATTGGGTAGTCTAGTGAGTTTCGATATTTATTGATGGTGTTCTCCATATCAATCATTTTACTATAAATGTTGGTTTGTTTTGGGGTCATGACACTTGTTCCGTGGAGAGTTCTGAAATGGTTTCTCAATATCGCTTCATTTTGTATGGCAAGGCTTTTTTGTTAATGTATTCCAGGAATTGTTAGAGAATTTAGAGATTCTTCAGTAGATCCTAATTGATTTTTGGTGAACTGTTCCCTCTTTCTTCTGAGTGTGCTTTTGTATTTTTTAACTTCTTCATAGTAAGAAGGTGTATAACAGGGTTGTTTGGATTTCTGTGTTTTTGGTTTGACAAAAGCCTAACTTTATTTTTCATGGTTTTACAGTCCTGGTCAAACAATTTTTCATTGTCATGTTTATTCTTTTGAGTTTTTGTATTTAGTTTTAATTTAGAAATGGTGGCCAGGTAGTGAAATATTTTGTTTAGGCTTTCAACTGTTTGGTTTACACCCTCTTTATTATGGGTGTGAGAAGTCAACAGAAATGTTTCAATTAGGGACTGTAATTTCGGTTGACACAGTGCTTTTAAGTATTCTTCATTGCTGTTATATGCCCATCTGTAGGTTTTTGTGGTGTTATACAGCTTACTGGGTCTTGTGTGTCGGTTGGTCATTTCTGTCTTTTTGATGTACAGAGTAATTTGGCTGTTATCTGACAGGGGTGTGAGTGGCTTGACTGTGAATGTTTGGAAGGAGAAAGGATCAAGATCTGTAATCATATAATTAACTGTTGAGCAGCCAAGAGATGAGCTATAAGTATATCTCCACAGCGAGTACCCCTTTGTGTGAATTGATGCCTGCCTAAATCGTTAAACAGTACTGTATCTTTTTAACCATCCACATGTTTAATGTTAAAACACCCATGAGGCTGAAAGGACTCTGATGGACATAAGTTGCTTTTTGACAAGTTTTAGGCAGGTTCACACAAAGTGGTACACCAGGGGTACACCAGTATTATAGTCAGGTGTATGATCAACCAATTACACCAAATTGGTTGTATATGTCGGGAAGCCTACATCCACAGAAGATCTGTGGTTAGTTCTTCAAGATGTTTGGCGCAAGCTACCAACCAAGTTCCTTCAAAAACTCTATGCAAGTATACCTAGAAGAATTAATGCTCTTTTGAAGGCAAAGGGTGGTCACACCAAATATTGATTTGATTTACATTTCTCTTTTGTTCAGTCACTGCATTTTGTTAATTGATCAACATAAATGATTAACACTTCCATTTTTGAAGGCATTCCTAGTTTTCACACCTGCCTAAGACTTTTGCACATTACTGTATATATATATACAGTCAGTATGTTATATACTAAGTAAATATCTTGTATCCTTGTATGTATGATGTATTAATAAAAGCCATACATTAGTAAAAGTTTTTACAAATATTGATAAATAATATGTTATTAGGATATTGACTGGTGCATAAAGACAGATATACAAAACTGATTGGGTTGTCATGTGTGGTGCAGGTACCATCTCCTATTCTCACTCACTGGAGGGGGAAAATATAATTTCCTGGGCACCAAACGCTGGCTAGAGGAAAACATGGATCATGCAGGTGAGGGATATCAGCATGCTACACACACACACACACACACACACACACACACACACACACACACACACACACACACACACACACACACACACACACTAACACACACACACACACACACACACACACACACACACACACACACACACACACACACACACACACACACACACACACACACACAGACTCTGAATGCCTTGGCCAGTACACCTATTCATACATATTTCATTCATTTCTCTATTGCAGAGTCTAGTCTTCTCCATGACAATGTGGCATTTGTGCTGTGCCTGGACACTCTGGCCAATGGGGATGAGCTTTACCTGCATGTGTCCCGCCCACCGAAACCCGGCACCCCTCAACATGATTTTATCTATCAGCTAGAGCAGGTGGGATGCTTTTAGCCTTGCCTGGATTAGTTTGAGCATTATAGCAGTCTGAATTCTTACTGTGTATTACAGAAGTTCACACACTCTAATGTACATGGTTTATGGGGACCTTAGATTTATACACACTCTGTAGTACATGAGTTGTAGATCTGCCTATGTTTGATACACAGAAAATTAAACACCTTTGTGATTGTTTAACTTTACATTATATCGGTATCACTAAGAGAGTTGCTGAGAGGTTACATCAAAACTTTTTAAATGTTATTTAGCTTGTTCCATTACATCAGTCCTAAGACCAAAGACTGTTATGGTTACAGTTACCATTTAAGTATTTGGAAGATGGTTTTAGATAATCGTCTGCCATCCATGTTGCTGTGGTAGGTGATCGCATCCAGGTTCCCGTGGGTGAAGTTTGACATGATCCACAAGAAGATAAACCTGGGGGAGCCCACGGTGGCCTGGGAGCATGAGCGCTATGCCGTGCGGCGCATCCCTGGCTTCACTCTCTCCCACCTGGACGACCCCAAATCAGCACTCCGGGGCTCCATCCTGGACACAATGTGGGTGACTGATACACACAATTAACAACAGGTGGAAACATGTATACACACCATAATCGGTCAGAATCTGAAACAACCTCAGATTTATGATTAAATAAACAATTTGTTTATTGACTCTGTAATTTCGGTTATGTGCTTATTTTTTATATCAAAGGCTGTCTTTTTGTAACTAAAGGGCTCATATTAGGTTTTCTAAGTACTTAAGTCACTTCCATACAGTACCATGTCAGGTTTGTTTCCATCACTCAGTGGTCATATACCCTGTGTTTTAGGGCTCAGGTGGACATAAGGAAACTCAAGCGGAATGCCATAATCATTGCTGAGTCTTTGACCCGGTTCATGTACAATCTTTCTGACAAGGTAGGCACATGTGAATGAGATTATATTGAATTGTATTAAACACAATTACACAAGTCACAATCACAATGTTATCCGCATATCTCATATGCACTGTGTGATGTGTTGTAGGGCTCACCAAAGGAGATTCAGCTCTTCAGGGGCCAACTGGTAAGTCTGGTTCTGTCCTTTTTATTTCCCCAAGGGTCTTGCATCTCCCCCTGGTGGGGTGATACAGTACTGCAGCCTCTCCTACACAGGAGGCAAACTCGGGCGCCCGTCCTCTATCCAGCTAATGAGATCTCATCTCATCACAGACTGTAAAGCTGCAATAAGATGATAACACAGATGATGGAATTATTGATTGTCTACTGACTCTCTAGATAGGATACATAACTAGAATACATAGGGCAAAATGAAATTGCTTATTCATTCATTTATATTTAATCACTCAAGACTGTTTGTTTTCTGCGATTTCGGTAATTGCACCTTTCCCAATAGATCACTTCTATCCAGTGGTGAATTATATGCATTTGTTCATCATCATTTGTTTAAGAACAGAAAGATGTAATGACCATGTCATGTCTTTCCCTTTTCTGTAAAATGGCATTGTTGTTGTAGGTTTTAGATTAAAAATCACACACTGATGCACTTGTGCAGTACCCTGTCACTGTACATCAGTGGTTCTTAAGTGGTGTGGCCTAGGGACCCATAATTTCCCCTCACCAGGAAGCCGCGACCTCCCTATCACCAGGACGCATAACAAAATGAACAGCTCATTGGTCTGTGATTAATAGAATTTTCTTTTACATTTCCACTAATGTAATGTAGCGCCCTAGCAATACATTTGACATGGTAATCTTTTGTTGTTGTTTTTTTAACTATAAGCTCTGCGATCCACCCAGAACAGGTCTCGACCCACCAGTTAAGAAACACTGCTGTACACAACATTGTTTGGAAATTACCAACAGAATTTGAACATAATCATTCTTTATGGAGTATAAAACTTCAAAAAAGAGTATATAAACTCTGAAATGTTACCTTTCAGGAGGTGTTAGACAGTCGTTTAACAGCGCTGATGTCATTCCTGACCTCTGCTCCTCGAGCCACACAGCTGATGGACAAGGAACCAACGCAGAACCTCATGATCTCCACCTTAGAACATGAGCTCAGGCAACACCTGCAGCAGGTCTACAGACACAGTTTCAAACAAGACCGCAGGTACACACACACACACGCACACACACAGACACACACACACACACACACACACACGCACATACTTGTTTTTCTATGCTTGTGAGGACCTTCCATTGATTCCCATTCATATCTAACTAAAGAATGCTTAACCAAAATAGTCATACCGATAACCAATAACAACAAAAAGTCCAAGAAAACACTGTTGTGAGGACCATCATACTGTCCTCACAAGTGCACTTTTTTCTAGTTTTCCTATCACTGTGAGCCCTCACAACCATACAAATACATGACCACACAAACACACATACAAACTCACTCTATCTCACTCACACACAAGATTATGGTAATTATTAATTGAATTGAAAATGTTATGACTTTGACATGTTTTCATTATGACAGGGAACCTGATATCACCTTCCATGATCAAATGAGCCAACCCATGATGATGTATAGGTCAGTATTATCCTATGTTATCACAATATCTGCTGGACATATGGTCACACTTTATTTGGCTAGTCCAATAGATGGTTCTGTTAACCATTTGTTGAAACTCTGTGTTTAAAAGTGTGTAAAAGGCAGTAAATAATAAACAAAATGAAAAATTTGCAAGGTGTCTGTGGGTGGACTATTCAAAATAAAGTGTTATTGGACATATTGCCCTAGTCCTGGCATATCTCTTATTAAACTAATCTACCCTAATGAGAAGAATATATCTGACTGGATTTCAGGGTGAAGCCTGCAGCGTTTGACCTGTTCCTCGGTGGTTGCATTGCAGCCTATTTGGGAATAATCTACTATGCCATTCAGGTGTGTTGCATTTGTGAGGCCTCTGTTTTGAAACATGTAGAAATATCACAGTTGCTGCTCCAGGTGTTGTGTTTTTCTTGTAAACATGGACTGTTGCATTGATTTTCTGTCATCAGAATTTTGGGCACGTCTATGGTAAACTGAAGACAGCAGTGAAATCCAAACACCAGTGAAGCTGGCCGACACAAACAGGCATTTCACTTCCTGTTGCGACTCGCCATGGGGTTCCTTACCAAAAGTCCTTACTGTATCCACTTACCTCTCCCATGTAGCTTTTGTCAGAGAGCCTTGGCTGACCTCAAAACAACAACCATCACACATCTTTTCATAACAATGTTGCTTTTCTTTGCTCCTCCTGTGAAGAAGTTGTCTGAAATTAATATTTGAAAAATGTTTGGATACAAGGACAAAGTATATAGTGTTTGTCAGATAGAGATGCTTTCAGTGAACAACAATTCTCGAAATTGTCTTAAAACCAATGTTTTACTGTACCAAAATGATGTAGCAAATAAGTATAGATAAAAACTCTGTCTGATTCAAAAGATTTAGTACAGCCAGTCAATATCCTGGGAATATTTCTAATGTATTGTGAGGTTAAGCTTAAAAAAAGTATCTGCCTCTTACAATTTATTTTGTAACTTTTTCATTAAAAGTCTTTTATCGTATCTGTTCTCATGCTTATAGTAACCATGACATCTTTATGATATTTTTTTGTCTGCTTAACATTGTTAAAAGTTGCAGAAAGCCAGCAAATGAGATGCTATAAAAGTTTAATGGCCTGACTTCTAGTAGAATTCATGGCTAAGTAAGAAGATACTATCTCTTTCTCTGTGTGTTGCTCTTTCTTTTCCTTTTTCTGTTGCTCCCTCTCTCTCTGTCTCTGTCTCTCTCTCTCGTAACTAGTCTGAGGAGGAGGTTGGCAAAAGGATGGAAAAGCACAGTCACCCTGGTATGTACACAAGCTCCTCACAATAAGTCATAGACGAGAGGCTCACATTACGGTGTTTGCATCCAACACACACACACACACACACACACACACACACACACACACACACACACACACACACACACACACACACACACACACAGGACTAACAGGCCTTTTGATGTATGGACAGGAAAAGTTCATGTACTGTATTTTGAGAAGGCAATCCAATACCTTTCCATGGAGGGACCATCACCCAAGCTCTATATACTGTATGCTGTTGCTCTCACTAGCTCTGTGAACAACCTTGTGCATATTTTAAAACCTATTGAGGTTCTTATTCTCATGTCTTTGTGACTTGTGTTGAAGCTCATGTTTTTGCCCAAAGGCCTTTTGACAAAGAAATGCTAAAGAGCAGAGACTCACCACTCGAAGATGAGTTGAACACTGAGCAGCACACACACACACACACACAAACAGTGATAAATGCAGATTAATGTGAAGCTAAAAATCACATCACAGATACCTAACCCTGCACTTTTTAAGTGAGAGCAGAGCTCATTAAAGGTGACAGAGAATAAAAAACATTCTTATCTTATCTTTCTTAAGAATGATAGCCTACCCGCATTCAAGAACATACGGAAAGTGCTAGACATTCTGAACATCTTCATGTCACAGAAATTCATTTTTTAGAAATGTCTGCCAGAAAATGTGCCAATTTCAACAATGGATAAATTGGATATCACTGTCTCTCATATGTCACATCGGAGAACAAGGATCAAAACACCATTCAACTATGCTACGTCATCTTTAATGTAAATGTCAGATCACTGTCGCCGAGACATCCTTGCTATGCATGACATTAAGCAGATACTAGGTCCTCTGTACTTCCACTTATACAGAAATGAAGCTGAAACTGGACCTAACATAAGAGATCACAATGTGCCATGATGTCATAGTACTCCTGATTGTCTGTGTGTGTGTGTGTGATTATGTTTAACGTTTTTAAAAGGGCCATATTATACTCTTTTTTAACAAGTTAGTATAGATAAGTCAGGGATAATGGACGACAGTGTTCATATCTCAGAAAGTGAATGCACGTTTGAGGCGGTAATGCAGCCATGACGCGAAGCCTCGAAGTGCATTAACTTTCTGATATACGAACACCATGAAGTCCATTATCCCCCTTATACTACGGTTACCACATTTGTCTGATGTTAATTTCAGGTGATAATTTCCACGTTTTAATCTCTTAAACAAACATATTTCTAGAACTACTTCCTTCCGCCACAAGATGTGTCTTTTCATAACTTACTGGACAAACTGCCATTACTAATTCCAAACTGCAAGTTGCAGTCGTTCAGTCATTAGTTCCATGCCTGTGGTTGTCAAAATAGCTACTCCAAAGTTCTGTTAAGTCTTGCTTAGCAAAATCATGTTAGTAGAGTCCAAATGCAGTGTGACAGCACTAAGTCGATTACAGAGGCATATAACATGTTGCAAGTCTGTGTTCTTTCATCTGTCATTTGCTAAAGCGGTCACATCTTTACTGTTTATTTACAGTTCACCACAAATTTGGCACACTGATACATAAGTGTGATATGGTCGGAAAGCAGGGGCTACTTCATAGGTCTGCGTATGTAGAAAATTAATAACCGTTCTAAAGAAAGCATCATAATGTGAAATTGAAAAGGCACCTTGTGGCGGAAGGAAGCTGCAGTATAAATGGGCTATAAAAACATGTTCATGAAGTTCTTCGCACAAAATCACTGTCACATGAAAAAGATCTGACCAGTTCTGTTCTGTCCATTTTTTACCTTTCCGAATAAGTCATTTGTGTCTGCTGGTGTTAGCTTTTAGCATAGCTTAGATCATGGATGTCACACCATGCTCTGCTATGTTGCACACCGCTGTAGACAAGCTATTCCTCTTAGGTCAGAATGAGGTCTGGCCGCTAAACATCCAGAGAATGGCTAATAGGCTGCGAGGTGCTCCAGTCTGGCTCAATCTGGTATTGCTTGATGTTTTTCAATATTGTACAGTTGTTAGCGGCTGTATACATGTTTTATATGGCTTCCTGTCTGCATGCGTAGTAGAAAGTACAAAATATATACAAAAGTTTGACATTCCCTTGGGACGTCACATCGGACGGCAGATAAGAAATGGCTCATAGAGGCACAGTATTCCTGACACCAAAAACTTTCAACTTTGATCTTTTCACATACAGTGCATCCGGAAAGTATTCACAGCGCCTCAGTTTTTCCACATTTTGTCATGTTACAGCCTCATTCCAAATTGTATTAAATTAATATCTTACCTCAAAATTCTGCACACAACACCTCATTATGACAATGTAAAAAAAATTTTTTTTTTTAACATTTTTTGAATTTATTAAAAATAGAATGCTAAGGAATCACATTTACATAAGTATTCACAGCCTTTGCCATGAAGCTCAAAACTGAGCTCAGGTGCATCCTTTTTCCACTGATCATCCTTGAGATGTTTCTACAGCTTAATTGGAGTCCACCTGCAGTAAAATCAGTTGATTGGACATGATTTGGAAAGGCACACACCTGTCTATATAAGGTCCCACAGTTGACTGTGCATGTCAGAGCACAAACACCAAGCATGAAGTCAAAGGAATTGTCTGTAGACCTGTGACCTACCAGGATTGTCTTGAGGCACAAATCTGGCTAAGGATACAGAAACATTTCTGCTGCTTTGAAGGTCCCAATGAGCACAGTGGCCTCCATTATTCGTAAATGGAAGACGTTTGGAACCACCAGCCCTGCATCCGAATATCCTTACTAGCCGCCTGCATAGTAGCCAAAAATGAGGAAGCCACGACCTAGAACATCCGAATACCTTAGTAAGCTTTCAGTAGTAGGCGAAGCCGGGCCAAAAGTACCCGGATGGCTTGCTATTTCTGGTAGTATTTTGCAGTGTGCAAGCGAACTACACTACGCTATCCCAAAAGTCACCGGGAGGTTGAAAACCGTAGAAGAAGAACCAAAAACTTCCCGCTCGTTAAAAGTAACCAAGATGGCGGAGACTCCAGTCGCTTGTCTGACAGTGTACAAATGTGCACTTCAGTAAATAAAAGCCATGTAAATAGTTCAAGTCACAAATGCACATAAATGTTGAGGTTATCTGATAAAATGCAGCTAACCGTTTACTACAAGCTGGCAAAATCATGACGTTAATGTAAACATCCGGGTCAGAGGACGGGCAAGATGGCGATGTCGTAGTACGTCCGAATTGTATCTGCTACTGGCTAGTTTTCTACGTAGAAGCTACTACTGTAACGGTCGAGCATAGAACGCAGTGCCTACTAAGGTTTCGGATGCAGGGCAGGACTCTTCCTAGAGCTGGCAGGCCATCTAAACTGAGCGATCGGGGGAGAAGGGCCATAGTCAGGGACTAAGAACCCGATGGTCACTCTGTCAGAGCTCCAGCGTTCCTCTGTGAAGAGAGGAGAGCCCTTCAGAACAACCATCTCCTCTGCCCTTCAGACAACCATCTCTGCAGCAATCCACCAATCAGGCATGTATGGTAGAGTGGCCAGATGAAAGCCACTCCTTAGTAAAAGGAACATGGCAGGCCATCTGGAATTTGCCAAAAGGCACCTGAATGACTCTCAGACCATGAGAAACAAAATTCTCTGGTCTGATGAGACAAAGATTGAACTCTTTGGTGTGAATGCCAGGCATCATGTTTGGAGGAAACCAGGCACTGCTCATCACCAGGCAAATACCATCCATACAGTGAAGCATGGTGGTGGCAGCATCATGCTAGGGGGATGTTTTTTAGCAGCAGGAACTGGCAGACTAGTCAGGATAGAAGGAAAAATTAATGCAACAATATACAGAGATATCCTGGATAAAAACCTGCTGCAGAGTACTCTTGACCTCAGACTTCATTTTTCAGCAGGACAACGACCCGAAGCACACAGCCAAGATCTCAAAGGATTGCCTTCAGAACCACTCTGTGAATGTCCTGGAGTGGCCCAGCCAGAGTCCAGACTTGAATCCGATTGAACATCTCTGGAGGGACCTGAAAATGGCTGTGCACAGACGTCTCCCATCCAACCTGATGGACCTTGAGAATTACTGCAAAGAAGAATGGGCAAAACTGCCTAAAGATAGTGGCATCATATTCAAAAAGACTTGACGCTATAATTGCTGCCAAAGGTGGATCAACGAAGTATTGAGCAAAGGCTGTGAATACTTATGTAAATGTGATTTCTTGGTTTTCTATTTTTAATAAATTCAAAAAGATTTTGAGGCAAGAGATTAATTTAATACAATTTAGAATGAGGCTGTAACATGACAAAATGTGGGAAAAATGAAGCGCTGTGAATACTTCACTACAAGTGTTTGATAAAAAACCTTTTTGCATCACCACTGTAAAATATGAAAATGTTCATGTTTTCTCAAACCTCTGCACAGTATACAAAATTTAAAATAGGTTGACGTCTACTTGTCTGCTTGACTTTGTCTAATCTCGCTCTGCAAATCCTGTAAGATCCACAAGATTAGCTTACATATACAATTGTATAATATCCTAGAGTGTATATTTCCTTTGGACATTCAGCTTTTGCAGTGAATGCCACCACACAGTGTAATGGCATACCAGATAACATAAAGAGGTCAAGCTCTTTTAGCATTTTTAAATCTCAATTGAAACATCTACTGTAAGCCAACCAACACAGCACCCACTGATTACTGACAAAACATATTTCATATAGTTTATTTTTACATATCCACAGTGGTGCTGACTGTGTCTACAGTGGCGTTACCATGTGTGTTTGTTTTATTATGTTTGTTATGTACTGTCCATGTATTGCATTATTTGTATTGTCTGTGTGTTGAATGTTGTCCTGTGTCTGCTGATTGTTTTATTGTCCCCTGCCAGGGGACTGCAGATGTAAATTAGCGTAAGGCTAACTCTGATACAGTGCATCAAATGGAAACATTTATGTTAACTGTACATGGTCCCTTACAAATAAAATTAAGAAATACAAAATAAATAAATAAAACTGACAGCAAACGAATGAATGTTTTTTTTTTCCGGCGCTTGGAGTGTTTCTGGAGAAATACAGACCCAAATGGCATGCAAAAAAATGATCTTTGGATAATATGGACCCTTTAAGAGCACATGTTGGGGTGTGTGTGTGTGTGTGTGTGTGTGTGTGTGTGTGTGTGTGTGTGTGTGCGCTATGTTGGGGGTCTCCATTGTCACCCGTCAGGGTCCAGTAGTGCTGCAGTGCAATGGACACAAAAGGTCCTTTCAGGTGTACAGCTACATTATTAATAGAGGGGAACAAGGACCTGCTCCAGAATAAAGTACCCCCAGGGAGTAGGTGTGTGTATGTGAGTGTGTGAAAGCTGATTGTACGCCAATGTGTATCTTTGCCAGTGGCCTCTAGTGTGTCTCTGCCCAAAAAAGTATGTTTGTGTGCTCGTGGGTACCTTTGTGCATATGTGTGTGTATGTGAGTGTGTGTTTGAATGTGTTTGTGTGTTAGAGGGACAGAGAAAAAGAGTGAATGTGTGAGGAAAAATAGAGAAAGTGTACATGTCATGCAGGAGAAAGCAGAGCTGCCTGCTGCTGCCTCTGGTACCCCCCGTGAAGCAGACACCCAGTGAGACGGGTGAGATTAGACCCTGTTGAAGGATGGATGGATGGGTGCATGGATGGGCACTCAGGTCTCAAGCAGCCTGTAGCATTCTCCTGTTTCTATAAGAGACCAGTGAAACCAGCTGCACAGCTGCAGATTTCCATTCTGTCATGCAGACGTTGAATAGATATAGTCTACATACACTATATACTCTGTATTGCACAGTGTTATTTGGTCAAGGCAATGACTATGCATTCATACAGTTTTTAACTCACTTAAATAAAAGGCCATTTTTAACAAGTGCTCTTTCTGTTTTGTTTTTCTCTTTATGGTATTTTTTGAGCAATGATTACATGTACCGATTGTGTGTGAGATGTCTACGATATGAACTGTGTTTTCTGATGGTTGTCATCCAGTTAAGAGAATACATTAAATTGGACGTTGAAGAGCAGTTTGAAACAACAGGGAAATGCAGAACATAGCAGATGGAGTAGTCGAGAGAGAGAAAGAGAGAGGGATAGGGGGTGGGGGGATGAAAGTGAGAATGAGCAGGGAGTGTCTAGAATAGTGTGGGACACAAACGCGCACACACACACCATCATACACACATACAGTGAACAGGGCAGGAGCAGTGCAGGTTGTGTGTGAATGAGTAGTGGACAATGTGTGTGCGAGTGTGTGTGTGAGTGTGTAAGTGCATGCGAGGGAAGGAGATGAGCCCACAGCTCCATCTCAGCACGTACTCGGAGGAGTTCAACCCCCCAGGCCACAGGCGAGCTGCTCGCCCCAGCCAAGCTAGACCCTCGTCCGCTTACCGCCGGAACAATCCCCACCCTCGACCGGTAAGGACTGGCACTCACACAAGACCAGCAACTACCCACAGTAACAAGGATGCAGAACGCAATCGCTTAATATGTAAGGAGCGCACTCTAAGGTCCATCTGGATGACGTAGCAGGGGATAGAGACAGTAGTAGACTTATGCAAACACAGTAGTGGACTTGTGCAAAACTATGACCTACTTAATTGAAGTAACATTGACTCAGATGTAGCAAGCGCAACTAGCATTAAAATGCAAAAGATCTGAGAAAATCTTCAATTTCAGCTCTTCAGCACTGCAGTGTTATCTACAAATTTCTGAAATGTATTTATCTTTTGTGTCTAACAGTACCATTTAATAGTGACGCCAAAAACTAGAACACGGTTGTCCAAGGGAAATCAGTCGACTAAACAGCAATACATTTGGTTCTTTGATTTGTTGGTCAAAGTGGTGGAAGAAATGTACACTACTTGTGTAAATCACAAATGTCTAAAAAGGATGAACCTAATATGACAACATACAGTCACTCAAAAACAATATTTTGTTATATGTGATAAATCTTTAAAGGAATATGCCAATATTGAAATTGAGTCTGTTCCCGCAGTCCCTAGAGTTGGATAAGTGGGCAGAAGTGTTTTAGCAAACACAGCCATTGTCCAAATCTGGCAGCACTGACCTTAGCTTAGCCTAGCTTATCTTAGCATAGTCGCTGTAATCTAGTGTTGCCAACTAGCACACTGTGGCAAACTTGAATCTATTCACTCCAATTTTTTGTAACTACTTCTTGTGACCTGATCTGAAAATCTTGCAGTATACATTAGCAATGTTTTTTTGTTATATGTGATAAATCTTTAAAGGAATATGCCACCCCCAGATGAAACTGAGTCTGTCCCCACAGTCCCTAGAGTTGGATAAGTGGGCAGAAGTGTTTTAGCAGACGAAGCCATTGTCCAAATCTGGCAGCACTGACCTTAGCCTAGCCTAGCTTAGCTTAGCATAGTCGCTGTAATCTAGTGTTGCCAACTAGCACACTGTGGCAAACGTGAATCAATTCACTCCAATTTTTTGTAACTACTTCTTGTGACCTGGGCATTCAGATCGAGTACAAATGACGATGCAAATTAACACGAAGGGATTGACCAAGTGGCATTTACATGGGGGACTATATTCCGCGGAAGCATAGGTGAACAGTCTCACTGCCTACCATAGAGTTAAAACTAGAGAGAGAAGACTCCCTATCATTGGCTAATCAGAATTTGTGACTTAGTGGAGGATCAAAAATGGCCACCAAAACATGCTGTCTGTATGATTGAGGTTGTCAGCTATGGACTAGATTATCCTGAAATTCAACACAGTGGTGTAAAATCATGTCAGCTACACGGAATTAACAAAATAAAAGTTTAAAAGGCCAGTGAAGAGCCAGGGGCCAGCAGGGAGACTGACGATTTGACAGTGTGTATTGACAGGCAACTATCAACATACACAGGACTGTAAGTCGTGATTGCATCATTTAATGTTAGAAAATATATTCTTACAAGCTTATTTTAAACAAATAAGGTCAGCCACTTAGCCGTGTTACGCTGCAGACCCAATTTACCTGTTAGGAAGCTAACCGGAGTGAACGCTACTTAGTTAGCCTGCAACATCCAGTATATTGCAGGCGAGTTTGGCTGCTAAATGTACATATCCTGAGCATCAATCTTTGCTTATCAAACGGTTTAATGACCTGTGAATTTAAAAGATGTTCAGGAACTGAAACGGTAATCTATTTCGTTGATGAACAGCAGCCGCCAAAACAAAAATCTACATACCATTGGCGCTTGGCAGGTGCTAGTTTTTAGCCCTGTAGCTACTAAGCATTTTCAGGCCATTTTAATATTTTATTAGCTTTTTGCATTAAAACAGTGCACCTTATTACTTTGACATGCGTCAGCAGTTATTAACATACATTTGGTGCTTCAGATAGCCATATATTATACATTCCTTGTTCCTTGCCAAAAAAAAAACTTGGAAAAAACTTGGTCAGTAGAGTTTGAAGAACGTTTTTCTTCATAAATTGACTCAATTCTCGAAAAAAAAAGTACTGTAGGGTTACCTACCTATGGAAGGATATTACAGATGCTTTTTGCAATTATTGGTGCAGTTGTAACAGGCACAGGACTCAGGCATGCTGTATTTGAGGAAGACGACACCATTGATTTCTATGAGATCAATGGACGACACATTCCCGTTTTGATCACGGCGGCGGGTGTTCATAGAATCACAGGATTACGTCACCAGTGCTCTCTCTCTATTTTTAGCTCTATGCTGCCTACCAGTAACAACTCTACGCTTGTGTGTTGACGGAAGTCGGGGGATAGGGGTTTCCAGGTGCTGCGTGGTGCCTTTCAGCTGTGCTTCCACAGAATATAGTCCCCCATCTAAATGCCCCTTGGTCAATCTCTTTGTGTTAATTTGCATTGTCATTTGTACTCAATCTAAATGCACACGTCATATGTGTGAATATGATTTCACAAAGTTCCTCACAAACCAGTTTTCAGACCAAGCTATATGACTCTCCTATTCTAAATTCACTTTCCCTGTATGCTCAAGGCCATTGTTGTGTAGCTCTAGCCTATAGTGTGAGACAGGGCTTTAATCCTCTTAGACCTAATGCAGTCTGTAGTAATTACACCTGAGCAGGGGAAAGCTCAGCGACTCTCATGCATTATTCACCTTATTATCGCCCTGCAAGGTGCGAGGCCCACATCTGCACCCTCATGCCCATCTGGGAAAATGAAAGTCTCAGAAAGGTGTCATCATCGGCAAAGTGCAAAACAGGCGCGGTGGTGGCAGACATGAAATGTAACAGGCACAGTCCTACAGGATTGTATATGTGAATGGTTAAAAACTAAAAGAAGCCGATCTAAGGTTAACTATATATGCTCCTCTGCAGAGAAGGTAACACATTTAAGACCACAATACTTTGTTATTGTTGAGTGTAGAGAATGCCTAGCCTTAACACTCTAAGGAGCCTTGCTTTCTTCTTAGCAAACACCCTCCTTCCTGTTGTGATTCCAAGTGAACCCAGGGTTACCTCAAGCCACTGACTGAAACAAGCACGGTCATGGAGATATTCGTTATTGACCTGATTTGGGCAATGTGACAAATGAAACCAATTCCAATCGTGTTATCTCAGCAGGGGATCAAGCAGAGCTACTCATCATTATTTATTGATAACTGCACACAACACAACACAAAGGGGGTGGGGTGACTCAAGATGTGTGATTGTTTTTGCTCACGTGTGTGTGTGTATGTGTGTGTGTGTGTGTGTGTGTGTGTGTGTGTGTGTGTGTTTGTGTGTCTGTGTCTGTCTGCACGCTGTAGTGACAGAATGCAGGGTTTCTTATTACCCATTATGCTCTGACAACCCAGGACTTCCTGTTTCCCCGGAAACCCCAGACGGGACGTGGGCCTCGACCTCTTCAGCAGGTGATGGCACCGCTGGCACTGCTGACTCCGGTGGCACAGGTGGCACCGCTGTTCCCGCCTGTCAGACACATGTCAGTGCAGTGCCCAGGTAAGGCTGGGGCAGAGTGCCATTACAGAAGTTAACAAGCAAGTTAACGAGTCTTAAAGTCTTACGAACCAAAAAAAAAAAAAGGAGAAAATTATATGAGTTATATGAATACGGACTGAATTTTTATCATTATTGCTAGTAGCAGTGGTAGTAGTCTAAGAGTAGTAATAGTAACAGTAGAGGATTTTTTTTTACCTGTTACCATAGGCATAATCATGGGTGGGCTAGGTCAATTAGGCCCACCCAATCAGAAGGCTCTATATGTTCGACTGACTGTTTTAGTAATACAAATAGCCTATGTGTTTTGGGATAGGCCCACCTGATTTTTTTCTGGATCCACACATTTTATGATTTATGACTACGCCCCTGCCTGGTACGCATTTTGACCTTCCAGTAACTTCTCACCGCAAATGTAAACTCCATGTGGTACCCACCTGCTAAATTTCATAGGAACACACAAATACCTTCCTGAAAATCATCTCTCTCTCTCTCCCTCACTACCACCAGAGGACACGCCAGCACACGCACAGGCCAAACAGAAGGCAGCAGATAAAGAGGTGCCTCACAAGGCAACCTTTCACTCCCCAAAAGTGTGTGTGCTGCCCCCTGCTGACTGGCTGAGTAAACCACAACTCTTAGATGTTCCTGCCAGGGAGAAACAAAATCAAAGTTTTCTTCAGAGAAAACAGGGGTATGTTCTCTTAGTAAAAGTCTTTTTTTACTTTTTCCTTTATCAGTGCTACTAAACTGTCAGTCTAAATTGGTCAGCCCAAAAAAGATTACCCTTTAAAAAGGTTAGGTAAACCTAATAGTAAGAGTCCCCCAAACTGCAGCTCTTTGACCTGTGTGTTTAACTTGGCCTCACAACCTATGTGGACGGTCAGTTTCATGTTTGATGTAAATTATGTTTCAGTCAGTGTCAGTACCTCTAGAATAGCTGTTTGTGTTAGATCAACAAAGTCTGTTCTCACCTAACCCAATCCTTAGCCAAAAGTTTAGGTCAGATTCTGTAGACTGCACAGAACAACTCAAATAGCTATGTAACACAGTGGATGTAGGTTTTATGGTTTTATTTATGTATTTATTTTAAAGAAAGCCCATCTTAACAGAATTATTGTTTCCTCTTTATGTCCTTCTGCCAAATTGCTTATTCAGCCACACTATATTACTGTACAGAACTCACATCTCACATTTTTAACCCTGATGCATTGTTCAGAAAATTCACAGGAAAAGAAGCTCAAAGACGAGGTCAGATAATGGATCCCCACATCACCCCCTCAGTGCAGACTTTCAGAGCCTTTGCCCACTACAGCCGAACCAACTCCAAGGCCACCGCAGACGCGAGGTGAGAGGCTGCACTTTACTGCACACCAGGGCCGTGCCCGAGTCCGAAATGTTCAGTCTTTCACTATATAGTTCACTACTTAGAGTTCTAGTTACATAGTTTCTTTTCCTACACAGTGCACTATATTGTTGGTGAGTAAGCATTTGGGATTTGGCTTAATATTTTGGCCTACTTGTTTGGTTTACCTAGGCGTCAAAGAAAGTGGTAGGCCTACACACCTGGACAATTCTGTCAAAACAATTTCACCAACCGACTAAACCGAAGGGCTTAGTGGCGTGATTACATAACAGCACAGATATCTGTCATAGACAGTTATTAGCAGAACATGAATGGATTTAATGCGTTTTAAATCCTCTTGATCTTCTGGCTTGCAGTGGAGGACACAGCTGTTTTCATGTGGTGAAGCCATACAAAGCCAGCTTCTACGTCATCCACCCGGAGTTTGTGTCGGAGTATCAGCGCTGACCCTGTCCACAACGCTGCTTGATGAACTGATTTGGGAAGTTGTCTGTTTTGTTTGTGCATAGCGTGCTTATTCCAGAAAGACAGCTATAGTTATAACTAGCACGTACATGTTACACTGTCATTTTTGTCTGTATTGTCGGAGTCCTTTCCCGTTCAAATAAATGCAGTTGTTGACGCACCCACTTACCTTGTGGTAAGATATCTTCCCAGAGAACTACAACTCCCGTCTCCAAGCTCGAGGGAAGTCTTGTTTTTGATGAGTAACGCAGGGTGGCGGAGGCGAGTTCCTCCCGGTTCCTCCTCTGCCATACACAGTGCAGAGTATCATGTTTTTTTCTCTTCGTGACGGGACACGAACACCTGAAGTTAGTGCACGACGAAACCACGGCTGACGGTGAGTCGTTAGCATATGTTATTTCTTTGCTGTCAGAATAATCTATGATTACGGGACAACTAAAACTCGACCAAACGGGCAGCATTGCTTTTTTGTAGCGTACTGCAGCAGATAACGGTCTGGGCTACTGTGCTCTCCTTGTGAACCGCAGACTGCATACGCGAACTATGCGAAAACAAATGCTAGGTCAGTAACTCGATGAAACATTTACCACGAAGGCTGCCATAGCAGTGACTACAGTCTCTATAAGTAGATAACATGACCCCGTTGTTCTTTCTGTACTTATGTTTGAGTAAACTTTATGTCCTTGCGTTGTCGACCATTAAGGCTGATACAGTTCTCATGTGCATTCATATTACCAATGTCCAGCGTTTTCATGTCTTTCTTGTTTAATATTTATACTGAAAAAATGAACACCTGAACCCTAAACACAGCCACCAACAAACTTTGCATTTTAGGAACCAATCCCAGTAGCTATGGCTGTCAGTACCACATCTGTCAAGGGTTCATGGGTGCTACATGACAATACATAGTGGTGTTCCTTTTAGTGTCACAGCATGGTGTGCAGTGAATTTCAGCTGCATCTTAAATGAGGGCAACCTTTTGTCCATTATTATCAGTCTCTTGCTGGACACACATACACAGACAGTTGAGTAGATGGACTTGTGTTCACTGGGTCATTCTGTTACTACACACAGCAAGAACATATTGGAGGGAGAGAAAGAGAACTGTTCAGTATTCAGTAGGCTAAGTCAGCAGTTTGAAATCATGATCTCGTCTGGACATGATCCCCTGCAGGGTGTCAGCACTTTTTTTGTTGGAAAATAAACAGTTGTGAAATTTTGCCCTGAGCAGACTAATTTCTCAGATGTCAAACTGAGTGTGGGAAAAAATACATATAGTTATGTCAATTACACCTACCTCTTGAATTTGTAGTCCTATGTATTACTTGTTCCATACACACAGTACCTACATTATTGTAATCTCTTGTAGCACCAACAAATCCTATAGGGCAGAAGCTGGCACACAGCCTTTGCAATAGATGCACACTGCTTCCCATTTGTTTCATTTACATTACATTGCATTACACTCAGCAGACTTAGCGACTTACAACAGAGGGCACAAATCAGGCTTCGCCTGCACAAAGTATGTGAGTCTTGACAGAGGAAAGTAGAGCTTGGAAGAAGCAATTCTAGGACTGTAGGTGTGCACCAGGTGCAGCAAAGGTCTTGTAAGGTCAGTAGCCGGGTATGCTATGCAGCGCAGAGGACTTCTGGACCCGAAATGTGTGGAGGCAAATCTTGCTGCAAAACAGCCACTCTTAATGTGTAGGCAGTCCAGTGTCTCTGTTGCTCGTGCACACACACCACACCTTAGAGGCTACTAAAAACAGTACCTTAAAATCACTTTCTTAGCTTGCTTTTTGTAATAAGATGGGGTTGAAAAGATAAGTTTTTAGACTGCCATCAGAAGTTCAATAAGAAGGGAGGAGTTGAGTAATTCATGAGATTAATGTGTGATCAATGGCAACACCCATTTGACGGAGAGACATGCCAGGAAATTAAAGTTGGAAACATCGCTGCAAAAGCCTTTGACAAATTGTCCTAAATTTGTTAATGAATTTTTGTTTGAGTAAAATAATGGTTGTATATAATGATATGAATAGTAATAAATAACTGTTTAAAAAGAGAACAATTCAGTCCTCAGTCTTTTATCAGAGCAACAATCAGAGAAACTGGGTTGAAATTGGGGAGAACTGTGCAGGCAACTTCTGATGGAACTGTACAAACTTATGTAAGTGCCCTCTTTTATAGAAGCCCAGTTAATTGAACATACCTTTGTTCCTTCTGGTGTAGAAAAAAGTCTCTGCCATATATCCACCATGGTATTTCTTGTGTGATGCCTCACTGACTTAATGACACTACCAAACCACCTTATACTTTTAATTACATCTTTAATTCAGGAAGGCTCCTTGACCAAAGACATTTGTGCTGTATTGAATTTCTTAATGTATTTGGCAGTTGGCTGAATTGCACTTAACACTGCTTGTGGCTAGGAGCCATGTCCTACCAAGACCAACAGGCGTGGCAGGATGATTAACCTAGCTTCTCTGATCAAGCAGGGACCCTGCCGTGGAATAATCAAAATTAAAGTTGCGTGTTTTAACTGATGAAAAAAATATAGCAGCAACCGAGTTAAAGCCAGCCCATAGCCTATGGTCCATACAGAGTTGGTTCTCAAAGTGTTATGCACCTGTGTAGTGTTATGCGTGTAACACAGACTGATTGCGTATGTTGCTAACGTTTGCATTTTGAAAAACTGTCTAATCTTTGCTTCAGTATGAGGCAGTGTAGTTTTTGAACAATGTCAGGCATCCACTCCTGTTTCCTACTGTTAGCAGTCTCTCTACACAGTTAGCGCAGAGCTAGGCTAGGTACTTTTTAACCCTGTCTCATCTCTCTCTGTCCATCCCAAAGGCTGCTAAACTGTCTGAGTTGAACAACTGAACAGGAGCATTTAAGGATTTAAGAGCACAATTTCAGATAACCACACTTCTCCTCTTCTCTAGATAACCACATTTCTTCTTTATCTACCCCCTGTGCTAACAGCTCTGCTAAATCAATACAGATCTAAAGGAGAGGGAACGAGTGTGCGTGTGTGTGTGTGTGAAAGAGAGAGAGAGAGAAAGAGAAAGAGCGATAACGACAAGAACTAAACCCACAGAAGTCGTTTTTGCCTTAATCTAATGTTGCTCCAATTTGCTTTGATAACTGGCATCAGCCTTTTAATTAAGCATCCTGGTTTGTAGCCTTCTGCGTACCCAAGAGGGTGGCACCACACTGCGCTCAATGCTTTTTAATAGTTCTGATTATACAGACACCCTCTTCCGATACACACACACACACACACACTCACACTCACATGTCACTTCTCCTTTTTTGGTCTTGGTGAGGTTGTGCAGAGCTCAGGAGTCTTTGCTTGGCGCAAGATGTTTGCTTTTTTTGGCAATTAAGGTACCACTTGTTCTTCCCACTTTTGTTTCAGGCTCCTTACTTCCCTCAGCCTGCTCCAGCCCTTGACTACCTTTTGGTAGTCCTGGATTCTCTCTCCTTCACTCTCTGAAAATTTTCTCATATATAGTTCTACAATATATAGGCCTATACTAGAATATATACACAGAATATATACACATATATTGTTGTAGAATATATACACTCTCCCCTTCTCTGCTTCCTTCTACCTAATTAATACTCTCTCTGTCTTTGCTGTTCTCACCTCAATTTTTCAGCCAGAGGACACATGTATTAGCCTTCTAAAATATTTGGTTGTTTTATTTTATTACTTGAATTCCTACTTCTAGTGTATGTTCTATTAAACCTGCATGGAATAGATACAGTTGCTAATGTGGCATTGCATCAAACAAACAAACAAACAAACAAAAACAAGAAAGAAGAGAAGCAGGAAGCAGGCTTTGGCTGTGGAGCTGCTACATGTTGACCCTGAGAGCCGAGCACACCTACCTTCTGCATACAGATGACCTCAGAGGCTGCTGTCCTGCATCGAAACCAGTCTCGCCCACACTAACACACACAATCTGGAAACATTTATTTAAAAAAGCAGTGGATTGGAAGAGGGTTACACACTGTTGATGTTGGTGTTCCTTCAAACCTGATGATTTTGTGTGGTGTTGTGCATTGCGTATTGCATGAACTGAATTCCCCCAGAAATAGATGTAATATGCACTTCCATGGCATATAAGCCTCACAAAAATGTATTACTTATAATCACAACACTGCCAGAAAAGAAAATATGCAAGTGTGAAGTCAATATACATTAGAAAGGTGAATGTTCAAGTATTTTTATTTTACATACAATTTTATACACTGTTATTCAAGCCCCCACCTATAGTTTAGTAGCAAATATATTATTTTAACTCTATAAAAACTTACTTTTTATTTAGTCATATCCTCCCCATAGATTAAATGAATAATTATTGTGCAATTGATGTCGATTAGTACTTCACTTTCATTAAAACATTAATCCTTTACAGTAAATTATTCCACAGGTATTCTCTTTGTTTATGAGCAACGGATTTCATATTGTTTTTATTTTTGTAATGACTTGACTCAACAAGAATAAAAAAATGAATTAGAGGAACTTGTGTTGTAAACAATATGACTGTCACATGATACTCCATAATGTTATTGGCTACTGAATATAACTTAATCCAAAAAAGTTGCCCAATTTAGTACTGCTTCACAGAGAGAGTGGGTTAAGGAAATAAAATCTTGCAGCAGTAATGCAAATATTATCTGACTTGCAGCTTTCTGCTGCCAAAGCTTTCCACTGCAAAACAAGTTAGTCTGTGCTGTTTCCTTTGTGGGAGTGTTGTAGCTGTCATGCTACTGGAATAACTGTTCATTGGATTATCTACTGTAGCATGCAACAAATAATTTTTTTTAATGCCAAGTCTTTTGTATTTAGCCTGGTAAACCAGCCCCTCGTACTTCATTTCATTTTGTAAAGAGGGTCTGGCAGTAGATCCATTCACATTGCTGTCTTAGGCAGAATTTTGACTAGCCAATCAGCAAACAGAGGACGTGTTTGTGAGTGATGATGTTGACCTTGTGTGCTACATTTAAATTGTTCTTGAGGGCTCTTTAAATTGAGCCACTTGTTTTAAACTTCAGCAGAGTCCATGCCTTCAGGAAGAAATTGTTTCTCAATACAGTACTGCCAGACCCTCTGTACAAAATGAACGAAGGGCTGGTTTACCAGGCTATTTTGTATTTTCAGGCGTCCTGAATTGATAGTGATCTGAAAAAATGTTTGTCCTTTTTTTTCTAGGTTGAGGAAGGAGAGACGTTTTAAGAGCTGAAGAAGCCCATCTGTTCTGCACAGGGCTTATAACCAGCAATTGACTACTTCACAAAAAAATTGCTGTATTTGCTGGAACACAAGTCATTGAAAAGTCATTTCATTAAAATCAATGACACTGTGTTTTAAAAAGTGAGTGCCTGTCACACTGTAACTGGTGTATGGTTGGCAGGAAGCCACCATGTACCAAGTAGTGCCTGGGGGGGCAGGGGGCACCATCACAGATGCCACCCCCATCAAGAAGATAAACAAGGATGCGCGGCCTGTGGTGGCAGCTGGCGTGCTGGGCGTGGTGTTGGTGATTGCCGCTGTGACAGCCTGGTGCTATTACATCGCCTCGCTGCCCAAACCTGACCTGCTGCGGGCTGAGATGCTGGAGCTGAACAAAGATGGCTTCGTCATACGCAACCAAGCAGGAGCCATCGTATTCAAAATGGCCTTCAGGTCAGTGGGATTGAACTAAAACTACACAGCCATCGAAACAGAAGTAGGTATTTGACATTATTTGGGAAGAAGTTTTTAAAACCTTTTATTAAAAAACGATCTCAGTTGGGTGATATTGATGTCCTTTAAAAGTTATGAAAAGCACCTAAAAATGTCAGAAACACTGTGAGGAGTGGAGAGGTCATTACCACAGGCATTTTTGTGCAATTGGCAATTTTAAAGAACACATGTTAATCTTGTCAACTTGATTTGAGTGACATTTAGTTGGGCAAAAACATAATGAAAAGTGTAAAATGTGAGTTGTAGTCATGATTGAGCGAAACGGCATACTTCCCCCCTGCTGTGTCACTGTTGACCTCCGACCTCTGGCATTCACCGCACAGATTACTTCATTTAATAAAAACCTTCTGGAAATGTCATTGTACAGTGCTGAGCTGTTTTGGTAATTAAAACATTATTGAATCATACTTAATGACACTGCAGGGAGAATTGTGTAGTGATGTAGTGCTTTTGCGTAGAGCTTAAATGGTAACTCTCTACATTTTCCTAATTTTCCATAATTTACTTCTTAAGTTCTTAATACCTTACTGTATGGTTATTTCTAAATTATTTAGAGTAATTAACATTAAACCATATAACAAGTAATTATGTAAAATGGGGGACCAGAAAAGAAAAGGGACCAGAAAAGAAAACAAGTACAATGAAGAGTGGTGTGTCTCTTTAAACCACTTTAAATAGTTTAATACAAGGAAATCAAATATTGTAAGTTGTGGTAAATTCACAACACAATCTATGTATTTAACAAGTAAATATTAGGTTAGTGATTATAAGGAAAAGTGTCAGTTGTGCCAGACAGGGTCTGAGTTTAAGAGTCTTTAGACTGCTATGCGATGTAGTGTCAACATGTCAGAGGGCACTACTCATATTGCGGCTGTCAGTCTGACACATTTTGCATGCGGTGACATATATGATGTTTGCTTTTCTTTATATTTAGTTCATCCATGTCACATTCAACAGCTACCAAGTTATCAACTGCAGAGGGAAGTGTTCTATGTGTGGTCCTTGTGATTGCAGTGCTTTTCCTTGTGTCTGGTAGTGAGAATGTGTATGTGCGTGCAGTGCATGCACCAAGTAGTACCAAATGTGGACACTGAATGTGAAGCTACAGTGGAGTTATGTAGCCATAGACACTGATATTTAAACACAGTCCTATGAAGAATTCTGAACTGTAAGGAAATCAGTAGCTCAGACCTGTGAAGAAGACAAATTAAAACTGCTTCAGTGAGATATGAACCTCTGTACTTTACTCTATCAAGCTACTTAGTGAGGATAGAGATTGGAGAAGAGATGTTTGTGTTATCAACTGCTATTTTTAAAATGATTGCGCAATAGTAAATGATATGTTATTGTACATACAATCAAAATAAAGGTTGTTTTGCTTTCAGGTCGGGTACCCTTGACCTGGACTCCTGCTACAAAGATGACAACGATATCCTGAGGTGCAGTCGCTCGAACGATGGCAAACTCAACTTCTTTATCCAGACCGTATTCGTTAAGACTGTAACGTGCTACCGTCTGAGGTGGGAGGAGCTGGAATCGGACCGACCGGTGGACCATGCAATGTCCTACAATGGCTCGCACTGGTACGGCGGAGCTGAGTCCGCAGTTCAGCACTGGCCAATCACCATCTCGGGGCAGCAAGAGCCCAAACCGTTCGTGACGGGTGACGTGTACGCCAACCGGAATGAATCGGGCAGTATTCTAGAGCGCTACTGGCTTTCCTCCAATGCCACAGCCATCAAGATCAACGACTCTGTACCATTTCATCTCGGCTGGAATGACACGGAAAAGACGTTTTACTTCCAGGCACGGTACCACGATAGCCCCTACAGACCTCACCTCGGAAAACCTCCATACGCAGAGCTCAGCTACCGCGTGTGCGTAGGGTCGGACGTCGGCTCGATCCACAAGTACATGGTGCGCCGGTACTTCAACAAGCCCTACAAAGTTCCGTCCAACGTCATGTTCCGACACCCGATCTGGTCCACGTGGGCCTTGCACAAGACCGACATCAACCAGAACAAGCTGCTAGAGTATGCGGCCAACATACGAAAGCACGGTTTTAACTGTAGCCTTCTACAGTTAGATGACCGGTACGCACGGCGGTACGGTGATTTTGATTTTGACCCAGAGACATTTCCCAATGCCACTGGCATGTTTCAGCAGCTCAAGGCTGATGGCTTCCTTGTGTCTCTTTGGACGCATCCATTTGTTAACTACGACTCTGTAAATTTTGGGACCGTAGTGGAGAAGGGCTTGCTAGTGAGGGAACCTACTGGAAATCTCCCAGCACTTGTTCGCTGGTGGAACGGAATCGGAGGGATCCTAGACTTTACCAACCCTGAAGCACGGAACTGGTACACATCACAACTTCGAAGTCTACGTTCTAGGTACCAAGGTATCACGTCCTTCAAATTTGATGCCGGCGAGACCAGCTACTTACCCTGGAAGTTCCGCACGCATGCCCACCTGTCCGACCCCAGCAGCTTTACGCGGCGCTACACGGAGATCGCCATGCCGTACAATGAGTGGGCCGAACTGCGCTCGGGGTACCAGTCGCAGAACATCTCCTGCTTCTTTCGAATCATCGACCGTGACTCAATGTGGGGCTACGAGCTTGGCCTCAAGTCCCTCATCCCTTCTGTCCTCACCATCAGCATCCTGGGCTACCAATTCATACTGCCAGACGTGATTGGAGGGAATGCCTACCCCAACCGTACCTATGGGGGCATGGCCCTTCCAGACCGGGAGCTGTACATCCGCTGGTTGGAGCTCTCGGCCTTCATGCCCGCCATGCAGTTCTCCATTCCACCGTGGGCATATGACAACGAGGTGATCCAGATTGCCCAGCGTTTCACCAAACTCCATGAGACTCTGGTGGCACCCCGTGTTCTGGAGCTGGCCAGCGAGGTGCTGGCAACAGGAGACCCGATCATAAGGCCTGTATGGTGGATCGCCACCACGGATGAGACGGCCTACAAGATCGACTCGCAATTCCTTATCGGAGACGATCTGATGGTGGCGCCGGTGTTAGAGCCGGGGAAGCAGGAGAGGGACATATATCTGCCACCGGGCCACTGGGTGAGCTACAAAGGGGAACGCTATGACAACAAGGAGCCTTTGCATCTGACCGACTATCCAGTGGACCTAGATGAGATCGCTTATTTTGAATGGATCGCAAAAGCCTAGGCAGTGTCAATTCTACAATTTTTATTTTTTTATTTTTTTTGTTTTTTCATGTCATTCAGGATGATTAGGAGCTTAATGTCAAGACAAAGAACTGAAATATATGTAGTGACTTTGGAAAAGAACAGAGAACAAATATTTACACAAACATACACTATTCTTGCTGAATAATATTATTCCCTAAAATGTGATACTTTGTCAAGAAACCAAGTAGTAAATTAAGCATTAAATTATGCAATAGGAAAATGTTCAAAGCTTTATATTTTATTTTTTGAATCATGTAAATGCTGGTGAAATTCAGGCCTAAACTGAATTTACGATGCCAGACTGTATGATCATGTACAATGATGTTCATTCTTCAATCGTGTCATTATGTGGCTGTTGTAAGATTTTGCTCAGGGCTCATTCACACCAAACACTCTCCGTATTCAGCGCGTGGCCGTATTCTGTCTGTACAATATGTTTCTATGGTGATAGAATACGCTCAGAATACGCTCAGAACACGGTTGCGGTGGGAATGGTCTCATCTGCCAACGTGCATTCTAAATGAATACGGACAGAATACGCTCAGAATACGGCCACACGCTGAATACGCAGAGTTTGGTGTGAATGAGCCCTCAGGCTCATCAAGCAGTGAATGGTTCGAGTCCCAAGACAGTAATGAGCACAGAGAACCAAGACACCAGAATGACCACACCATGAACAGTAAGCTTTTTATCAGCAACACTCACACAAGTCCCTGAATTGTTGTCTGAATGTACGCCTGATGAAACATGGGGTAGAAGTCCACTCATGCTTCTCCATGTGCCTTGCCCTTCACCACTGAATGTATTTTAAAATGCAACGATGTAGTGATTACCCTGAATTTTAGTAATTGCAATGAATTTAACAAAAATGCATTCTAATAAGTAGTCTTACATTGAAAGCATCCTTTTTGAGCCATTTAATGTGATTGCTATTTTGTTTGTATATGCAGGGCAGTAATAAAAAGTATTGTTTTTTTTATTTTATTTTTTTTTATTTTTTTTTTTTGAAAAAAGGGAAGTTTCTGCAATATGATTGTTTTAACTGGCTGGTACTTCTAAAGATGTGGTGTTCTTTGTTTTGATATGCTATATTTATATGCACCATATTGACCTCACAGTATATATGACTCAGAGCTGTGTTTGCTACTGCTACTTGTTGTCTGAGCTGCATCTTCAGAAGACTAAAAAACAGACTGCTCTTAGTTTAAGCTACTATTGTACCTTTCAACATGCTATGGCCTTCAGTCTGTGCTATTTTGAGCCCACAGTTTGCTACGTGGCTCTAAGCAGTAGGATAAAAATACTGAAGTACATTTTGGAAACTAGGCCCTTTTTGTCTATTTAGGAATGCATTTTACCCATTGCTGCCTTAGATTAGAAGCTTCTGACAGCTCCTATTCATCATATTTATGAATTGTTTGACTAATTTTATAAAATGCCAAACATGTAGGTGAGACCTACGAGTTGTGAGTGGAGTTGCCCAGCAATGCACAAGGTCAAGTTTAGCACTTTTAAACTTTTGAAAGAAGACATTTAGCGTCTGCCCTCCACGTCTACTTATACTCTTCTCACCTTGCCAATGTACTCAACACTGCCACATTTTTCAAAGTGTTCTCACAATTTTCTATGCATGCATTTTCCTTCAGCTTGCCTCAAAAAATGCTTTCGATTTCAATAGATTGGCTGTGCTTTAGCCTTTTGTCGATGTTGATGTGGGCTTTTAAGCATCCTTCAGTGTCCTCAGTTTAACTTTGAGTAGTTATATTTTCAGCAGTTCAGCACATGACTGGTGTCTAATGCTGATCTTGAATGGCAGAGTGCTATTTTCAGCAGAGAGAAGGCTGTGGCATTGGTGTGCATCATAGGTTTCTAGGCAGCCAATATAAGGGAAAGTGTATTATCAAGAAAGCTGTGTTTAAATGGTTTGTAAAATTCTCAACTATTTTGCCTAATAATACATAGCTATATAAACCGAGACATGTGTTTCTAAATTATCAGTTGTATTTGTATGATGGAACAGCACATTGTATGATCCGTATTCTAAGCTTTAGAGAAATGTGAAAATTTGTATTTTTGTATGTGTTTAATATTTAAATCTTTGAACACCAGCATGGAGCTTCTTGGCTGAGCCATTTCACCCTTATTCAGCTTGTGCATTCTTATCAGGAAATCACTGCTTACACAAAGGGAAGTCACCTACACAACTGTCATCAGCAGATTCTTAGTTTTTTATTTTTTATTTTTTACAATCGGAAGAAAAGATCATAATTAACATTTTGTACACATTGTTGTTACCCTAGCTGTGTTAAATAATTATCTGTAATTGGTATTGTGCACAGCCAGACTATAAGCTAAATGTGTCGTAGATAGAATGTACTGCTAATGCACCCACTAGTGCAGCAGAGATGCTGTATAAAATATCAGGAAAAAGAAACGTAAATTTAGGGAGTCACTTTGAGGAATTTAAAACGTGTTAGACATAATCTAGCTGGATAGTGGCAGCATTCTGTGTGGTCTTCTCTTTTTCAGCAGGGCAATAATATAAATGTGCATGTTTGCTGGACAAGGCTTTGTGATGCCTATTTCATTCTGTATAACCTGTACAAGTATGCAAACCTGTCATATCTTTCCCTTACCACATGAGGGCAGGACACACCTTGCTATGTATACGCAGGCGCCTGCCAAACACACACACATATACACACACACACATCTGTGATTGACACAGTACAATGTCAAACTCCGTCCAAAATATAAAAGTTTTTTTTTTTTTTAATAAAGCTCCTTATCCCCGTTTACTCCATTTGTATACCTGTGCTATTTCCCTGTAATGATTTTGCCTGCTTGGCCATCCAATACTGGATATATAAATGATTAAAGATTAATAACCTATTGTAAGCCTTGCTTTTTTTGCTTAAAATGCAATGAAAAATGTTTCCTTATTTTTCATGAGGTGAAAAGCACTTGTGTATCTTACTAATGCAAACTATTTTACAAACCACAGAAAGTAACATACCATCCACACCAGCTAAATGCCAAAGATACATGTAGCATCTCTCACATTACACTAAGAAAATTAGCCATGGTAGGCCTGTACGTGTAAAGTCCAACCACAGGCCATGAGCCATTTAACTTCACACCTATAATGACAGTTTGTGTGAGAGGTCAGCCATGTCCTTAGGACACACTGAACCATTCTTACTACCTCCATGGCTGGGGCCAGAACAGTGCCCTTAATGTAAAGGAGGCTTAGGGAGATTGCTACCTTTAATGCTTGATCAAAGTTGAAATTAGGCAGAAGTCTAGGGCAAAATGAGCTCTCCTTTTTTCCAGATGGCACCTTCTGGAGCCCTCTCTGGCCCCACTTATTATCCAGTGGCTAATGGTGGACTGATGAAGTAATTTTACAGGTTATATGGAGGTGGCCTTGAATCAATAAATCATTTAGTTCAGACTTTTGGGGGCAAAATGAGAAGCAGAGTGGAGGGAGAAAGGCTGGCCATTAACCTGTTGAGGACGAGCATGTCCCCATGGGTTCCTATCACTGACAGCTAAAGTAGGCTACGAAATTAATAATAATTCTCTCCAAGAGGTGCTGTATGAAGACTGGTGCGGAAACAATGCCAGCATTTGTAAGGTCGCAGATCTGAGCTATATCGAACGTTTACCGATAGCGACGATAACACGAGATGACGCGTGATCACTGATTTGTATGCGCGAGGCAAGCAAGACTGATTATGACTGCATTTGGGTTTTATTTGAAAGGAATTTCATGGCCGTCAGGCCGCCGAGTGTGCCGGGTAGCGAGTTGATTTTGTTTATCTATGACGCCTCTCCCTGGAAATTGATCTGGGCTTGCGGCCGGCGCAGAGAAGACACACTCGGGCATTGATTAGCTGTCTGTATTCTGTTCCAGAGAAATCAATGCTATTTGTACGTTGGTCGGCCTGCAATGATATTGTTTTTTCTTCTCAGGGACAACAGACTGGCAGCTTTCTAATCACATCTCCACCAAGATGGAGGTTAAGAGATAACCGAGCCTGCCGACATTCAGCGTGTGGAGAGTCAGATTGTGTTTCCCCAGGCGTCGTTTGTTCGCAGTAATGCATTGGTCAAGCTGAGCGGCTGTATGCTGAGACAGAGATGAACTGAGATCCTCATCGATTTGTGTGTGTGTTTGTGTGCATGGCCTACTCATGAAAGACACTTAGATCAAGGCACAGCTGGAGCTACATATATGTAATTTCGACGCACAGCTGTCTAGTTAACAGCTAGTAATGTGGGCCTTAGGACAGGTTTTATGTTCATGAATTCACAAATAGACTACAGGTGCGTCACAAGTGTCTGGAGTAATTTCTTTTAAGAGAGACTGTACCCAGTCCTTTAAAAGCATTGGTGGGGTGCTGATGTCGATAGTATGCATCTCAACCCTTTGGCCTAAAAACCCCTGTGGATCCTGAAGCTTGGCTGTTTTCCACTAGGGGGCAGTATAGAATTACAGTGTTCAGTGATGACACAGAAATGCTAGTCCTCAATCCAGATGTGAGTGTCTAAAAAAACGTCTCTCCCTCTTGTTCTTTGTCTGTGCTGAAAGGAGGACACAAACCTGGCACTATACCCCCCTCACATCCACCCCTTCCATTCTCCAACCCCCACCTCAGCCTGTCCACTGCCCACCTGTGTGCCCATCTGTGGAGGACCCATGCCAGTTGTTCTACCTGAGTGCCAGGGTGTCTCAGCCCCCCCCCCCCCCCCCCCAACACCCACACACATCCCTCTGTTCGCTTCTACACCTCACCCCCCCACACCACAACCTTCCCCCTGCCAGGTGTGTCCGTCAGGCTGTCTCACCCACCACCGTCATCACTACCAACACACACACCTACCCCCACCACCCCACCCCACCCCAGTCTTTTGCAAGCCAGCTCCAGGTTGTCAACGAGCAGCCAGAGATCATTCTCTACGAGCGGCATCGGGTTTGCCAGCATGGGGAGAGCAGAGGAGAAGAGAGGAAGCAGATCTGCTGGGCTGGCTGGTGACGCAGCTGTCCTGGATCACCATCGTGTGGGGGTTACGTGGCATACCCATGTGAGAACACAAACACCTGTCCTGTCCTGAAACGCTGGCCACAGGTACCTGGTAAATGAATTCTGTCAGCAAACTAAAGTTGCAGTGGTGTTTTGGGAGCTCTCTTTTCTCCCCTTGTTAGTTAGTCCAACGGTCTGCAGTTTATTGGTAAATTTGTGCATAAATTGCCCTCCTTGCGAGGCCTTTAGGAATCTGTCTGTCGGCCTACCTATGGTCTATATGTCTGTGCATGCAGACTGGATATTGGTATGGAAGGAAGATATAGAAACACAAAAGTCTGAAAAAAAGAAAACAGCCGCAAATGTGCAGAAGTCATGAGCTCTAAAAGAACCTGAGGAGTTTATGATAAGTAATGGGTTAGCCTGCCAATGCCATAGAGTCGTGTGGAATGTGCCAAGCCGTAAAAGGCCCATATGACGGGCCGTGAAAGCCTTTAACGTGCTCCAACTGACACAGCATATGACATAGTATGTAAAGTACACAGACGATCCACCCCTCCTTAGCATCGCACTGTAGGAGAGGAGAGGAGTGAAGGGAGGCGACCCAAAGGGACCAGTCACTCAGTTTATAAACGCTCACCTCCAATCATTACAGCTATGATGAACGGCCCGCGTGCGAATATGGGGATATCTGCGTATAGGGTGCCCCTGGCGCTCCTAAATCACACCGTGCTACTTACCTCTGTCCGAACTCTACCTCAGGCAGGAGTTATGGAGAGACTGGGGGTGGGGGCTTTGTACTCCCTCCTGCATTTTCTGCTGAACAGAGCTTTATTAAGTTGCTCTTGATCACATTTGAAGCATTGCTTTTAGTTCAGCTTAAGTATGCTATGCACACACGTGTGAGTGCGTGTGTGTGTGAGGAGGATGACATAAAGCAGTGCAGTAAGTAGGAATGGAGAGTGGGGTGGCGGGGTGGATTGGTGAGTGCCATCAGGAAAAGCACTCGTCTGATTCCATCTCATATCTGGCTTTTGAAATTTTAATCAATAGCTTCCATCGGCAGCAGGTGGTAAAAAAGGAGCAGCTAATTAATGAGGATGGTAATGGCCGATGCTACACTACTGTGGATGGGCCTCGGTAGTGCTAAGACCTCCTTATACAGCTACCCCTCCACACACACACACACACACACACACACACACACACACACACACACACACACACACACACACACACACACACACACACACACACACACACACACACACACACACACACAAACACACAAACACACAGACACATGTAATGGGTGTTAGCTAGCATGTCTGTCTCTTAAACCATAGTTGTTGTGAGGTTACCGGTTCGAACCCGGTTGCGGGTTTGAGCCTGGGGCTGTACTGTGCAGGAAGACTTCTGTTATAGTGGTGCCGTGACCCGGATGGAAGTGAGGTTTAAGGGGGTGAGTGTAATGGATGCCAGCTAGCACAGCTCAGTGTTAGAATGCTAAACCTCCCTCCTGACATCTTAAAAGAATACACTACAGACTTAGGTAATAGCCTGGCTTTAATCTCACTTGGTAGAGCGTCTGTCTCCCACACAGCAACCTCACAGCAAAAACTGGTGTCAGTATCCCGGGAGAATTTTTTTTTTCCCCGGGACAGACCATTAAAAACCGGGCCAATCAGATAAAACCGAGATAAAACCTGCAGGTGGCAACACTACACACACATCGCCATTGTTTTGTGAAAGAGACTTGGTGTGCATCACATAACAGCCCTAAGCAGGTATACATATAGCAAAGGCAAAGTGTGGTAAGTGTGGTTTCCAGGAATCACTCTGATAACTTCTGACTTTCTGACTTACCTGTGTTTGTTTTTGTGTGTGCATGTGTGTGAGTGTGATGACACATTGGCAGTTTTTCCTGAAATAACCCCTTTTTTTTTTTTATTTCAGCCTCTGTCGGTCTCTTGGGACTGGTTCCGTCAAATCATGAGGCTTCCTCTGAGAGCTCATGCCCGAATCTTTCACAAAGTACACTTAACTCTCGATACAAATCTTATTTTATTGTCTTGCTCTGCCCTGAGAATTAAAAGGCAGCAGTTTTTTTTAAGCAAAATACTGCAATTAACGCAGCAATGCAAATAAATGCATTTTTTACAAGGTCCCACCTTTGAACTTTTTAACATGAATTAATGTAAAAACTTATTGAATTTATTTGTTTTATTTGTTTTATTTGATTGTTATATTTAGCCATAGTTGCTCAAAATGGCAATAAACTAAATACTCTGCGAAATACTCTATCGTTTGTATGGAGCATTGTAAAGGTTTTCAACTTCATTTATCTTCAGTGACAACCCCTAGCTAAGGTGGGGGGGTCACACATGACATTAGTGTAAATGAAGCAAAAAAGCTAAAGTTTTGGGAGGTTTTGTTATTGATTTGTTTTGGGGTTGATAAAATATCACGTCGTCCCCGAGAAACAAGTCCGTGGCCAAAAAAAAGTTGAATTTCTTTCTTTGGCAGGATGACTCATGTCTGCTGGTTAAACTGGCAACAACTGCTCCAGTGTAGCCCCTAGCCACTTGCTAAATTGGTTCATTGATTTCAATTAAAGCGAAATCTTCTCAATGGCTGTTTCTTTCTGATAGAGAAATATGGACATGACAAAGGAAATGGAAACATGGAACAAAAAATGAGAGAGAGAATATTCCCCTTGTGCTCAGTCATTTCACAGTAAACACCCAGAGACCACACACACACAAACTCATACAAAAGAGCCACCATCACAGATCAATGGATTTGCTAACTTTCATCTAAGAGCTCTACCTCTGTCTGAGTTTAGTACATATGCTAGTAATTCTCTCTCTCTCTCTCTCTCTCTCTCTCTCTCTCTCTCTCTCTCTCTCTCTCTCTCTCTCTCTCTCTCTCTCTCTCTCTCTCTCTCTCTCTTTCTCTCTCTTGCTCTCTTTCTTTTTTGCCCCTTTTCTCTTTCTCTCTATTTCTTCTCCCCTCTTTCATTGTTTTTCTCAACAACAACAGGACCTGTGTGTGTTAGAGGGGGAGAAAGACATAGTGGGTGCGTGCCTGCCTGCATGCATGTGTATGTCTGTGTTTGTGTCTGTGTGCATGCATGTGTGTATGTGTGATGTGTGTATGTGTGTGAGAGAGCGTGAGAGTGCACCAAGCTGGGAGCTCACATATGTCAGATGGCAGTGTGTTTCTGAGTAGGTGTGTGTGTGTGCGTGTGTGTGTATGTGTGTGTGTAACAGATGTGCCTGGGCCTGTGCCGGCTGTACTCCCACACCTATTTACTCCTCACTTGTCCATCTCCCTCTGTGCCAGACTGACAAACTGACAGCGCTCCTCCCACCTGCAGAAACCAGACATTCCACCATTTGCAAATATGTCACACTCTCACAAACACACACACACACACACACACACACACATACACACACACATACACACACATACTAGTTTCTCTTCTCCTCTCACACACAAAAGTACACCCTCTCTCTCTTTCTGTCCCTCTCTGTCCCTCTGTCTTTCTCTCTCTATCTCTGGTGCATGCATCCCCCCCAACACACACTCACACACACATACACAGTGCAGGGCCTATCCCTCTAGCATCTGTTTACTGCTGAGTGGCCCCCCTGTTGCAGTGTGTGTGTGGGGGAGGGGGCACTGCAGATAAATGTGCCTCTCCATACCCAAGTCTGTACCTCCGCCCTCCCCAACTACATTAAACAACAACAAGAAGATGGAGAGATGGCGAGATGGAATTGGGGGGGTGGTGTTAGTTGGGGGTGGGGGTGGATGTTATGGTGTTATTAAAGAAAGGCCAGAAGATCCCTGCCTGTGACTTTAGGGCTAGGGGGCATATGAAGCATGGGAATGGATGTCAGAATGCAAGTGTGGGTGAGTAAGAGTGTGTGTGCATGTGTGTGTATGTGTGACAGAGAGACACACAATGTGTGTGTGTGTGTATGATAGAAAAAGAGAAAGAGAGAGAGAGAGAGAGAGTGTGTGTGTGTGTGAGTGTGTGTGTGTGTGTGTGTGCTTGCGTGTGCTTGCAAGTGAGAATGTGTGTGAGGCTGTAATTGAAACGTAGCTAAGGGGCGTTGTGGCCTTTGGCATGATTGATGCCATTTTAGAATCCTCCTGTCTGTCTAGCCCATGGGGGATCTACCTGAGGAACAGCAAGTGTGAGCGTGTCTGTGTATGTGAGAGAGACAGCGTTGAGAGTGTGTGTATGTGTATGTGAGAGAGAGGGAGAGAAAGGGAAAAAGAGAGAAAGAAAATGAGGAAGAGAGTGTGTGCGTGTGTATATGAGAGAGACAGAGAGAAAGAGAGAAAGAGAGTAAGAAAATGAAGAAGAGAGTGTGTGTGTGGGGGTATGTGAGAGAGAGGGAGAGAAAGGGAGAAAGAGGCAAAGAAAATGAGGAAGAGAGTGTGTGTGTGCGTGTGTGTGTGTACAGTGTGTAGTGCGTGCAGTGCCGGGGCAGAGAGGGTGCAGGAAAGGTGCTTAGGTGGCTCATCCGGGTTTGGCGGAAAATTGGTGCCATCCATCACGCACCAGATTTAACGAACGGCAACGCCAGTGCCACACTGGCGCAGGGCCTCTGATTTGAGGCACTGAACCAAGTAACTTGTTGGTGAGTGTGTCTGTGTGTGTGTGTGTGTGTGTGTGTGTGTGGGTATGTGTTTGTGTGTGTTCCCCGCCCTCTCCCTATTTCTCTCTCTGGCTTTCTCTTTCTTGCTGTGTGTATGTGAGTGTGTGTGTGTGTGTGTGTGTGTGTGTGTGAGAGAGAGAGTGAGGCCAGATGCTGCGGATCCTCTATCAATCAGCTAGTCAGTGCCTTTATTTAACAAGAGGAGGGACAGCCTCAGTGGCCTCCAGGCTGAGACATGGCTAGTTGGGCCTGCCGTATTTCTCTCAGACAGAGAGTGAAAAATGAGTGAGACAGAAAATGTGTGTGTGTGTGTGTGTGTGTGTGTGTGTGTGTGTGTGTGTGTGTGTGTGTGTGTGTGTGTGTGTGTGTGTGTGTGTGTGTGTGTGTGTGTGTGTGTGTGTGTGTCTGAGAGAGAGAGAGAGAGAGAGAGTGGGAGGAAAGCTGAATGGGGATGTGTCTGTGTGTACTGTATGCATGCATGTGTGTGTGTCTGTGTATGCATGTCTGTGTGTGGGTGTTGGTGTGTGGGTTGAGGCAGATGCTGCGGGACCCCTAATGAGTAAGTGTTTAATGCTTGTGGCCCTAGAACCACAGCTTAATGGGATTCACACTGCTCTCTCTGGCCTCCAGAGGGCATGCAGGTGTGTGTGTGTGTGTGTATGTATGTGTGTGTTTGTATGTATCGGTGTGTGTGTGTGCATGCCTGCCTATGCATGTATGACTTTGTGGATATGTGTGTGTATGTGTGTGTGTGTGTGCGTGTGTGCATGCCTGCCTATGCATGTATAACTGTGTGGATATGTGCGTGGGTGTGTGTGTGCACGCCTGCCTATGTATGGATGACTTTGCGTGTGTGTCTGTCTGTATCTGAGAGTGTGTGTGTTTCTGCATGCATGTCTATGCATGCATATATGTGTGTGTGTATAAGTGTAAGACTCAGGTTAAAAGTCTTCCATTCTCTCAGGCTGACTAGCTCTCTCACATGGCAGTCTGACATAGTGACATAGTGCAGGCCAGAGCAGCAGAACTCCCCCCTGCAAAAGGGGATGAGGGGTCAGGACACTGGCTGCTCAAACCACTGACTGTGAACACTGCATGACCACACAGTTTGATTGTCACTGGTTCAGACCTCTGGGAACACTTATACACCAGTGTAAGTCTGTCCATAAACGATCCTTGAAATGTAAAATTTAAATATGCAGAGTTTTTTTTTCATTACATTCTTACTTTTTAAACTTTATGGCACAATAATTTTGTGTATGTTACAGGTATGAAGTATCACTTGTATCTAGTATCTAGGGTTGCAGAGTGTTTCATCCTTAAGTTAGCCAATTCCTTCCTCTATGGGTTTGGTTTTAAGTTATTATTAAACTTTATTATTGCTCTATTTTGTTTCTGTTTGAAGAATAATATATAAGGTCACATTTTATGGTGCATTACAGCAAAAAAGTTAGCATTTTTATTTCACCTTGAGGAAGTCTTACTGGCTTTCTGAAGATGGAGGGCCCTCTTTTTCAGCAGTCAGCTTGGAACATTACTGCTGTCTTAGCATCGGCGAGTAGCCATGCCGCTAACACTGTGCAAGGCCAGAGATTAGTGCCAGTGTCAAATTAATGACTGGGTTGCTGGGCTGATCCGTCTTAAGCTCTGGAGACCTCCAAGGATGTGTGTGTGTGTGTGTGTGTGTGGGTGAGTCTTAGTGTCTTTGGATATGTGTGAGTGTGTGGGAATGTATGGCCCTCTCTTTATCTCTTTCTGTGTATGTGCATATATGTGAGTTAGTGTGTGTGTGTGTGTGTGTGTGTTTGTGTGTGTGTGGGTCAGTCTTGGTGTCTTTGGATATGTGTGAGTGTGTGGGAATGTATGGCCCTCTCTTTATCTCTTTCTGTGTATGTGCACATATGTGAGTAAGTGTGTGTGTGTGTGTGTGTGTGTGTGTGTCTGTGTGCGCGCGCATGCAGAGGGGGGATTTGCGTATGTCCTCTGATGCTGAAAGTTGCTTTTAGGAAACCTTAACTCACTGCCACATTAGCACCCTTTAATGTGAAAGTGATTTAAAGGCCCTCGTCGGGGATGGATCTTTAACTTCCTGCAGCAAGGTCGACAGCTGTAAAAGCTCCTTCGCCAAAGACACTCTTCCTCCTCGGGGGGACAACCACCCACCCACCCCCATCCGCATCCACATCCCCAAGGTCTTCTCTCTCTCTCTCTCTCTCTCTCTCTCTCTCTCTCTCTCTCTCTCTCTCTTCCCCGATCTGTTCTTCATCCTGTTTTTTTCTTCCTCACTCTCCAAGACGTTTTTTTTTTTCCCTGCTGTCCAACCTCCCCTGCTGTTTATCCACGGTATAGATTTTTCACTGTCCTCTGTTCCGATAAAACACCGCCCACTAAGACACGGAGGGCTAAAACATCGTTTGGGATATCTGAGCAGTGGAGAGAAGGAGGGGCCAAAGTGAAAAGAAAAGACGAAGAAAAAAAAAAGTGAGAGAGTAAGAAAGAAAGAGAATAGTGTGAGAGAGGAGAAGAAGAGAATAGGAAAAAGTGAGCAAGAGAGAGGCCAGCGCACTCTGCTCAGCAGCACAGATGCACGAGGTGCAGAGGAGAGAAAAAAAATCGAAGCAGATCGATGTTTTATATCAGCGAGACGATCCTCTCTCTCGACCCGAGGGGGCTGCCAGAAGAGGGAAAAAAATCCACCACCCCCAATCCACACCACTCCACCCACCCACCTTTCTACAATAAGAATGCAGTTCCCTCTAGTAGGTCCAGCCCAAGCTCAATAATTCCTCCACCTCCCTCCTTCACTCTGTCTCTCTCTCTCTTTCTCCCTTCCTCTCTCTCTCTCTCTTTGCCTTTCATCTGCAGCAAGAGCGATGGTTATAATAGGAGCATTGGCGTACGTGGGGCTGGAAGCATTGACCCATGGGCTTCAGGCGAGGGGGGGGGGGCAGTCAAAGCTCCGTTGTGTCGATATGGGTGCACAAAAGAGCTTGTCATCTCCTCTGTCGATATTTTATAATTGCAGGTGTCTCCCCTAACCCCACCATCACCACCACAACCAACCAGCCCCCACCTTTAAATGTGTTATTCTAAGAACATGTTCGTTCGGAGTGGACATTAGTGATTCAGTTAGAATGGATTACAGGCTCATGGATTAGATGGAGCTCTGTGTATGGGTAATGGGCCATGGAGGACACCAGATACAGTAAATGTATGGCTGTCCTACACAGGCTGAAGACAATGTGTTAATGAAACTAATATAAAACTGGGACCACTGAGTGTGTGTGTGTGTGCAGCGTGCGTGCGAGCGTGCGTGTGAGCACACGTGTTTGTGTGTGTGTGTAAGCATCTGAAGGATGGAGCAATCCGACGAAAAGACACTAAATTCAATGTGGGCCTCCTTTACACAGTAAACAGGATTTTTTAAAACCATGACCAGCAAACAGAGATGAGCAAATTTAATTCGGAATTTTTAAACAGGGTTGAGTGGATCAATACTTCAATCCCTCGGACACGGGAAACGTTGCTAAAGTGACAACAACAGCAGGAAATAATGATACAGGGGGATGGGAGGCAGAGAAGGAGGGAGAAGGTAGTAGATGAGAAAAAGAAGAGAATGAGAGAGAGAGAAAGAAAGAGGGAGTGGAAGAAGAAGAGAGGGAGAAGAAAAGCCAAACTGTCAGAATCCAGCGCACCACACTGACTCGGGTGTCTACACTCACTAATTAATTTTCTCAGCAATGGAGACAAAGTGTGCACGAGTTTTCCGACCGAGCTTGGCACAAGAAGCTAATGAGTTTCCTACTGAGTAAAGCTGGAAGATAACAGCCTGAGGGAGAAAAGAAAAACAAAAAAAACCTCATGCATACAATTTA